>OU744448.1:600000-912500 GCA_916610825.1 Haliclystus octoradiatus
CAATGTCCATGCGGAAAGAATGGTTAGTAGGAGAATGCATATAATTGTATAAAATTATAATTGATTTTCAACATCTATAACTCACTACATTTCTACATTATTAGAGTTCGAGATTCCATGCACTGAGGATATTAAATCATGCCAAGATATTTGTGGCAAGACTCTTGGCTGTGGCCAACATGCATGCACAAAGCTATGTCATTATGGCCCATGTGAGACTTGCTGGCATTCTGTGACAAAGAAATGCCGTTGTGGCAAAAGGGAGAAAGGCATGCCATGTTGTCAAGAGTTTATCTGCAACATAAAATGCACCAACATGCGACGATGCGGAAGGCATCCATGCCGTAAAAAGGTAAGGCACTAAAATTATCTGTCTAATTGCATAAAAGCTACTCATGGCTGAACAGAGGACTATTTTTATTGTGTTTTGTCCCCTCGAATACTAACTACTTCATGTGCAGAACAATACAAACATTCTCATATAATACTGTGAAAAATTGATTATTGAGCGTTCTGATGCAAAGTTCACTTAGTTCAAACTTTGATTTTATTATTGGGGAACGGCAGTTTAAATGACCATTGGATGGACCCTTGTTCTAGGGGCCTTAATTAAGGCATATGTGCCTGGGGAAAATTTCAATTCATTGATGTCTAGAAATTGCTCTCTGTTGCTCATTTTTAAAACATTTCAAGTTTATTTTTCATCATTTTGCGATTTTATGAAACATTGAAAAGATACAATAAGGTCTATCAGTCTGAGCAAAATAGTTGATATTACTCAGTATTTATTTAATAACTTGGATAAATTCATTTTCTTCTGAATTTTTTGTTGAAGTGTTTGGCCAATAAATCATAAAAATCTCAATTTTCTTCTGAATTTGTTCTATCCTTCTGGAACCTACTTTTGTCGTTCCCTGGCAAGGGGTGCATCTGTCCTGATCATAATTACACCATCACAACACATAAACGTAGCAGCGTAAATGCAATTAGACTTCGATGACTTGATTTCTTATTTTGATAGTGCTGCGATGGTTCTTGTCCGCCATGTGAGCAGATTTGCAATCGTTCTTTGAGTTGTAAAAATCACAAATGCCCTTCGACTTGTCACCAAGGTACGTACATATCTTACGGCGCTTAGACCATCCAGTCTGTATGTAGACCTATTGATGATGATGGTGACTGTCTTCTGTTTCTCATCCAATTAGGAATGTGTTATCCTTGTCCGCTGATGAAAGACTTAGCTTGCAACTGTGGTTTCAGTTCATTCTCCGTGCCCTGTGGAAGAGAGACAACTACGAAACCACCAAAATGCAGTCAACCATGCAGGTATATAGCAACAATCCAACCATGATAATTAAATCCATTGTTACCCTGCTCGTAATTACTATATTTGTGTGTGTGATCAATACTGTAGAACACCTCCTTCTTGTCATCACGTCAAAAGAGAGGTATTTTATATTACTATGTTAATAAATCTATCAGACATTGTGTGACCCTTGACCTATGACCCTTATATGAGATCAATGAATAACATCCCTTAGCCTCATCGATGTCACTATGGCAACTGTCCTAACTGCAAACAGATGTGTGATCTACCACTCAAAGGCTGTAACCATCACTGCAAGGAGAAATGTCACCAACACATCCCAGACAAAGAAGCAATGAAGGTAAAACCTGCAAATAAATTGGTATAAGCTCAGTTAATTGAAGACATAAATACCTTTTGCATTTTGTTATTACAGCCTGTTTATTGTCTGCCATGGGAGAAGAAAATTGCAGTGAAGCTCATACCAAAGAAATGCCAGCCATGCGATGAACCAATAAATAGGTATGTTAAATGATTGTGTTCTCTATCATAAAAACTCAAATGAAATAATTTTCATACGTTCATTTCAATTTTTTAGGTGGTGTCATGGCTTGCATGAAGTAAATTCTTGAATTATTTCGCATTAGTTAATTTGTGTTTGTTTTTTGTTATTGTTTCTTCTATAATGATGATGCTTTGTTGATTCCAGGAAGAGGTGCACTTGTGTTCAACTGATGAACCATTTTCATGTCGACGTCATTGTGGAAGAGCGTTACCTTGCAGTAATCATCATTGTCAGATTGAATGTCATATCGTGAAAAATGCTGTTGACGATGTCAAGGTGAGATGAGTTGTTTTGGATCAGTGCAATGTGTTAATTCTTCAACCACCTAATATCTGACATGAAAAGAAACGCAGTTGATTCTTTGACCAAATGCTCATAATACTGTGCAATGTAATGCAGAATGTCATGTCGTATATTGCTGGACAAATAAGTAAACTCACAAACTGTCAATTGTATAGGTAATAATACAGCTTGGAGTTCTATTCAGGATAAATTTGCGCGGGTGGATTCTAAAAGATCAAAGAGCCCGTAGGGATAGTGCAATTTGATTTTTTGGAAGTACACAAGTGAAAATAAATCCCGAATAGAACTCCAAGCTGTATTGTTACCTTCTAGTAATATATAGGAAAAATCAAAAAGGAAGTGACGTCTCCGAAGTGATACGACTGGTTAATGCTAACGTCACATGTGATTTACATGCATGACTTATTTATTTTCAATCAAACTTCATAATTCGTTTAGATTAATTTTACAACAGTAAGAACAATATATTAAAACAATGCACTTGCAATTACCTTTTAATCATATACCTGCAAAAATATTCATAAATTTCAAAGAAAACTATGGATTAATGTTTGCGAGAAAGAAACAAAGATATGATCATGTCATCTAATGAAATATTATTCAGACAACCATGCTGCAATTCCGCGTTACCATAGTCTGCATTTTCCAAATTCTTTTTTCGTTGGCTAATATTAATGTTTGATTATTCTATGAACCAATCATTTTTGATTTCGGTTTTGCACTGAGTGCAATTTCACTGAAGTTAACCAAAAACAGCAGTTCTCTAAGCCGATCAGAATCGAGTCATTTTTTCATGTATATTACAATATTAATGAGTTTTAATACTTTGTAATTCACATAATTTCAATGCTCCAATGTCACTTCAGGACCCCTGTCTTGCAGATGCTTAGTCAGCTTGGTTGGCTTATGCGTCAGAGACAGGCTGAAATACAATCAGCTTTTCTGCGCACATAAAATTAAATTTCAGAAAGCTCCTCCTATGCTATCCACATTCTTCTCTTCTCCATTCACCGCCAAAACACGATCCTCAACCAATAACGATATATACATCAAACAAAGCCATCGTAACTCTTTCCAGTCAGCTGGTGCTTGTTTGTGGAACGATCTGCCATCCTCGATGAAAATGACCGCTGACAGTTCGACTTATAGCAGAATGTGTAAAATTATGCTATTGTAAATAGATTATATAAATGATGATGATGATGATGATGATGATGATGATTTACAAACAAATAGTAACCATATCATCATAATTTTATTTTCAGGCTGGAAGTAATTGCCAGAAATGTGAAGAACAGTGTTCAAAACCAAGACCTGATGGGTGTCAACATGAATGTTTAAAGCCGTGTCATCCAGGTGATATACAGTTACAGTCAAACCTGTCCAAACCGGACACCCAACAGACTGAAGGATTTTGTCCGGATAAGACAGGTGTCCGCTTAGGAGAGGTGTGACGTAATATGACGTAATCAACTAAACAATAGAAGGACAAATGATGAATTGTGTAAATTTTGAACAACCAGAGTTTTATCGCTTTCTTTTGACAGAGTTCAAAAGGTCAACTCATTTGTATTGTTTTCAATGACATATGAAAGGTTTTGTATGTAAACAAAGAGTGAAGAACAGGAAGTTGTCCGCTTACGACAGGATATTTGACCGCAACAGACTTTAATAGGTGTCCGCTGTCCGCGTTAGACAGTGTCCGCTTACGGCAGTTGTAAACCTATTGAAATTGTCAACAGCAGACCTTGAGGTGTCCAGTTAATGCAGGTGTCCGCTTAAGACAGGTGTCCGCTTAAGACAGGTGTCCGCTTAAGACAGGTGTCCGCTTAAGACAGGGGTCCAGAGGACAGGTTCGACTGTAGATCACACTACAGCTTGGTTAACGTCTATCTTGGTTAAATTTAATCCCCATAATTATTGATGATTTCCACACCATTTCTTGGTATAGTGCTCAAAAAAAATAATCAGAGCATTTATAGAATGAGAGTCAAAGATGAAACATGCTGTTTCAAGAAACTTGAAGTAGCGTAATTCCAGCATATTTCATTTTTGACTCTCATTTTAATTAAAATTCTTCTATACAGTCTGTACTCCTATACATTGTGAGTCATAATTAAATGGTAATGTAGAATTTCTGTTGCTCCATTGTTTCCTCTAATTATGAGTCTGTAGCACTCTATATAACATCCGTTCTAGATCAGTTGGCTTCCTATTTTGACTGAACCTTGAAGGCCCTTAGTGTAGCACTCTATATAACATCCGTTCTAGATCAGTTGGCTTCCTATTTTGACTGAACCTTGAAGGCCCTTAGTGTAGCACTCTATATAACATCCGTTCTAGATCAGTTGGCTTCCTATTTTGACTGAACCTTGAAGGCCCCTAGTGTAGCACTCTATATAACATCCGTTCTAGATCAGTTGGCTTCCTATTTTGACTGAACCTTGAAGGACCTTAGTGTAGCACTCTATATAACATCCGTTCTAGATCAGTTGGCTTCCTATTTTGACTGAACCTTGAAGGCCCTTAGTGTAGCACTCTATATAACATCCGTTCTAGATCAGTTGGCTTCCTATTTTGACTGAACCTTGAAGGCCCTTAGTGTAGTGGTGCATTCAATCCCTGGCAGAAGCACACACTCTCCCAACTTACTAACCAACTAACCAACTCTGGTGAAAATAAGCAGTCAAAACTTAAAACCATTTTTATTTCATTTAACATTGAATTTGCACTTATCTCCAACCTATTATAGCAAAGACTTAATAGTGGTTCAAAGCCAAGCTGCAGATGACTGGAATTTCACTTATCCAAATTACAGTTATGATAGCTAAGTAGTTTTTGGTGAAATGATGAATCGGCATGAAATTAACTATTGTAATTGTTTATTGATAGGTTCATGTCCACCGTGTGGTATTCTTGTGAAAATGGTTTGTCTTTGTGAATCCAATCATGTATTTGTAAAATGCAGGTATGATAAATATCTTTTCTCTCTGCCTAATAGCTTAAGTCTAACATTGAAAGGTATTACATACGACGTGACAGTACTTAACACCCACAGTGCTGATGTCATCTCTTAGCATATACCCTGCCAAAAACATTTCAGGAATTCATGATAATTCATAATAATAATAATAATAATAATAATAATAATAATAATAATAATAATAATAATAATAATAATAATAATAATAATAATAAAATAATAATAATAATAATGATAATAATAATAATAATAATAATAATAATAATAATAATAATAATAATAATAATAATAATAATAATAATAATAATAATAATAATAATAATAATAATAATAATAATAATAATAATAATAATAATAATAATAATAATAATAATAATGATAATAATAATGATAATAATAATAAATCCTTTTTATTTCAAAAATCAAAAACCACATAATAATATGCATACATGCTAAATGGCTTTAAAACAGTTTTCATGCAATTTTTCATAAACTATTTTTCACAGGGGATGGTATGGGAACATTTTTATAGACATCATGTTAAACTATACACACTATGTAAGTGTTTATCTGGAATGTTCGTAAAGAGAAATTGTATACAGTGATCTTTGTATACGACAGCCAGCAATTTGAAGTAGATAAACTGACCACTATATGCAGGTGGCTCAAATTGTATACATGGTTGATTTAATAGAAAATACTAATTTAGACGGGATTTTAGACATACTGATGGTGACCATTAACGACAGATGGCCATTATATAGATTAGTAGATGACTATAATAGATTTAGAGACCAAGCGTGAATGTTTGAAAATGTAAACAGAATGAAACAGATTTAGGTGAAATCATGTGAGAAAATACAGCAGTTACTGGAAGGTACATTGCGTAACATATTGATCACCTCAATCTGTTATTGGATCTTTCCATTAATTCATTTATCTGCTTGTTTTTTTAGTGAGTTCTATACAAGTGAAGACAGTAAACGTGTTGAGATGCGTGCTTGTAAAGGAATGTGTCCTAAACAGATCAGATGTGGTCATTCATGCTCAAAAACATGCCATCTTGGATTGTGTTCAGGCGTTGAAGAATGTGAATGGAAGGTTAGAAGGGTGTGTCCCTGTCGCAGGAAGAAGAAGGTAATTAACTTGTTGAAGCAGTCAAACCTGTTATAATGGTCACCTCTGTACAGTGGCCACCTGTCTATAGTGGTCAATTTATCTACCTCTCACTGCTGGCTGTTATATACAGGTTTTATTATAATATCCTAGATATGGCAATTATTGATTAGCCGAATAATTGGTAATTAATCAGAATTGTCAGATCGGCATATTTTTACAATACAGTAATTGGAAATTATCAGCAATCGGCTTTTTCAAGGTTTTGTACTTTTCTCAGTCGGCTTTTAACTTGTGCTTTGGACGAGTTTCCATTTCTTATTTCGTTATATTTTTCGCATAACGAAGAAAAGTAAATCTTCTGTTTCAATCGTATTAATTGTATTGCTTTCATCTGATGTTATAAACCCAGTGAGTGATTCAGTGCTAGTAAGTTTTGAAAGATTTCTTTAGAAAGTGAAATATGATTTATTTTTCCATTCAAATAAAATAGCAGGAAAGATGCCAGATGGATTGATTCCTTCTTCACAATAATACTCAATCATTGAGTTAGTTAATCTTAATTAATTCGGTTTTGTTTGTGTTTCTATCTTGAAGGACGTTGCTTGTCATGTTATCCAATCAGAATCCAAAGGCCAACTTTTAAATTGCGATGAAAAATGTGAAGATCAATTAAATAAAAAAATTGAAGATGCAAAAAGGAAGAAAGACGCTGAAGCTGAAGCAATGCGTAAAAAAGAACAGGTAACATTTATACTTTCGTATCTATTTTTGGCATAACGTGCAACCGCTTAATTCATGTTTTAACTTGACCGTTTGAGTGTTGAAGGAAATGAAAACTTCACCTTTCTTTAATAGACACAACTTTTATTTACAGATATTATTTATTTGATAATAAGTTGCACTTCCATATCCTTCTTCGAGTCTGTGGTTTTATCATCAAATATGAAAGCAGGACTTTTTAACAATGTTTATCAATGAATGTATTGAAATGCAGGAGTCTGACGTCAACTTAATTTCCAGGTGATATGTATTTAGATCCATTTGAAAGATGTTGTCGTCACGTGATGGTATTTGATAATTAATATGTTAGCATTTAGCCTACTAGAAAAGAATTTAAAAATTTGATATTTCAGAATTGAAACAAGGAAATTATTGAACGCAACCAAGGGTTAGCTATAATCGATCAGTTGAATATAATTATTTTTAGTTTGTTTCTTTTGTCCAATTACGTTTGTAGGAAGAGTTGGAAAAATTTGAGAGAAAGAAGTTTGGCACAAAAAAACGAAAGCAGCGCGAAACCTTTGATGACGAAGAAAACAAGTCGTGGTATCAGCGCAATAGTACGTTCATGTTATCATCTGCACTGGCAGTTGCCATGGTAGCATTCTTTTGTGTTTTCTTATATCACAATTTAATCAAAGTATCACTGTAATGCAAAGTAGGAAATCTATGATAAATTAGTCAATTCACTGTTTTAGGAAAAGATAAACAAGCTTAAATGAAAGAATTCACAATACATCAAATGGTGCATATTTTTTCTTCTTGAAACGGCATTCCAAGCGATTGTAGATGCTGATATCAGAAATACAAGAAATCGTCCTTCCTTTTTGATGGTGTTCAGTCTAATTACAATATATAATCTATTTACAGAGTTGCCTTCTTTGATTACCTAGCAGGTGACAGGCTACTTGTTGTTAATGAGCGCCCTCTCTGTCGTTTGTCATCCGTTCTGGTTGGGCTACTGCTACCGCCTTCCCGTTGTGACAGTTCCTCAGATTTGCATGTGACACTTTTCAAAAACTGAAAAATAAAATTAAAAGAATAAAATAAACAATTGATGATGTATGTAAAAGTGTAAAACAGCCTGCGGTGTATTTTGCGCTTCTCTCATTTGTTGATCGATTCTAAATCAAGTGAAACAACAACATTATTTCTCTCTTTCTTTTTGGATTGAAACATTTCATATATTAATCTCCATAATTTATATAATATAACAGATGGTATCTTACTTCGGGATCCCTACTTCCTTTTTGATCAACAAACCCTTTGAAGGCTTTCGTTCCATGCAGTGTGGCTAATACCTTATCCTAGAAGGAGCATCAACAACACAATTTATACAAACATCATTACAATGAAATCAGCAAAATCAATAAAAATTAGTCTTACAAGTTCTTTGCTTTTAATTCTTGAAGTGGAGTCTTGTTGATTCTGCGCATCTTTTGGATCTTCAAGTTGTTTATCAGCTTGTCTTGCTTTCCAAGTCTTTGGATTTAGGTACCAAGCACCATATTTGATCTTCACCCAACTAGGCTTGTAATTATCACTCTCCTTGGGAGAAATAGGAGTCACACTAGTCGTTATAATTGAGCTCATACCTACAAACAATGTTGGGACCACTGGGAGCGGCAGTCACAATTATTTGACAATAGGATTCCTGCAGGCATATTTTCTAAAATTTAAAGTATTCTTAACCTACAAATAATTCTTAAAGTTTATTAATAAAACTGAATAAGAGATGTGAAACTTTATATATAAATAAGATCAGTTGCAATAAAGTATTTGCAGGCATTTTAAGGCAAAATTGTGTGGCCGCAGGCACAGAAAAACGTTTCTGACCCCTGCCTACAAACGGGCAGAAAATCAGAGATAAACTACTAACCTCTTCCGTTTGTTGATTTTCGTCCGTTGTTGTGTTTTGGAAGTTTTCTGATCTCAATTCTGGAGGAACATTTGTTAATTCAACCACTCGGATTGGTATAGAAAGCGCCGGCTGAAATTAATAATTAATTCATCTGTTAAACAGTCAACAAACCACAGTTTAGAAATCTTTGTGCCGATGATTTTCCAAACATATTACTAAATTGTGAGGACTCTTGCAGTGGGATCTGTTTGAAAATATGCAACTGAAAATCTACATAAGTGATCATGTACGTCTAGTGTATATCCCTACTACTGTACGTTACTTTCAATTAGCATTCCACAGATCTATATATTCTATGTTGTAATCCTGGCTATTCAACATCTCTTCTAATACACATGTAAACCTGATCTTGTCTCTTCTCTTGTTACTGTTACTAATCTATTACAGTATGTAAACATTATAATTGTGCGTCTCACCTTGCTTTCATACCCGCTGGCAAAGAGGCTATTGATTGTAGATTCTTCTATGTTATTCTCATCTCCCCCCTAGAAAACACAACTCAAACATTGATTCATAGATTTTGATTTATCTTTTAATAAGATGGTATATGTTATAAGATGGTATAATATGTTATTCTCCCCCCTAGAAAACACAACTCAAACATTGATTCATAGATTTTGATTTATCTTTTAATAAGATGGTTTTATTTCCCTTACCAAACTTCGAATCCATTCACAAAATTCATTTGTAACACCTTTTATTTCTTTTTCCTTGATAATATAAATATATCATCCAATCATTCGATTGCATGTTTTGTTAACGCCAACCACATGCTTGTGTCACTTGTCATACCTGAGCTGCGTTGGCTGCCTCCCTCATTTTTGCCGCTTTACTTCTCTCTATGCTAACTGGTTCATCTGAACAAATTGATTGTAAAGTATAAGGATTGTTAGAAAGTTGACCATCTGATTGACTGTTGATTAAAAACAGAATCAGTCGAATAACAGCCTGATCTTATTTCTATGTAATAACAATCATTTGTGATGATTACATTTGACTCCATTTTACCACCTGTGTTTAGTGGTCAATCTAGTTGGCTGCTATGCACAGGTCTTCAAATATAGTTACTCACTTTGAAATATCCTTGGTGATCTTGAAAAAAGAGAGAAAATAATTATTGTATCATCAGTGTGTGATTGTTGTATGGTTGTATTAATAATAATTATGGGTTAATTTGTTTGCATCAGAATTTACGCATCTGCTGTGCCACCTGAATGTTGCATTTTATAATTGTAGGTAACGGACATTTTTTACATCAGAGAAAGGATCATTAATAGATCAACTCACCTTGTTGGTGGTAGTGTGATATGGATGATCACTTGTTGACTAGCAAACAAATAAAATGTAGATAATTACGATCATTCAATTAAAGTATTCAGGTGTTCTAAACGTAGAGTTTCAAACCTCTTCGTCGTCTTCTTGTGGATTATCATCAGATAAATTCATGGCTGGATCCAGTAACTCAACAATCTCATCAAACAACTGGAAAAAGAAACAGTCATGAGATGTTATAAATGAATTACTAATAAATAGACAAATAAACTACTGGCTATTGCTACTTGTGTTATACTACTGACGTCTGGTGGCACAGAATCTTCTAAATGCGGATATAATGCTAGTGGATGTTCAAGAAAACTCTCTTCAAGGATTTTCACTCTGTCTCTACGTCGCTGTTGTTGAGGCAATGCCCTACAAGAAAAACTCAGTTGCGTTAATGATGATAAGTAAGTGATGTGGAGATTAGTATCTAACATGGACTGACTGGCGAACTTCATGGTCACCGTCTGTGACCATGAGCGTGTGACCATGAGCGATGAGAAATGACTATGATAATTATGTAAATTTTTCCTCACTGATTCCTTGCAATGACTGGTTTTGGAATGATAAAATAAATTAAAGAAGATTAACGCAAACATCTCCTTATACAGTCAATTTAACAATGGGATGAAATTGATCACACATTATTGTGCCTACTTAACAATTCGTTTAGTTAAATTAAAAAGTTACACCAAATAAACAGAGAGGAAAAGGCAGTAACACTTGGTTGAAAAGTACTAATTGTATACCAAAGAAACAATAAGAGTATATCACAATATTTAATCAGAGCCTTCTGTCTGGTCACATGGATTCGATTGAATTGAATATTGTTTTCATAGATATGATATACATTGCTTACTTCTGGTAAACCTTTTCGTCTTTGCTGAGATTGGATGCACATCGATTTATGCAGCTTCTACTTGCTCTTGGTTGTTCTTTTCTATTTTGAAAGACCAAAGGAAAACTTTCCCCCGTTTGCATCTAATGGAACAACGATTGTACAGGAACATTATGTACACACTCGACTAGCTAATAACTCAAAACGAATTAAAGAAATTGTTCATTTTACCTTGTAAAAGAAATTACTTTGCTTTTCTGGTTGCGCCCCCACTCTAAAATCATCAATCCCATCTTTAACAAATACCCACGAAGACGTTCTCAACGATGGATTCAAAACAACACCTTTCTTGGAAGCAGATTTTCTATACTTTGTTAACAGCCTTTCTTTGAACCTTTTCAATCCAATAGATAAAATAAGATTAACTGTCATCCAATATGAGTGGAAAAATGTAACGAAATAATATTTAATTTACCATGGCTGTTGTTTCACACGTTTGTGTTCGTTTGCTTTCTGTACTAGTAGGTCATACTTATTTTGCGCCATCTTGGATTGTGCTTTTTCTTGTTGTCCTTAGCAACCACTCACAAGCATGTAAAGTAGTTGTCAAATTTGCCCGAAAAAGGCGTAGCATTTGGACATTTGGTAGCTGCACACTGTACCTTGGAAATTGTACGGTTTTTGCAATATTTCATCTCATAATTGCCCGAAATTTTTATTGGGGTATGGTACACCAGGGTTAACGGCCGTGGATGTAGAATTGCTCAATCCACCAGAATATGATCAGTTAAACTTAATCTCAAGGAGAATAATATTGACCTGGAATTAGTAGTCTTGAGTCTAAATGTTACCTCCTATCCTTCTCAAAATAATCCAGGATGAGTTCAGAGTTAGGCCTGATCAATATTCAATTAGAGCAGCAGACCCAAGGTGAAATAATTAAATATGAAGAAGACACGCTCAACAAAAAGAAACTTTTTCTTAATTGTTTCCCTTTTGATATACAGCTAAACAGTGTACCGCCATATACACGATGATCACATTGTTGTTGTTGAATAAAAAGCTTTGATTGCAAAATATATATATATTGCAATGGATTGCATTTTAGGGAACAAAAAGCGAATCTGTTGACTTTTAATATAATATATAATATAAACGAATGAACATAAAAAGAATATCCGTGTAAATTACAGCATGTTGTATACAACATATATTATAATATATATTTATACCAATATCGTTCTTATTAGAAGTTATTGTGCAACTAGATATTTATAACATGACAGTAATTACATCATATCATCTTGTTGGTTGTAGCTAACACAGACACAGAAAAGGTGCAAATGTCAAACAGTTCGGATCTGTTTTCAACTGTACATTGAGAAAAGATTACAGAATAGTTCGTTACTGTTGTTGTTGCGACTTCCATCTTCCAATACATCTTAGTTACGTCTGGCATTTGTTAATTAATCGTTCATTTGTTCCCTTAAGGTAACTAAATCCTCTTCGCGGACAATCTTTTCCATTTCAGCAGGCGAAACGTATCGACTTGGGTCCCCATGGATCGGATCTAGCATGTAGTTGACACAACCAGATAAAAATTTTCTTTTGAATCCATCAACCCAATTTGCAGGCCAGTTCTTTATAATGAAGAATGGGATTGGGCAGACTGATATCAAAACCAACATAACAGCCAAGAACTGAGCCCAGCCAGGATAAACAGCACGGTCTGTCCACGTTTTCGTGCCTGGACGATCACTCGTGAGTGGATCCTAAATAAAAATGATCAGTTTATTATAAGTCAGGGTCTTGCGAGGCTCAACATTTTGCTTTTGACTTCGAATCAAAGCAAAGTGAAGATTTTCATAAACTGGCACTTCGACCTCCTGTCATTAGAATAATTAGCTTCATCATATTCTAACAAACAAGTTCAATCTAATATTGCGGTATATAGTTTTCTTGAAATCGTCAATCGAACATCCTTATTATAATTAAGCTCAACAATACAATATTTCAAGCTGTATATAATGGCCACCGATAAGACTGATTATGTGTTTTATCACCTGGATGCATCCAACGTAGATCTGATATGTGGGGCTATTCTGTGCTGCCTGTATAATGGTTGCAATAAACACGAATAACATGACAATCGGTGAGATGTATTTCCAACAAAGATTCCAAAAGAACCAAGGTCGTTTGCCAGTCATGTATTCCATGTCATTACCAAACCTAAAACAAGGAAAATACCATCTCTGTTTCAACAGAATTTTTTGGATTGGCAAACACATGCACATAACTACAAATAGAATATCATCATCTGAAGATCGTAATTAAAGGCGTGAAACAACGAGTAACGGGAAAGGCTTCTCTTCTCTGCCTTATCTTTGTTTCCTATTCCATATCAGTCTCTGTTTAACCCAACATTGAGCACGTTTGTGTCCGAGTTTACATTCAATATAATTAATATTTTAATTTATTATTATAGACTGCTTCAAATAGTGCTCTGATTGGCTGATTTGATGGCCTATTGAACCATTTATATCAACTACCAAAAACCATAGGATCATACAAGTGATTCCACCTGTTTGTTGCTACATGATATTGTTTAATTTGCATACAATCAAAGTGGGTACAAAATGACCAACTCTAGGACTTTAATCTGACATCCCCACTCCACCCCTGCCACTCCCACTCCACTCCCTCCCAAAGGCTCCCATTCAGCATTTTCCTTGTTAACGCTTGTATGAGATTAAAACAAATCCATTTTGTAACTCATCTTTGATCATTAATTGTGTGACTTACCGGTCTGTGCCGTAAAACCAGCCAAGCGCAATAACTTGAAACATTGAAATAATGAGAAGGGGGTAAGGAACAGAGTAGTCGTCAAACACTTGAAAGAGATAGTAACCAGTGCCAGTTGTAAGCGAAATCTCAACGGCAAACAGTACAACAGAGACGATGGCCATAAAGAACTCCTTTCTCATTGTCACCCAACGCATATCATAAAGAGGCTGTACAGCGCCTTCTAGCGTCCCGAATTGAGAGTCGATTCCAAGAAGAAGTAACATGAAGAAGAACATTACAGACCAAAGTGGTGACACGTCCATGAGAAGAAATGCTTCAGTGAACGTCATGAACGCCAGACCAGGACCGGATGAAATCTCTGTCACAGGAACACCTGTCTTGAACTGACGATGACCAAGGAATGAAAATACAACAATACCAGCAAAAAGAGATGTTCCACAATTCGTAAGAACAACAATGATGGCATCTCTGTTGCAGTTGTTCTTTCTTGGCATGTAACTAGCAAAGGCAATCAATGCACCAAAGCCAACACTAAGACTGTAGAACATCTGAGTTGCGGCATCCATCCAAGCACGTGCGTTCCAAACGTAGGACCACTGAAAACAAATAATCAGTTTACAAAAATATATTTAACTTTTTATGTGAACAACAAAAACAACAAATTTATGGTTGTGGCTAGATCAAGGGTAACTCAAGGACATTTTATGGCAGTAAATGTACAAAGCTGCCAGATGCAAAAAGAATTTTGAAAATCGATTGAAAACAGCAATTAATACAAATAAAAGCAGTGATAAAAAGTCATAAAATGTCTGTGAGTTACCCCCTGATCTAGCCATAACTCAAAATTACAGCATAAACTTGATTGATCATCCGTCATTCCACATCCTATTAAAACGGGTGTAAACAATAGAAACAGAGACCGCTGACTTTCATTCAAGTCAGTTAAATTATTGTGATTAATGTTACATTCACTTACATCAGGGGTAAAGAATGCCTTGATGCCAATGTCAGCACCTTCGAGTGTGACCCCTCGGATGAACAATATGAAGAGGATGATGTAAGGAAATGTGGCAGTAAAGTAAACAACCTAAATGTAGCAACAACAACAAAAGATAAATAAAAAATATCATAAACAGGTCACAATAAAACAAACAAATCGATAGATTAATATTTTCCAGCCTTGATGCCATGACACTTTGTGACAGTTTGATGGAACCATATGTTCAATCACAACTAGCATTGTTCAACCATTCGATGCAAGCACCAGCCTTGTGACGACTCTCACTGATTGGAGGCTAAGTTGGAACTTAGATACAAGGGAAATGATAACTTGATACGTAGTATTCATTTCAATCTGCTCAATGAGCCTGACAATGTCACCATTAAATCCTGCTAACAAACAACAACAGCTGACGGTGGCTTTGCAGGTGTCATGTGTCAACACAAAACAAACAAACAAAGCCAAACACCAAGAGTGCTGCTACTTACGTAAGCAGGTATTAAGGCATACACCATTGCCGTATTTCTTAATTGATAATAACATTGCCTCCATGAATAGAGAGCAACACCATATGTATCTATTCAATTTTGTTATAACAATTTCTTTTCTTTGCTCCTGTTCAAACACTGTTTCTCAACAGTGTCCTTTAAAATGAATTTAGCAAATTCTGCACGCCTGGATCAAGGCACCCCACATAAAGGGGATAGGGTGCTGTAAAAGAGTACAAAATCTATTCAACAAAGACCATCAAGGACAACAATGATAGTGATGGGTCACATTAATTGATTAATCAATTACATTTCCAGGAATCAACTCGTGAAATTATGAATCGATAAATCGTTTCGAAAAAAAGATTTTGTTTCTCTATCCGAAATTTGTACAATAAAATATTGTATTATTTACATTGTGTCCTGATCTTTCCTGAGACTGATGGGAATATAAATTTTGCTTATTGAAAAACAAGTGTCTTTGATTTAAAACATTATAAATCTATAATTTAATTTAATTCAAATTAATATGATGCAATTCTCACACATACGTAAAAATATGAAATATTTTGTTATGAAGAAAATTCCATTCATGTAAACTTTTCCAGTGAAGGATTTCTGAAGAAATTAAATAAAAAAGTCGCAAAACATTTTTGTAACTTTCTCAAAAACTGTTGTGTTGAACTCGTAAAACGATAGGTCTCATTGTCTTTTTGAACAATTAATCCATTCTTGTCCACGATTAATCGATCCATCACCAAACAATGAGAATAATGACAGTAAAGTAAAACATGGATCCGTTTTGTCACAGGGAAGAGATTCTGTTTACGTAAAATGCTAGGCTTGGTCGTAACATAACCATTACAAATATGGCTGTCAGTAATGCGCACACTGTCGTATTGTTAATAGTCTATGAAATATGGATAAGATAAGGGCGTCACATTGTAACAATAACGTACAATCATAATAATTTGATCTTACCTTTCCACTTGACTTGACACCTTTGATGACACACAAATACGTAATGATCCAAGCAACAACAAGGCATCCAGTTAACTTCCAATTGAGACCACCGGCATCGCTCATTTCAGGTGATACGTTTAAAGCTGTTCGATACCAGTAATGCATAGAGGGATCTCTGACACAGCAATCACTGAAGTTTTGTTCTCTGGCTTTCAGAAGCAATTTATTAGCAAGTGTAAAGTTTGTTGGATTATCTTTGTGCATTTTTTCTGCATAGCTTAAGTTTGCCACTATAGCAGAGTATGCATCATATTGCGGACACAGTTCTTTCTGCCACGGTAAAGAACTAGTGAATGATACAAAGAAGTAATACACACACCATGTGATGATTACAATGTAGTATAAACACATTGCGAATGACACAAGCATACATGACAAACCAAGACCAAAGAAAGCAGGATGAACGTTATTCCAACAACGAACAGCACTTTGTTTCATGCGCTGACCAAGTGCATACTCCATCACAAAGAGAGGCATGCCTTCGATCAACATCATTGTGAAATATGGTATAAGGAACGCACCTAACATACAACATAGTATCATAACATGCAACCTAACATCTCATAATTAGAATTATATTCAAAATGTTGGTATTTTCTATTAGTAAATTGGCTCCTTCTCACTTGAGTGCAGGGTCTAACAAAAGTGGGGATCCTGGGATCCTAGATCCCAGAAGGCTAGAGCAAATTCAGAAGAAAATTGATATTTTTAATGATTTATTGATCAAACCTCAACAACATAATCAGAAGAAAATGTACAATATTGTTTAAGATCCCGGAAGGCTAAACCTTTTATCAGACACTGATTGAGTGACCTACTATCAATAAAAGAACTATCATCCTATTCAATACGATCGAATAATGGTGGACTATTGCTAGATTACCCAAGTGCAGTAGTTACGTGCTCAACGCAAGGAGGTAGATCCTTCAAATATGCTTCTTCACCCTTGTGGAACAATCTACCTCCTGATTTATGGAACATAACATACCTTTTTAAAACTCAACTAAAAACCTATTAAGTAACGCACCTAAAATACAACATAGCATCTCATAATGTATCACTATTACATCATCTGATTTAGGTATTCTTAACAATCCATGAAATATTGGTGTAGGGTATGAAAAGGCACTGTATTCTCTCCTTTCTTCAAAGTACCTACCTCCGCCATTCTTTTGACACAAATACGGAAATCGCCAAACATTACCAACGCCAACAGCCAATCCAATGGATGCTAACATAAATTCAACTTTACTACCCCATGCATCTCTCGCCTCCGTGTCTTCCTCAACCACAATGTCTAATCCTTTTTCATCAGGGACTTCCTCAAGTTCTTTGTCATTATCTACCAAGAGTTTCGCAGAGCCATCCTTAAAATGGACAGTTGTACTATCTATAGTGGCAATGAAAAAAAAAAAAAATGATGCTTGGAAACAGTTAACAATTGGATAACAAGGGCAAGTTGTCCAATCTTTAAGTAGGAAACAAATTCTTAATAACGCCATTACCATTTGCTCTTTGCAATATGTATTATAATTTAGTCTATGCATTCTTACATTATTGTCATATTATATTGTAAGTTAGTTTAAAATATATCAATATTCATGTATTTTAATTTCAGATAAACTTGAACAAGGTTTGGATGAATAATTTTATTTATAAAAAAAAGCGGCAGTAGATTTTCAAAGAAAATATAGTAATTCGATAATTTAGAAAGTGTTTACGCGATGATTTATTGCAAGTATCTTCATTGTGTGGGCCTCATTACTTTTCATTTATTTTTATTAAAAAATTACAGTACTTTGTTTTTAAAGTAACGTATGTAATGTGCTTTATTTCAACATTTGTTGCATTAAAACAATTATTGAAACTGTAAGGATTCCTAAGGAAGAAAGACATTATTTTTCTGCTGAAATGAATCAATTAGCTGAAAAAACAATAAATTGTTGCCGAATTATCTGTCTGTTAATAAAATCGATTAGTTGCTAATGGAACGATCATTTGTTTGCTGAAAATAAAGTTGTATATGTAATCAATTTAATCAATTTGCTGCGGAACTTGATCAATTAGCGCATTTGACAAAGCTCATTTATTAAATCTATACCTTTTAACTTTCTTTCCTTTTCAATTTATATTTGCTTGAAAATGTTATATTAGTATAATGTCGAATCGTCGCAAAATTACACTCTTTCATTGTCCAACTTATTGAGCAAGACATTTTGATTATAGAGATGATTTACAGTGCAGCTCAAAATTCAGAAAAAAAATGTGTTCAAAAGATTTGGAAATGACAATTAATTTGCATTAATCAAATAGTCATCTCATCTCATTGGATTTAATTTGCAAAGTTCTGTCTGAGGAAATACCACATTAGCATCAAAATCAAATACTGTACTGAAATAGGGGTACTGAAAATTGTAAGGCGTTTCATCCCACAACAATCTGCATTAATTATTTATAACACCATTGTTTTGCCACATTTTGACTACTGCGCTATTGTATGGGGGAATTGTAAAACTCAACATCTTGATCGCCTCCAGAGATTGCAGAACAGAGGAATGAGGTCAGTGCTCCGTTGTAACTATCGAACTCGAGTCTCTGATATGCAAAGTCAGCTTGGCTGGCTTTCTGTCAGAGACTGAATAACATCAAATCAACTAATGTTCACCCATAAAATTAAATTTAACCAATCTCCTCCTTTGCTTTCCACATTATTTCAACAACCACATACCACCAGAACAAGATCCTACTACCACAATGACATTTACATCAGGTCAAGCCATTGCCACTCATTTCAAAATGCTGGTAGTCATTAGTGGAACGATCTACCGTCTACAATGAAGGATGTATCAAACAGGCCAACTTTCAAACGTCTCCTTGGGAAGCATTTACACGGAATAACATAATTATGTTAATCAAATCGTTCTTCAAATGTCTATCCTGTAAAGTCTAATTGTTGTAGAATTGTAGTGTTATTATATGTATATCTATATATTTATAAATCAGTCTTGTGAAAAAAAGCTTTTAGCTTATTCAAGTCCTGAATAAATGACGATGATGAATGATGATATATGATCAATATTAGCAGGTCTATCCAAGTTGTAAATGACAACACTTTCATGACAAATCAATGCTTAAGCAATCAGGAATGTATATTACCTAATTCATGTGTGATCTGAGGAGTGGATTAAATTAATGCAATGCAATGGATGGAGCTTAACAACAAACTCAATTGAATTTGGGGTTAACAATGTCTCCATCTTTCAATTTATTATAATAATTACACACCCACAACAATAAATCTTGATAATTATTATTGAGAAAACAAAGAACAATTCTATTTTAAGCTGGAGCTGTCTATTACAGACAAAACCTATCTGAAAAAGCTACTACTATACACTACCATGATTATCCCTATTCGATAAAGCTGACCGCACTTTGGATGAAAACACGCACTTCAGAAATGTGGAAGTAAAATAATCTTTCGAAGTTGAAAAAGTGAAGGCAACTGTGCCTCCAATCAAATCATAATCGAATAGAACAACACATCTGATCCCCCATCACAGGAACTAATATATCATAATACAATCAACAACACTGCGTTTGGCTGCAGATGGTTTGGGAAAACGCCATCCGTCAAACGCCCAGTCAGGCACGGTTTTAAAATATGATGAAAGCGAGTTGCAGATAGATTAGTGCATAGTCAAACAAACACATCTCAAAATACACATACACAAGAACAGTGTAATACATACCCATAATAGCGTAGGCAGGTCAAAATCGAGTACAAATGTCAAACACACGTCTAATACTTAAAACAGAACGCAGCGACAATAAGCAGCTCTTCGTGTCTGTTCCAGTGTCATCCATGCAGTGATAATTTAGTTGCCTTATATTGTAAACCTAATAGCATGAATAACAATATGTCTTTGATGGATTGAATAGGCGAGATCATGCGTGAATAGTTTTATTGTAGTGGTATTCAAAACAGCGCACTACAAACAACATGGCATAACGGACACGGGACAGTGGCCGTGGACCCAATTTATTTTGCGAACAAAAGCAACCAGTGTAGAATGACAGGCAAAACTGTGTGTATAATGAACAAACCATGATTGTATAGACATCTACAATAAGATCTTTTTTAATCAGGATTTCGATTGCAGCCTGACCTCCTCTCCTAGTCTTCCTTGTCAGTCTTTCGTTTTGTGAGCCATTTTGGGCACGTGACAATGAATCTCGCACATTTGATCACGTGTCGTGTAGTCATAACATTAAATGTTTTATGCTTATACCTCTATGCACTATGGTAACAACACCACTAATAACTACACCTAATTAAAAAGGATGTGCTTATAAATAGTAATAGCATGCTCAAAAGAAACACATCAAGACTTTGTAAAACGTGAAGAAAACAAGCAGATGTGCGGGTGCTACTACTTCTTGTCTGCTTTTAATTCTAACCTAGAAATCGTGGAAGTTTAGACAATGCATCCCAAATAATAATAAGAAACCAGGCAAGTATAGAGCACAAATTTGGAAAAATATTTGCCACCTTCTTCCTCGTGATAGTTCCCTTGTGAACTACCATACGTGTTACAAGAATAATCGCTTGTATTCATTTATGATATCTCTTTTCAAAGGCGTAAATATGTCAAAGACGAAATCGATAATATGTCAATTTATACCAGCTTTCAAAATTACGTGCAGCCTCTTTCAAGTTTCGGCTGTTTGGGGTATATAAAAAATTGATGGTGTGACTAAAGACAGAATGCATCAACACACCAGAAAATCATCATTTGCAGAAGAGATGGAGTAGATTCGGGTATAGATATATTGTGTGTAATTTCACTTTACCACATTTTCCAAGTTCGACACAAATCGAGCATATTTCATTATACAGAAAATATTCAAGAATTTACGCAATTCATGTTTTCAAAATATTATTATAACTATCATTTCAACATACCGTTCATATTTGCTGTACCTTTTCCACTTTTATGATCCGGTGAATTTCCACCTGTAAAAAGGTTCAAGAGAAGTAATTATTTGTTAAATATGAAATCCTGAAATCTCAATTGAACCTATTTTTGCAAACAAAATTGGTCAACATTATATATGTAGGAGCTTTATCAAAGATGTGTACTGTCTTACCACAAAATGTTATCAAAATTCCTGAACACAACTCGTCAAATTCACTCACGCCTTCCTCCTAGCATCGTGTGACTAAACCGGCAATATTTTTTTCGCAACTTCTAGACATCACGTGAACTATAATTAGCCAATCAAGAAATGACATTAGAACGTGTTTTGCACGATTGTAGGCAGCCGGCACGTTTTTCAATGAGAATGGTCGCGTGAATGGTGCGTCGCTTATTTCTTCAGCAGGTGACAGTAGCCTCAGACATCAAATATTCAAGTGTGTTTTACAAAAACACACATAAATCGAAAACATTAATAGTCAGGTGGTTTTGCTAGGAACTGCCGCAAAATAGTAATGGGGCCGGTTGCTTAGCGATAATATTTGAAAGCAGAAAATTCCTGATTTCCCTAGTATAGAATATCCAATACTGGGTCAGTAACTTTATACATGGTTGTTATCACCTTCGTTGCTATATTTGAATAACATTTATATAAAATTTATACAGATATAGAAATACAGGAATCATTTAGTTACAAACAAACCTTTCAAGTTTCGGCTGTTTGGGCTATATATGGGCTTCCCGGGATGGGCTGTCTGGGCTTACTATTATTATAGGGAGACAGTATGCGAGCTATCGACTGAATTTACGCTACGAATAACTTTACGAAGGATATTTTCAATGTTTATATATCTTTAGTTACAAACAAACCTTTCAAGTTTCGGCTGTTTGGGCTATATATGGGCTTCCCGGGATGGGCTGTCTGGGCTTACTATTATTATAGGGAGACAGTATGCGAGCTATCGACTGAATTTACGCTACGAATAACTTTACGAAGGATATTTTCAATGTTTATATATCTTTAGTTACAAACAAACCTTTCAAGTTTCGGCTGTTTGGGCTATATATGGGCTTCCCGGGATGGGCTGTCTGGGCTTACTATTATTATAGGGAGACAGTATGCGAGCTATCGACTGAATTTACGCTACGAATAACTTTACGAAGGATATTTTCAATGTTTATATATCTTTAGTTACAAACAAACCTTTCAAGTTTCGGCTGTTTGGGCTATATATGGGCTTCCCGGGATGGGCTGTCTGGGCTTACTATTATTATAGGGAGACAGTATGCGAGCTATCGACTGAATTTACGCTACGAATAACTTTACGAAGGATATTTTCAATGTTTATATATCTTTTGTCAGGAAATATGCACCAATAACTACCAATTTGGGGTATACATTTTAGCCCAAAAAAATGAAGGTATCAACTTGGGAATAAAAAAGTAAAGAATTAAAGTAACCCATTTGATAATAGTCCGACTGTTCCCATAAGGCTTCTATAATAACAACGGAATGAATGATACGATCTTACAATCAAAGCAGCATAATAATATATTTATATAATATATATAATATATTTATGAGCAAATTTCACCAGATATATTGCTGCAGATACTGACGTATTGCAGTCATATTCTTTCGGCCCAGTAAAAAACAGTTCAAATTTTAGCCAGATCGATACTAGCCGTATTAGGGAGATTGATTGGCTACATTCAATTAGCAGGACAATGATAGCCTGCGTGCAGCCTTAAACGATAGGAGTGGCACAAAAACAAGACTTTCACAACTTTGTCAATCACAGTGCGACGGTTTGCAATTATTAGACAACGTGTAGAATTTGATATAAAAAAGCGATGTCATGGTTACTCTGAAATATCTCACTATATATATATATATATATTACGATGAGTGTGTGATCATATCTACCTCTACTGTGCATAGTTACAGAAGATGATACCTTGGTTGTTAGGGTGACCGTTCATCCCATTTGAAGTGGTTCTTATGGTTGGTTCATCTGAAGACACTTCTGCAGCTTGATTATCAGTACCAATGTTTAACACTATCTTTGTGCCTTGGACACCTCCGTTCGACATATTCAAGTCTCAAATGGAAAGACACTCTCTTCTCCAGTCACCAGGTACAATAATAAACCAATTGATGCAAACGCATATAATTATATATATATCTATATTTACTTCCTTTATGATTCGAAAGGCGAGGAAATGTTGAGTGTGCGAAGAGAACTGTGCCTATGGTCTATTCACCTCACTCACACCTACACATAGATACTATGTAGAGCCAAGATGTTTGCACAGCAGCGGTATTTCGGATGAATAATAAACCCTTTGACAGCTCAGACTATGTATTCTATGAATAATGTCGTGTGGATTATAAAGTGCTGATACAATGCCGGCAAGTCATAACTCACCGTGGCGGTCTTTACATACCCACAAAGACGGAACATGCAATCGACATTATAATGAAAACCAAATTGAACTATTAACAGTGACCTATGGGATTCACAACTTTCCAAGGTATGATGTGTGATGGAAAGTTTCACTTCAAATGTATGTCTTGTTTCAATCATCTCTAATCAAGGATTGAAGCCGCAAAATAAATGTTCCAAGGGTCTTTCATGTGATTTTGCATTTTGCTTCGATACACCCTCAATAGATTACAAAATGTTCCTTCTTTTATCTTCATGGAGAGCCTAGCGACGCCTAATCCCCGCTGAGCAATGCAGATCAGTCATATTGTTACGTTCCATATGAAGGCAATCGCACCGACTTAACTGATCAATCGAGTATTTAAATGTATTATAAAGATGATCTCATTCAGTTTGATATTACAATTCTATATATCACAGTTTCACTTTAGTTCGTGTCCTCTTCTCTCCTATTTGTGATAGAACGTTCACCCTATTAAAGATTGCATACACAAATGATAGCAACTCAACAGAATCCAGAATCTATCGAATGCCACAGTCTCGTAATCCTAAATGTATTTTCGGTGATGCGTATTTTTATCGGACCATTCATAAGATTATCAATTTGCGGATAGGAAAAAATAGAGGGCATTATAAAAAGCACGGTCTAATGTAGATGTATTTTATAAAAGTTAAGATAACAGAGTTTAGCAATTTATTTTTAAATGAACTTCATTCACTATTGATTGAAATTGAGATCGAGGCTATGGCAGATTTGATTCTGTAAAAATAGATGCAGCATTATCTGATATCGCATACGCTACGAACACTGCAAGCGGGACCTCGCTTAATCAAGAAACGTATATGATATGTACGAGGCAAATGTTTGCATCGTCGTAATTGATGCGTCGAAGATTGATTTTCCTTTTCCTCGCGGATTTCAATTCAATTTGGCGTAGTTGTAAAACCACAGCAGCTCTTAAATCTTAACCCAACTGATGCTATTACGACAAAGGGATTTAAAACCTGACGTATATACAGCATATTAGAGAATTAACAGATGCAAAAGAAAGAGTTTCAGTTAAAATTCCAAACACATCAACCATACCAAATGCACACTTCAAAGCAAAGTTAACTCCGTCACAACCTTTGGTATATAGGCTTATATGGGAAACGAAAATTCAACACGATCAGAGATATTTGGCACCAGGACCTCTGAGAATCAGGGTTATCAGTATTTGGCACTCGTTGCCTCGTGGTTAGGAAGCCGCTAGCCTCATTCCATGCTGGCCCTAATTTCCACGTAGTGAGGCCGTAGGGTAAGGCCGTTTAATCGTTTATAATTAGACTCTAGCCTCACTCCATCACGCCAAGCGGAAATGAGGACCGTGATGGAATGAGGCTAATTAGGCTCCACTCACGAAACCACTTTTAGGCCCTCACTACACGCGGGAATGAGGGCCGGGTAGAAGGATCGAGGCCAGGCTACAGAATATCTATTTAAGCGCACTTTTTGGTGGTTTCGTACGTGGTTTCATGCTCTTGTTTTTCTGATGCTTTCTCGTGTTTCCCAACATCCCGCGTGTTGGTATCAGAGAATCCAAACACGGCTGCCGTGCAGTAACCCTTTTGTGAAATGAAACATATTTTTACCATTTTTAAACGAATTTAACATAAATGATTTGACTGATTAGATCAATTTTCTCCTATAAATCTTCACGTCTTCGTCATGTTTTGCCTTTCTTCGAATCACAGATCCAGAGTTCTACTTTCGAAACACTTTCGATTCTTTCGAACGCTATGATTTTGATCTGTCTTGTTTCTCATTTCTGCTGTGTCAAAAGTTTTTGCCGGTTTTGTAGGGCATTTTTGTCTCGGAATAGCCACCATAACCAAACAAATGACGCAAAGAAGAAGAATGCCTTGGATTCTAATACTGTACTCTTAAATATATATCATCAACGGTGTTAATAATGCAATTTTTTATTTGCAATTATTTAGAAATTTTGGATGTTTTCTCTCTCATGTTATCTAAGTTGTTTGGCTTGCGTGATCCAAACACGGGAGTAATCGAAAATCTCTCGAGTTTTACAATATAGCTTACCGTAATATCCGCTGCTATTTCTTTTGATGGAATTGCGGGGGATTCCCTTTGAAGTGATTGCATGTTCCAAACCATCCATTTTGACATCACCAAATGACCCATTGTGATGCGGATTCATAGAAGAATCTGGAAAAACACACATATACGTATTACATCTCGATGAGTTTGCGTGCACAATTCGCATGGAGCGTGGAGTGAAGCCGTCTTCCCACTTTGTTTTCATTCAAATTAACCTCCGTGGGCTCCCGTAGGTCACTGGATTCCGATGGTCGTAATAAGCCTTCGTGCCTCGCATGGTGACTCACGGCGCGAAGGTACAATCAAGTATAATCTGATACCATCAAATTCCGCCATATACAACCGGCATTGACCATGTCTAATAGCCTAGACATTATTTGTTGAATGGGTATTTATACTTCAGCTGCCCCGTTGCTACGATAACATATCAAATAGTTTATCAATTCCTATTTGGTTCATACCAAATATACGCAGCTGAAATGAAGCAAACGGTTAACAATCTATTTACAGAATTCGTATTTACAAGGCTATTAAAAATCTCGTTTTTAGCAAATACTTGTTCTGATTAACTGGAGCCGCCATTCCGAACCTCAATGACAAAACAGTCGACAGAGTTATGGATTTGCATGCATTCAAGCAAATAATATAATATAACGAGTGTGCACTCACCATCGCTGTTATTTGTGAAGATAGGTTGGCGATCAGAATATATACTCTGCGGACGATTGAGTCGACGATCCATTATTCAGTTACAGAAGTAAAGTGAAGTTCGAGAGCAAAGAAATGTACATTCATTAGTCATTTATAAAAGTAGATTGTGAAGAAGAGATCAAAAGCAGGTCCTCTGAAAATTCAGTTTGTGTGTTTACATTATCATTTCAATTGAGCAAAACCCTTTTCACAATCCGATGTATACAATGGCATTTAGCAACTGTCTGTCTTACTGGTTCTGTTGTGCATTGATCAAAGTTATATATGGAGACAATAGACATGCGCCATGCATCATATCAGATCAGCAGAGAAACCTCGCACTTCCATAATGTATTTTCTCTTATACAAAATATGCGTACTTAAATGAGATTGAAAATATATTGCTACCTATATATTCAGTATACACTGAAACTATTAATCGAATATTACATGCATAGGCTTATATTAACGAAATATCAACAGCTATATAAATCTATTGTGTTTACAGTAAGTAGCCATTTTAAAGGTTCACTTCACTCATCAGTGTTCCCTTCAATAGAGATAGGTTAGTAGAATACGTCCGCAGTCATTTCTCTACGAACTATTATGTCCATTTGTTCCGGGGATATCCGTCTAGATGCGTTTCGGGATGACGGATCTGGTAAATATTCAGTAGCACCGGAAAGAAACGTGTTACGGAAAGCCATTCGCCAATTTTTAGGCCAGTTTTTAAATAAAAATATAAAAATAGGTGACATCGAGCCAACGATGACAACGAAAACAATAAATTGACCCCATCCGGGATAATCCAAACGAGTAGTCGATTCTTTAGTACCAGGATAGAAAGATGAAAACTATCAAAGAAAAAAACAAAAAGCAAGAATGAGAGAGGCCTGATACGATTGAGGCAAATCATAGCAGTGTAATTATGGATTTGTTTGAGCTTACGGGTTTCTCAATGCATCCAACATAAGCCTGATAAGAAGGTGTATCTGTAGCAGTTTTTACGCAACTTGTTATGAAGACAATAATCAACGCGAATGGAGATATGTATTTCCAGCAAACCAACCAAAATACGTTTGGTCGCTCACCCGTCATATATTCAATATCATTGGCAAACCTATAAAGAAGTATAATATAGCAACGACAATTAGACACGGATATTCCATCCGACATCAGGCAAAGATCACGTGGTTATCGCTTACCTGTCGTTGCCGTAGACCCATGCGATGCCAACCACTTGGAATAATGCGATAAGTAGGACAGGCAGTGTGACTGAGTAATCATCAAATATCTGAAAGAGGTAAAAACCAGGCGAAGAGACTAATCCGATGCCAAGGCTGAACATCACAACGGCGCAGATACCTACCACGATGAAATAATATTTTTTTATCTTTAGAACGTGTCGGATGAGAAGAAGACACACTTCATTATCATATGATTAATTAATCTCACCTGTGAATAGATCCTTTCGAATCTTAACAAGACCCTGGTCGTAGATAGGAGCAATGGCTGCCTCTAGTGTTCCAAACTCAGAATCAATGCCCAATAGAATAAGCATGAAGAAAAAGAGGGCAGCCCATAATGGTGACACATCCATCAAGAGGAACGCGTCTGTAAACGTCATGAAAGCCATCCCAGGGCCAGAACCAACCTGCAATTGTAACAGATATACGTTGAAGATTGAGAGGCCAAGACAGAGGTTATAACTTCAAGAATCAAGATGAAGACTTTGAGAAATGAGATTCTTGTAGGCGCTATTGTGATCTGCTTAGACATGAGACTACATTGCATTACCTTATCAGCTGGGATGCCTGTCTTTAGTTCTCTGTATCCAAGAATTGAAAAGACAACGATACCAGCAAACACTGATGTCGCGCAGTTGATCAACACAACAATATACGCATCTCGCATGCAATTGTTCTTCATTGGGTTGTAGCTTGCAAATGCAATTAATGCCCCATAACCGAGGCTGAGCGTATAGAATATCTGCGTGGCTGCATCCATCCAAATACCAGCATCAGCAAGTCGCCCAAACTGAAAGCAAACACAACCGCAACCACGTTTATTCATCTATGTACGATCCAATATATTATCAGTATAATTAAAGTTGAACCTTGCTTAATATCGATTGGATTACTATTTTCTTTTCTATTCTCTATGCAAACTCTTTTCATTCCTACCAGTCGGTCAATATCCTTAAAAGCTGCTTCTATTAATGTCCCACTTTTATTCGCGCCAGAGGGGGATAATATGAAAGTTCTACTGTATATTTAAGTAATTAGTATCTGGAAATACAGCATATGCATTTGTAAAGGTACTCACATCTGGATTGAAGAAAGTCTTGATTCCCCTTCCAGCCCCATCGAGCGTTACGCCACGGAAGAACAAAATCACAAGAATAATGTATGGGAATGTGGCAGTGAAATAAACAACCTAATCACATCGAAAGGATAAATAAACAATCATAAAAATGATATAATATTAGGATAGTTAATGTTGATATATAGCCAATTACCTTTCCACTTGATTTGACTCCTTTGACGACGCACAAGAAAACAACGACCCAAGCCAGCAAAAGACAACCAATTAATTTACCATTTAGACCACTGCCATAATGCGATATACTGGGTGATATCTCTAAGGCTTCCGTGTAGAAATAGTGCATCGAAGGATCTAGAAAACAGCAGTAGTTTGTATGGTTCATAGATCTTTCTTTAGCTAATTTTGTTTGATTATAAATCCATACATCTGATTGGTTGCGCTGATTCCACCACGTGACATTACTAGCTAATATATCGTATTCTTTGTAACCACGGCAATTCTCTATTTTCCATGGTAAATTTGATGTCAAAGAGATAAAGAAGTAATAAATGCACCATGTTAAGACGATGATGTAATACAAGCAGACCATGAACGATACTATCATAGAAGATACACCGACGCCGTAGAGAGCAGGATGGATTCGTGACCACACTCCTATGCCGCTTGTTCTCAATCTTTGACCGATTGCAAATTCAATGAAGAACAGAGGAAGACCTTCGATGACCATGAAAATGAAATAAGGGATGAGAAAGGCACCTAAAAATCAAATACAAAATAGGCTGCAAACTACGGAAACAAAATAGGCCAGAGCTATTGGCCATACATAAATGGAAAGTTTCACAGGTTAGGATTAAATAACAGAAACATGAATACTCGATGAACAACGTGTAAGAAATTATAGAGACCTGGAAATCTTAATTACCCCTTCACTATATTTTAAATTCATGTTTCATCGCTTTTGAGAAAAGCTGAAATTCGGGTAAAGATGATTCATCCTGTTTTTCCCTACCGGAGATTGGTCCCTTCAAACAGATGTTTTTACTTGTGTACGTTCTGTTCTTGAATATAGATCGCAGGTTTAGTCACCATCACGAAAAAAGACATCGATTCAACTTTAGAAGCCAGGATTTATTTAGCCAAGATAATAATTATTCAATGTTATGGTAATTGGTCTCATACCTCCCCCATTCTTTTGGCAAAGGTAAGGGAATCTCCATATGTTTCCAAGTCCAACAGCCAATCCAATCGACGCAAGTAAAAATTCCATTTTATTTCCCCACGCATCGCGTGATTCAATTTGTGGCAATATTTCATCAACTTGGTTAAGTTTACCCATAGGCGAGACTGGTGGACTTGTTCCACCATTGCCTGTTGAAACCAAGCAGATACTACTACATCAATCAATAAAATCATTACATAATGTAACACCGCTATATTGTGCCAATGTATGTGAATAATGCTTACGTGAACTGGTGCTTTTTAATGATGCCCTTGGTTTTTTAGATGACAACGCAAATTCTAAACCACCGAGGCTGACTGAACCAGTTCCACTTTCAACAGATCCACGACCGTCCCTCACAGAGCTAGCATCTGGAACAGATAAGACGTTGCAATAACATGAAAAGCCAATCGAACATGAAATCATTGGAGGATATCAAGGAAATTCTACGTGAATATGATCAATTTAGCGTTGAATCAAAGTTACATTGCTATACTGTTTGTAGGTTAGAGTTTATAGAGTTGTCATGTAAAGCCGCTACCAAGGCAACACAAGATGAAAATCGTTTTCGAGTCAGTTTCGAATTATTTTATTTAAAATCGAATTTATATCAAACATTTTCGAGCATGTTCGATATATATCGATCCTTCGGTAAGAAAAGTCGACACGGCTTTTAAAAGAAAAGAGGTTATATAGTGTGCTAAGAAAAATGTCGTGAAAGATAAAAGTTGATTTGCGAGAGCGGCATGGATGAAGGAATCGAATCAATGATGTATAATGGTTGAAATTGAGTGGTTGGTTGTTCCTTGATTTCGTCTCATGCAAGACAATGGAATTGATGATTTAGTCTGAACATGGTCTGAATACAACAAATGTTGCTCGCGGTCCCATTCGTTGACGCTTACGCCATTGCATCGTGCAACATTTGAATATACACTAAATCAGTTCTGTTACAGAATAATCCCTTGGTGAAAATCTCTGCCTGAATCATTAGTAACATCCAAAAGCCTCTATTTATTCAAAAGAGGGCTTTCTGACGTAATCCTTACCCATAAATATGGTCACACCAGGGTCACACCCAAGGTTTACTATCATCTATCATTAAACTATATGCGACGTACTCTTGCAAAACTTTCGCCAGTACCGTGGATGTTCTCGATGTATTTAGCGAAGAGTTAGCAAATTACTTTTTTGTCAACATCGGTAAAATGAATTTATGTTTCATTTTCAGCATCATTGTTGATATTTTGAGGATTGATGACTAGCTATCGAGACCAATCCTCCGGCACGAACCAGAGTCGACTACGTCTTTGTCGACCAATATGATGCTTACATTTCTTGTTAACCATCATATACAAAGTTATTTTATACTTATACTTATTAATTACTTATGCCTACCTTATAATTTCTAGAATATAAGAATAATGTGTTGCACATTTTCGATATTTTTGGATCGTAGCAGTAACTTGAAGATGATATATAATTATAAATATATGCTGCAGTATATTGCAAACAAGTATCAGCTTTGTTTGACCGAGGCTACGCTGCCAGATCTGCTGGTATATTAATAAATAGAGAACATCATTTTCTAATCGACAGTCAGTGTGGATCCACGTAATATACTTAGTATAATCAGATTGAATATTAATGTATTATTTGTTTTTAAAGATGTTTCAGACGGCATATTATCATGATTGAATGTCGAGATTCAAATTTTAATATTTACCGCCTACTGTTGTTGATCTTTCGTCTGATGCTAAATCGTCGTATCTATCAGAAATCAAGGTTTTATCCATATTTACGGCAAAGTTCACGCTTCAAAACCAGACGAGACATCAGATCAAACTATGAGTGATTGGTTCGATTAATTGCTATAGTTAATCACTGCAACATTACGCCATTTGATCTGCCTAATTAGTTGCAACTATCCATTTTATCATGATCAATCCTGAAAGAAAGCATGCAGTCATCCGTTGAAGCGTACAACAAAGAGCACATTATAGTTTATTTTTGTATTAAGTACGAAAGAGACAATAATATCTCTCCATAGAATAAATGTCCAACGCTTTTGTCGAATAGATTGTAAAGGGGGTCGACACCAGGGGCTTATTTTGAATTTGAAGGGATTGAAAGACTGTTCGTTGTCAGTGCCATTGTAAAGAATTACTTGAAGTACTGAAGAGCAATACGGCGGCAGTAAAGTAACATTTAGACCAGTGGTATATCTCCCGTAAGAATCGTTCCCATTACTAATATAGTGGAGGACACGTGTTGCAGATTGGCATTACCCATTGGCAGTGCGCATTATTACAACTATCTATATATATAGAATGCAAACCCACGTGGACACTTCCGTTACATGATGGCGTTCTGTCTTCTGAGAAAGCTTCCCTCTTCTAGAAGTCCGAGTGAAGCTAGTGTTGTGAATGTGATCTTCTTCTTCTGTTGAGATCCTCATTTAGAACATTTTGTAGTTTTAATCTTCGTGACCGTATTTGACAGGCAGCTGTCCAATCGAATGTACGTCATATCGAAAATATCGAACGACATGCAAATTTAGCTAAATGTATGTACAATGTACCATATATCTTTTCAAAGAGTGCTCATAATTAGGGGTAGCTGTTGATGCTAATTTTCTATTTTTGCTACCCTTCCATTTTCAACTATAAACATACGTACAAGGACAGTTAATAAGGGTGTATATTGCAACCCAGCATTATAGCTCAAACCTTAATAATTATTTTGTAAGAACAGGAAAGACACATTTTGAGATGACCACACGATGTTGATGGATTACTGCGTCAGTGAAACATCAGATATCGAATTTGATGATTATAGTTCAATAAATTAACTACGTAAGTCATGTCAATTCAAATTTAATCATTAAATTGACGTTTTGATGCATTTTTAAATAATTTACATTGATCCGGGATATTTCATTTAATTGTCTCGTTTTTAACTTAATACTACGCGAGTCTCACTCACCAGGAGTTCAATCTCATAACGAGGCAAGCGCATTTGAATTACAAATCACGTCCATGCCCTTTCATTTTATAATATTACTTCTTATTTGTAGCTGAAGCCGATGTTGATATTTTTATTCGTTTATTCAGAGAGATGATGTTTTGCTGATGAGTTCACAGAGTTTGTAGATCTTGTAGCAGCGATCCCTATTGACGATATTTAGTGTTGCATCAACGCATGTCTTGAATGAAGTCGAGCACTAAAGAGAGAGAGAGAGAGAGAGAGAGAAACGAAAGATAGAATTACTACCCAATGTAAAACATCAACAGCAACAAACTAGTTTAATTTCCATGAGAATGTTCACTTACCTTGGAAGGTAAGGGTGTCGTCACGATTACTGATGCCTTAGTAACGGTGCTGCTTCCAACAATGCAGGTGATGAAATCCGCGTGACATTTCATCTGGCTGTTAGGATATGCTTTGAAGCAAGCATCCTTCTTTTTGACACACTATAATGAATTAATGAAATTAGAAATAATAGATAACAGTTGAATCAATAGACACTGACATGTTTAGAATCTGTGATCCAAAAGTTGGTCGAATATCTTCAAATAATAGTATCTTAAATTGCGGGGGAGAGAGAGAGAAAACTACAATATTACATGTTATGAGTGTGGTGGCAAACATAGAAAGGTGCAATTTTAATAATAGCATCTAACGAATCCATTTCATGTTTGGAAACAAATGATAGTCAGTACTGCTGGACGCTATATAAGGGCATCACATAATCAATAGTATCAAATATCCTATCATTGAAAACATACACTATCGCCTGCTTGATTTGTGCGGTATACCGATAGAGAATTTGCTGCATATTCTGAAAACCAGAAGAGAAAAAACTATCAACAACAAAACAAAATAATAATAGATGAAGCAACAACGATTAGTCCGGTATTCGAATACAATATTACCTCCACAGATCAGGGTCAAAGCGAATAAGACGGTCGTGAAGAATCGAAGATAAGAAGCCATTATGTGACACTAAATAGCGAATCAATCAATCAATCAATCAATCGAAGTAGGTCTTTCTTTTAGCTGAAGATAGGACGCGGATGTTTTAAAAAGGAAGGTCGGCAATCGGCTAGCATTTATAGAGGCATCGCTTAACCAATCAAATCTATGTTTTAATTTTGCGAGGGCACGTGTTGATGCAGCTGTCCAAATGTGAAATTTTCAGTTTTGTTGCATTCAATAAATAATAAAATTAACATAAGATTGCAGCAGTGAATGTCCCAATTAACTTTTCTGTTTGAGATTTAGTTTTGATTGATGAGGGGTTTGATCGGAAGCAACAAGATTAACGGGCGATACACGATGTACAATATCTCACAGAATATCAATCTAGTTTTAATTATTACCCATCTGTCAATAACGAAAGCCACTGTTTCAACTATATGTTATAGTAAATAATAATGTATCGCTTTGTTTCAATGAGATGCCGCGCGTACCGTCTTTGAAGCACTACATATCATAAACGGTGAAATATAGTGTGACGTATGTCTATATCTGATTTTAGAGCAGAATCATGCCGCTGGAGTCCACCGAGCAAAAATAAGAAATTTAAACGTATAATTATATGCATTATACAATTAGGGAAATGTAATCGGGTTTGTGATCCATTGGCATCTTATCTTACATATTTTTATCTTCAGGGTGGAAGGGTACATAAATATGTCATCATAAATCCGATCAATGTTGCCAGCTGAATCATATCGTCCAAATAAGGTATTATCCTTCGTAAAATATGCAGCCTTAACCGATGCCAAAATGCCAGCTATGTGCCACGTAAACAAATCAAAATTAGATCTCTGTTGACGATCGAAAGCAGGTCACAACGTCAAAAGTCGATAGAATGAACATTTATTAAATCAATTGAGGTGTGGTATACGTTTGAATCAAAGCAAATAATATTGATAGAGTTTAAAGTAACAAATTCTGTTTGGCAAACGAAGTCATTCACGTGCGTCACGCACACCAATTAGAGGGAAAAGTAAACCACTAGAGTTGCTACTTAACAATGCTACGTTCGTAAGAATACGTCGGTTAACGGGAAAGTCGGATTAACGCAGTCCAAAACATTACAATCAATCGGTTCAAATTCACTTGAAAATAGTACACTCAATAGTGAATTATAAATAAAATAGTTTTCGTTCATATTCTCTGTTTTTCTAATCCATTCCACTATGGTGGTATTGAATTAAATCAAGTTAAAATTATCACTTTATAGCTTGGCCATAGAAATACAACATCTAACAAACTGATGACTTCATTGATGTTATTTTCGCACATTCTTCAATGTCAATTTTTGGTACTGCCACATCTTCGTTATTATGTAATATAGCAGATAACATGACTTTGAGGTCATACAGTTCTTTTTTAGTTCCGTTGTACGATTTTTCAGCCGCTGCTTCGATGCGATCTAGTTGGAAATACGCTGCTTCGAAGAGGCCAACATTTATGGCCTTGTCATCTGTTTGGTCTTCCGAGGGTGAGTCATTTGATAAGTGACTACTGACTGGAGCCCCATTGACCATTTCTCTTGTTAATGCCTTCAATTGGCCTGGTCCAACTTTATATTTTGATTCTAGTATGGTGTTTCCATTGCTATCCATTAGATATTCAGCGGCTATTTGAATCTGTCAATAGCGACAACAAAATTTACTATACAATGGCATGAACTAATCAGAGGCTCACCTGTATGTATGCTGGGATCTACAAAAAGGCTAATTTACCTGAGTATGAGGCCGCCTGTGTGATTTCATTAGGTGTTGTTGTTGTTGTTGTTGTTGTTGTAGAGTTGCGATGTGCCCAATTTCTTCCCTCCCTTGGTTACCGACAGTCTGGTGCCAAGCAACACGACTTGCTTTCCGTTTCGAATTATTAGCTGCTTGTGATTGGATGGTAGACTCAGCGTTTGTTTTTGCCAATCGTAATGGTTTGACGGATTCGGCAAGCGATGCAATGCTAGCCTCGATGTGCACAACTTTCCTTGCGACATTAGTCAGCAATATGGCAGTGTTATCTACTTGGAAATCTTTGTTAAGATGATGCTCTGAAAACGAAAAAGAAAACACTCACTCAATCCGTGACAACAATACGCAGATAGATAGAAATGACGAAGACAGCTCGCATACCGGACGGACACCGTATCACCCTCCAGTTCATGAGCACTCTATACATTTTATTCCTTAACAATCGAATCTGGAATTTGTCATAAACATTTCTTTTATGATATGCTTTTTCAAATAGTGTCCGCTTGAAATGCCCGTACCTCCACCACGTCTGGATAACAGTGGCCGCAACAGTTTTGCGGTATCTTGTATGCTCTAAAACAAATCAAATAATGTCGATATAAAAAATACCATCGATTTAATTTCATGGCTGATGGAACCGTCAAGATGTCCGTCTTTCTGTATTTTGCGTACCTGTGCCATCGATGTATGCCAAGATGCGTTTCTCTTGCTGGCTCAGCTGCATTGAGTCATTCACCAGGCTGATAAATAATGCCATTAGGAAGATACCAATAAGTGCTGCCGTGGCAACCATAACACGGCCAATCACAGTCTTTGGCGAAAAATCTCCAAACCCTACAGTTGTCATGGTGACCACGACCATCCAGGTTGTGTCCTATGCAAATGAAAAGTTAACAAATCATCGCAACAATGTAAACGAGAAGTATTTCTCATGTTGAAGAATGATGTTAAATAAAATTGCACATACACACAAATGATGAAGCCTACCCACACCGTCATCACCGCGTCAGTAAAGTGTACGTAAGTGGAGTTAGACACAACTGTTTCAGACCCATTTACGAAGGCGCTGTATAGAACCCTTGAAAGTTTACATATGATATTCATAACGATGTTACATTGATACGAGGCTATAGATAGCACTTCACAAATCAAATGACTTGTGTATTTCTCTGGCCTGAGCTGCCCGGGTAACTGCCCCAATATATCCCTGAACTGTATCTTAATATAGTTCGCAACCTGATTGCAGATTGACTAACTTCCAACTTTCTTTTATATATAACGAGGATCCATCCACAAGCATTCAATCTTGTAAGTCCTAATTAACTATTTACTGTTTAATTCTATTATGTAATATGTAGCACTGCTGGGGGGCTATAGCTCCCGGCATGCTTTTTGAATATGACAGTCAAATATCAAAGGGTACCTTTTTCAAAATTCTGAGAAAATGTTTAGGGTATTCTTTGTCATGAAAAGCTTTTGACCTATTTTACTTTTGGCCAATTTTTCACTTTTTTTTTCAAAATTTCTTTCTTCTTGAATTTTGACTCATGGTTATTTTAGGGTAATATGTCCGTTTTAAAAGATATTTGGGGTATCTTTTTATCATCTAAAAAATGTTTATGGTCACCCAGCCCAAAGTTGAACAATCCCGTCCGAAGCGTAATGGAGGTTACCCCCGGGAGCACTGGACGTATGTCGGGACTTTAAGTCTATGGTCGGGACGTATGTAGACGGCATATTGTCCCTGTCTGTATTCGCTTTATGATATTGTCAAACAAAATACAACAGACTATATCATGTTATGATAATTCAAGTTATTAAACCAGCAAAAGAGATCAGTTTAATCAAAAACAAGACAGCGTAAACAATATCCAGCGCTGTTCATGCCGGGGGTTAAACTCAAATAGATACTCCTGTTGAAGGAGCCTCCTGTTGAGTAAAAAGCCGATCCGCTACTCATGACAGTGGCTCTAAACCCCTACCCCTTAGAAAGACTCCCCCAGCATGTTTACGTGTTGATGTTCGTATGTTTACCATAGCTGCCATTGTGAATTAGCTGCATTCATGTTGACGATACTATGATAAAATATCTTATTTTTCTTGTTTTAATAAAATATTGATTCAATCGGTAAGAAATGTTATGATATTTAACGGACTGACAGATTTCTTATGGATAGAAAGTATTCTCGTTGAATTCTAATACAATTTTAATCTTAGCCTTTCATTGAAGTATAACGTTCTCATTATCTGCATTAATATTATCTTAGTTAAGGATTAATATGTTAACATGGGATACGAAAAACAAATATTAAGTTAATTTATATTTCTACAGCAAAACAAAAAGCAGAAAGAACTCACCAAATAGGAGGACGTACCCTCTACGAGATACACAGCGTAGCCTCCAAGAGATATCGTCATTAAATAACAACCAATTATTAAAGCAAATGGATTTCGTAAAAAATAAGTCTTCAGTAGAAATATTGATGATAATTCAGTCTTTGTAACCGAGGCCAAAAACCGCGTAGATTTCGAGGTCATCAGTTGGTGTTTCTCCTTCAAGAATCTCGTCACAAGATAGAGACGCAAGAATACAACTAATTGCAGCTCAGGCGGGACATTAAATCTGTCCATCCACGGGGGAACGTGTGTGCAACAAATAAGGAGTTCACCAATAAAGCGATATATGATTGTTGATACGCAGAAGCTGCCTTCCTCCGGGTATAAATGACGGACAACATCCAGATGGTATAAGTTCAAGTAAAAGCAATATAAACATATGCAAGTCGCCATTGACAGAATAGAAATCAATGTTTTGGTAGATAACTCAACGCCACTGTAAACATTGTACCTCATATTATCATATTGTTCTGTCGATGATATATTCTCTCTGAAATCAACATTATCTAGCATTTGCCTCCTTTCAATTGACACTTCCATATCAATTATAGCCGCCAAACTTGCTACGACACTTAATAAGAACAAGATCGTTGAATATTTCCGTAAATTATCTTTAATATGTGATTTTGTCGATTCCACATTTCGAAATGCTAATAGTGTTCGATCAACAGAGCGTCGTCTGGCTGAACTCGTTCTTCGTGATAAAGCCATTGGTGATAATTTACGCATTCTTTGACCACCACTGCAATTGATACTGCTTGATGTTTTCAAATAAGGACTATCTCCCCCTCGTACGCTATTACCAAGTTGAGATGATGTTGTCGAATGCGAATTACTATCTGCGCTCATATCTAAAAGAAAGGAATTACTTTGTCTACCATTTGAAGAATTAATCCCTCCAAACATGTTTCCAGCCGGACTGAAGGTATATACCTCTCAGAGATTATCAACCTCTCAGCTGAAGCATTACTATCCATGCAAAGAGACCGGTATACCAAATGTCATCGTTAGTTAAAGTTCTGCCATTGGAGATGATGGTAATAGACTGTCCTGGAAATGAGAAGAAAAGTCACATATATATATATATATATATATATATATATATATATATATATATATATATATATATATATATATATATATATATATATATATATATATATATATATATATATATATATATATATATATATATATATATATATATATATATATATATATATATATATATATATAATTATAAATGTGTGAGGCAAAACATCAATGAGAGTGCTCAATGCTAAAAGCAGAGCAATATAGAAATTATGACTCAAAGATTACGAGTTCGGTCCGTTACTCTGAGTTTCGCGTTTTCGCTTTACGCGAAACTCAGAGTAACGGACCGAACTCGTAATCTTTGAGTCATATTTACGTCTCAGTCACACAAATGCATGCTAAGTCACGCTATACTATATTTGTTCAATTTCATTGACTACTTTGTGCAGTTTAGAACATAAATATAATAGCTGCCTTACTTCGCGATAAAACTGATTTCGAATTGAATGTATGATGTATATATGAGCTGTAGAATATATATTAGATGCTCTCAATTTATAAGTAAAAACGCCACTGGCCAATCAAATTAACTTGAATCATTTGGCCGAATAGATGGACGTCCAAGGACAGTAATAAGCGAAAAAAGAACAGTGCTAATCTTCATATTAATTCCATCTATATGCTGAGATTGCTTAGACGCTGTTTAAAAGCGAGTGAACCTCCTTGACTGCAGTACCGCCTTCAATCATGACATCACAATCTTTAGAATAGAAGAGTCGATCGAACGTGAATTAATCTCAAAGCGAAATCAATCTGCGTCTCATCATCAAATTAATCAACTTCCAATCTAATATTATGATAACAAACAAAGTTGGTTTAGCTTACGAACCGATGTTCACTTTATTATTTTGTCAACATTTTAGATAAAGAAAATAGGAATAGACAATTTGTGCTCTTAAAGGGCCGTTAGGTATATGTTTATATTAACAGTAATGAAAACAAACTGAAGCGAATTATTATTTTACGCAGGTGTTGTATTACACCAAGAATGAAATGGAATCATTTTTGCCATTGGATGAAATCTAATTTTAATCTATTTTTGAATCTACTTCTAAATTACTTTCAAATATACGCTTGATGGGCTTTTACACGCGCACATTTTCCTCCTCTTTATAACAACGAATTAACATCGGACATAATATCTTATTATCTTGGTGTGCTTATGCGCGTTAATTTAGAGCCGAATTTCGAATGGGCAGATAGCTGGCGAACAGCAGCTGTTCATAAAACATGTTGAATGGAGCTCTAAACTATTTATTATTATTATTATTATTTTATTATCGCGTAGAAACATCGATAGCTCCCACCGTTCTCACGTCCAAATGAAAGATCAGAGACATGCCGCAGCCTCTTCTCGTCTCATTTTTGTGTAGGAAATTATGCGAGACTGCATTTGCGCACTCAGAGTGAAACGTCATTACTTGTTCACTTCTCAAATGGTTTATCAAAGCTATAATATGAATCTATCAAAACTAGAAGCGAGGGCTAATTAACCTTATATAGGCCTTGTAGCCAAAGCAACGATAATACATAACATAATATTATCAAATATATTATGGGGGAACAAACACTTTCAAAAGTTTCCGCAAACGAAATTAAAAATATGACATTGAATTGGTCTTGCAAACAAGAACACGATGGCAAACACAATGTGATGCAGTTTATTGTTTAAACTTCATCCCTAAGCAAATTCAAATGGGAAACCGTCGGCTACAGTTTCATATAAACTTTCCTATCATCGACCATATCACAATATGGCAAAGTATAATGCCTCTGTCGACACTTCTTAATTTCTGCAATTGATAAATTGCCAAAATGTTCCACAAACAATCTCACTACATCCTATCAGATGATGATATCATTACCAAGGGAACAGGTACGTGAAAGATTCTATTTTTAAAGTCATTCTCCAATCAATAAGCACCAGCTGTCCTCTATTAGATCGTTCTGCAATCGAGTTAGCTGTTGAACTCTTGAAGAACTGAGGCTGATATCTCATCTGAACGATTATTAAGTGACCAATCGAAAGGACCTCACCGTTGGGTGACATCTACTTCACGAAAGGCAAACATTCACGACGTTCATCAAATATAAACATAATATGTCGCATTTTTTCTACCGATCGGGACAATCCAATCAAAATGGTTCATCGAATATAGATTTACTATAGAATCGATAAAGCGATAAAACGCAAACCAGAGGTATCGAGTTATGCGCGCTGATGCAGCCGTAACCGTGATTCTCTTGTAAGCGTACTCTTGGACACAAAATGTTGTTGAACGTGACAAAAGAGTTGACATTTCAGCTGACTGTGAAATTGATATATTTATAAGCGATAATCGTAAGAAAAACAGAATGGAAACTTATGATAAGATCTTGATTAGGTCTTCCGTTTGGTAAACATCACATCCATAAAGTCAATACGTGAGTAAGAATATATGAATTAGTCATTTAAGATTAATCTGATTTATGAATATAATTTCAAATTTTCTGTTGCCGGGGAGTAGCAGAAGAAGAGCGACAGCAGTACCTGTCACCAGCGGATGTGAGAAAACAAAATGATACGAAGATAGAACATTTGTCAAAAGATAAAACCAATGAAAAACAGCTGGTAAATAATTCTAATAAGTTATGACTTCACAACACTAAAATGATCACCAGTCATTAATATAGCGTAATACTCCATCGAGATGCCACAGCCTGCTTGCATTCGAATATCATACATATCGCTGAATTACAAACAAACAGACATCTGAAACTTGCTCACGATTTTGTTTATGTAGCGAATGGTATATTGCAAGTCAATCATACCAAATGGTTCACATTTGATTACCATACTGATTATTTGACATGGTCATATAATTACCCTATATATAAGAGGAATATGCATATCTATATTGACCGTCAACCACATGATAACAACTCCAACCAGAACGTTGATTCAACTAATTAGCTTCATGTGTCAATAGCATACAAAAGCGTGCATAGGTTTCAATGTAATAAATAAAACTTACCAAGTAAATGAGACATCTCATAATATTATTATTATTCCAAAATAGGGAAAGACAAAGGCAGTGGTATCCCGTACAACGCAAACAAAATTAACGAAAACAAAGGTGAGTTATAGCAAGTAAAGACACACTCCCGTATCAACTACCATGCAGGTATAGGTACACTGCTTCATGATATTGATTGATAGACATTATAGGTACAGCGTTGAGGACAATGCGATATATGGTCACGTGATGTTTTGACTTACTCCTTTGTGATTGGTGTCTGTTTCTTTATCGATCAAGTGATTAATCTTGAAAACAAATTACAGCAGATGCTACATTGCGTTGACACATAAGCACACACTCACACACGGGTGCAGTCGGCCGATTGATAGGAAACACATGCAACAGAACATATCTTGCCTTTAAACTGTTGTGAATGCACATGCAAGAGGGTGTGTCACTGTTTTCGTTCTTCGCACCATTCATCCAACAAACAGCATATCTTCACCATTCAAACTGTCGAATGAATAATTCTGCTGTTTCTTCAATTGATGGTATGATTCCAGATCAGCCATTTGATCGATAGTACATAGCCATTCAACAATCGTGCTTCTTATCCATTTGGACCAATCAATCAACAGCTATTTACTCTCTCTCTCTCTTGCTGCTTTGTCATTCTATGTATAGTTGATCGATCGATTTCGATGTTCTGTCCGCCGACTTCAGCTAGTCATCCGTCTGCTTGGAATTAGCAGAGAGTAAGACATTTTAAATATTAATTTATTGTTACGGTCGGTATTGATTATATATTAAAAATTCTATGACTATGAATATGCAATAATTACTCTATCCAGATGCCGTCAATTAACCAATAGTGTTTCATTTGCTCAGTTGAATAATGCCATCACTACAAACGATGAACTGCCACAGCATCTCAGCTTCGATCCAAGACATTACAAAGCCGAACACGATGTGCGTACGCAGTATACTTCATTACACTGATCTGATACTAAAAATATATAGATGCCGGAAAGCCAATCAATGTCTCATTTTCATTACACAGATGCCATTGAAGAGCGAGGCAGTCACCATTCTATCAACATGTTCCCGACTGAGGACAGACGATCAAATACTAAAGGTCTGCATGATGATGGACCTCTTTACACTACCCATGAATCATTACTTACATCATAGCCTTGTTTACAGTTGCTGTATATGGTAATTATACATTCAGGCATTGCAGGCTCTGAAACAAAGTGTTAAAGCTTTCACAGAGTACCCAACTCGAATGCAGCAGCAATTGGCTTACTTAGGACGATTGGAGAAGTATAGAGAAATCAATTCAGTTAGTTAATTCATTAAAGTACTTTGATATATCATATTTAAAACATACACTTGTTGACTGTACTTTAAATATAGGTTCGAGGCTAACCGTGTTATTATTCGCCAAGGGCATCGTGCTGAGAATTACTATTTGGTACTGAGTGGATCAGGTTATACAATTCACATTTATCAACTTCCCAAATCAATTATTATTTTTCTTAAACAAGGAGAGTATGATGTCAGTTTTTGTTTGCAGCGTTCGTCTCAATTTTAATCTACGACAAGAGATCCTTAACGCAGAAACAAGTCACAGTTACGGTGCTAACTAAAGGCAGCAGCTTCGGTGTTAGTATTTATACGAAGTCTTTGTAAGATTCTTTCATGAACCGTATAGCATGAATATTCATCTATCATGTGTCTGTTTATGCGTGCATTTACAGGAACTTGCGTTGATTCATAATTCTCTGCGAACAGCCACGGTGATTGCGCAAACTGATATTTCACTTTTGGCAGTCAGCAAAAAGGTACAGCCGAGGTTTTTCTCAATGATTTAAATATAATTACAATCCATTTTTATTTCGTGCCTCTTTGAAACTGTGTGCATGCAGGATTTCATAGCAATATTCCTTGGCACGGATGAAAACAGCGAAACGGAACATGTCGGGTTCCTCCGGTAAGTTCAGTTACATATAGAGCTCAATTCTGCATTGTTTTACTTCCAATCCAAACTATATATTCAAAGACGGATATATATTTGATAGCAATGTATCTTATTTTCATTGGCTGGCATTTGATGATTGCAAGAATAGATTGGATGTCTGTCTTTGTCACTATTTCAGGTAATGTTTAATTTGCTCTTCTGTTCTTGTTTTACATTAAAAAGTTGCTTCTTATACGATAGATAATAATGACTTGTCCCCGTAGTAGAAAACGATTGGTAGTAGAGCACTACTGAGCTGCAGCCAATCAAAATGCAGAACATAAAATACTGTAGTAATGGTATATTTCATATTCGCTTAACAACAGTCACCCTGATAAACACATTGGCTGATGCTATAACTATATGATATGAGGCATGTAGATAGCTATGGGGGTGATGGTCAGATAACTGCATCTAAATGCAGCCCCCGATGAATTAGAATTCCCGTATTTATATTAATGATTAATGAGAGCCACTTTATTGCATCATCAATTACCTATTTCTGTTGTTCTTAAATATAGTCATCATGGTATGTGTTCATCTTTTTAGAAGGGGTGTTGTGATTGAAAAGGACATCAAGGAATCTGAATGGATCTACGTAGTTAAAAATGTAAGCTTATCATTCAGCCAACCGATAGTTTAGTACAACGATACAGTTAGTAGCATATCATTGACAACAGCGTATATTTGTGATAGCATAACATGCAGGCATGATAAGGCAGTGGAATCACGTCATATACAACTATTAATACAGGAAATACTTGATAGCAAATGACAATGACCACAGATAAATAATGATTATTAATATATTATGTAATACTTGAATGTATCCTTCGATGGTACTTACATTTAAACTTGTCCTTACAATCTAATCGCCATTTGTTTGCAAGAATCCCTTAACAGCTGTAGTAAATGTGGAGAAGGAGACATGTCTATTTTCTCAACATCAAAAACTGACATCGAGTCATAATATTGTAGATCGATCCAATCTAAGTCCAAGGGACTGGATCATACACTTGAATGGTCTCCTGTTTAATTGTCATATTTGATCGTCTAAAATGAAATTATTGTCTTACTTTAAACAATCATGCAGGGCTCGTGTCAAATATTAACAAAAATTGTTCAAAGAAGAAGCCTGGTGATTCTAGAAAGTCAAAGACAGCTAACAAAAATTAGTAAGGACAAAGGTTAGTTACATTCTGTATATATGTAGCCGCAGTATAAATATCATCATTTAATTTGAGGTGACTCTAATTACTATTTTGTTGAGGAATCGAAGGATGACTTTTTACCGCTGGTTGACCAGAAGGTGGCTACTGATCCTTGGCGCTTTTAATCATTTGAATAAAAGAAATGTAATTCTCGATTCTTATCATTTTATTATCGGTTTAAAAACCGTTTTTGCTTTGTGATGGTTTTATCACATCAATAACACTCATGATACTGACACAATATTATGCTGAAACTTAAACCATATTAAAATTTCATCACCAGCCCCACATGGATTAAATTTAATAATTGTTTTCAGACATCACAAAACAAATTATCCTCACAGGCTTCATGGTACGTGCTCACAAATGGAATGGCCTAAATATGGGCCGTCTAATCGTCTATGAATCAAGCAAGTCTCAAGAGGCTTCGTTTGCAATGTCCTTTCAAGAACTATTCAATGGAATAATATGAACTCTCATTATTACTACTGACAGATCGATGCGAATAATAGTTTTGCATTTGCGGCCCTTTTACATCTACATTCTATAGTGGGCGCTGGAAATCGAAAGTAGTTCGTTTCCAATCCTCAAAGTCAACAACTTCCAATAGTGCATCTTTTGGGAAACGAAATTGACTGAGTTTTGGCTAGTACTTTTTACTATTTGCCCCGTTTTAACGCTTGTCAGGCCTCTTTTCTCCCACGTTTTCTTTAATTAGGTTTTCTTTTAATCGACTCAATGACATTATCTAAATAAATGATGATGATAATGATGATGAATATATACAGCCGGTCATTAATAAAAAAAAACACTTTATCCTTAGAAATGAAACCGCAATGACCTAATGCTATTTTTATTAAGTTATATTTCATTTATCACACCTGTCGGGTTTATTGTCCAATTTTATTATGCTACTTTTATATCTATAATGGTTGGCACATTTAATGTAGGTTGAAATTTAGATTTTTATGGTACCTAGAATGCTTTACTTGTTGCGCTACCTCGCTGTCAGCCACACCAATTCTTCTTCTTGTAGGGAAAATGCTGGTGCTCTTTTATCTGCCGTAGTAGTTTTAATGAGAATTGATCCACCCTCGTCCAGGGAATGCTTGGCTTCAATTCTCCTATTCGTGTTGGACATGGTAGCTGTTGGAGAGCAGGCTGGTGTATTTTTCAACTTTCTTTGTTTTGCCGGTTCTTTACATTATCTCTCTCTCCTTGTTAACAGGACCACGTGATCAAATAAATTCACAACCGAGCATGCGTAATGCCAATGGCGTGGCTAGATCCAGGCCACCAACGAATCCATTCAACAGAAGAACCAAGGTGGGTTTATAACTAAAGCAACGTACAATGCGGGTAAACCGGGAAAAAAAATTCGACCATATATGCCACGAACTTTAACATAAATCTAATCTCTCCTATTAGTCCCCTGCGAATAGTTAGTGCTCTATGTGATGCTTGACATTCGTCAGTTGCCCCCTGAGCCATATGATGTAACATGATTTTGCCTCTTTTCCAGATGGATCCGAATGAGGTTTACATTGAGACAGGCATTCTCCACGCAAGCGAACAATTCGTAAGTTGACACATCACATAAGACACGTACTATAATTAAATGCTTATCAAAACTATACACGCTTTTTGCGTACTATTTCAACCGAAGGGTCTACACACCGTGTTGAATACGGAAGAGAGCTATTGCCGTTCATATCTCGTGAGTACCATTAAAATCTAAGTTAAATAGTACATATCGCCATGACTACGGTAATGTACAAATAAGTAAAATAATTATGCATAATTTAAGGTGAGTCAAGGGTGCGAATGTGTCCTTCTATCAAAGAAATGGTTGTCAAGCCAACTGACAGATGGCATCGTCAGAGAATTGAAATCTAGAGTAAGTATGGGCAACAAATCATCCATCCTTAATTTATGAACTCGTTCTTAATTTATGCACGGCGTGATTCCAGTTGCCAGGTCAACCAACTGATGATTGCCTCCATGAGAACATCACACAACAACTGCGCTGGCAAGCCTACAAACGGGCAACTTTTGACGCACTAAATCTCGACTGGATACACACGGAAACAAAATGAAATTCTAAAAACGTATTTATTTATTTTTATTTATTTATTTTTAATTCAAGTGCGAGTTGCAATTAGATTGCATTGTGATAGTGGACTACAGTACAATAAAAGAATGAAAATATTACTAAATCCTTGTAATTAATTACTTATAATTATTCACTACAAATCTTCTACAGCACCATGTTATGCTCATTTCTAAAATTAATGATAATATATCCTCTATAATTATGACCACAGAGAAAAGTCCATGGCAATAGCTATTACCTCTCCGTTTCCTAATCCAGCCACGAGGCACCTACAATCAAAAACGACAATTAATAACAGGGAACCCGGTAATGTGAATTAGCGGCACCTAAAAGCTTTGATTTCTGCTTGTATGATTTTGGTCTGTGGTGTATTTTGGGGAGGAGGTTTCCTGTGAGCAGACTTACTTTTGATCACGTGTCAATGTAACTGATTCGATGTCGTCATCACAGGGAGGGAAGGCTGTCTGTAACATCAAATCATGTGTTCTCCAAATGTAAAAGCATTGATCATGCGCAGCAGCCACAAAAAAGCATCCATCAGCAGAAAATACAATATCCTTGACGCAAATAAACAAAATAATTACACTGATTAATTAATAGATGTGTTTTAATTTGATAAAATTGATTAGTAGTTGTTCACTGAGAATTCCACTCACATTAATTTGTTTTTCGAGCACGGCGTATCTCAGCAGCCGACCATTGATAGAAAATAAAGCTAATTGACCACATCCTTCAGAGAAATTTGCCAGAATATGTCCTTCGTTTGAGATGCTCATTATTTTGGGCGAGAGGCAAGATGGAGGCGCCACAAGAATACGCAACAATTCTCCTTTGGTGCTGTGTAAAAGACAAGCACCTCCTTGTGAAGCACTGGCAACTATCCCAGGACCGAGGTTAACAGCAACGCAAACCACTGCAGACTCATGACCACTGCAGACGGCGACGGGTGTGGCTGCAGCGAAAACAAACAATGTTTTGTCAGCAACTGTCACTCACTCGATGGCTACATTGAACTTTATGCAAGTGTGCGTCTACCTCCGTCTTTTGTGTTGCCTGTGACTTTGCGTTGTCTGTAGTCCCATCGCCATAGCTGAACAGTGGCATCACGTGACCCAGATACAATGACTGCACTGTTACCCGCAACCATGTCATCATCCAAGGCAATGCACGTGACCACATCCCAATGGCCATAGATGCATTGCGTCAACCGACCTAACAATAGTACACGACGGTTACATAAAGCAATCATAAAACATGGTGACCTGTATCAGTTTATGTGCCTGACAAAGGCACCATACTAACCTGTATCAGTTGAGAAGGACTTGAAACTATTATCCCAATAGCCGCACGCCAATATACACCGATTGTCAGTTGTGACAGAAAAGCAACGCGTCGATAATTGGATCGTTTCGTCCAGTAATTCACCGAGTTGTCTGCGAGGGAAGGCTCCTTGGGAGTCTATAGATAATTCGAAGTATAGCGGATTAGAAACAAGGCATGTACAATCAGAATGATACAAAAGAGACCGGTGACGATATTGATTACCTAGAATGGGGTCTTGTTCGATCTGGACCTGTTGCAGCGAATGGTAAGAAGTTATCGCACCACCTGGCACACAGAAGAAAATAAGATGTTCAAAAATCGAAACCAAAACAAACCATCACATGTTGCTAAGCGACATCCATCACCTACCAAAATTCATCCATCGATTAACAGAGAACACTTGATCGTTGCTAACGGTTACGATCGCAGGCACAGATTTACGATCGATATTTGCTGAGACGTGAACGATTGGACAACCGGGTGTGACCTTGAACGTTAAGAAAATATCTGAAAAAGAAACGTACCGATTAGACATATATAGGTAATATGCGTTTAAAGGAACTGATTAAAAAGAGACTTGTCTCACTTTTGTGTTGTTCTTTTGCATCTTGTGTCTGTGAAAAAGAAATCAAAACGAGATTAGTTAATGAATCATGCAATTGAGACGTGGAAACGAGATTACATTAATTGCATTCCTCACTTTGAGGCTAGACATAGATCTTGGTGGATGAGGTGTTGTGATCAGTTGAGATGGTGTTTGACCAAAGCTTTTGATTTGCTGTTCCACGGCCTGCAATCAAGACAAAACGTACTTAACAGTGTTCATGTAGCTGAGTGAATGATTTAGATATAATATGACATCTTACTTCTTTAGTGACTGCGTCTTGGATGGTATTAAGATCAACATTGCCTTCATACGTCAGATAGTAGAACACATTGGCAGCATGCTCTGCAGCGATTCCTGTTCAACGAAAAGTAAATATCAGAATGAGACAATTAGTAATTATGATCTAAAGAGAAGTAGATAGATATACGAACCTTTTTGTTTTGGTCCAAAGATTAAATCAACCCATTTGTGAATGTTGTTGGATACGTAATCGCTTTCGAGGGCCTGGGGAAAAGATGCATTGTTAGTGAGTTCATTTTGTGAAAACTATACAAATATGCGTTTTGTGACGACGCACCTGTCGATGCAACCTGATGAAGTCTTGTGCGTTGTTCGCCCATTTTGGAAGATCGACATTGTCAATAAGTCTGCCATCGTCATCTTTACCAAATTCAAACTGAAAAATAAAAACGAATTATTCTGTAATTGAAACCGCAGAAGAAAACTATTTCATATTTTAAAACAAACATTAATAGATGACTTGCCTTGTTATTGTTAATTAACATCTCTGGTAGGTAAAATAATTCTGGTATGAGTTCCTTACAACAAACAAACAAACAATTATTCTATAACAAGATTTTAAGTTACACACAACCGCATCAGATTGAGGTTTCCACATACTTTTACATCTGATGTATCACGCTGACAGTTCTCCCATGATGCATTTATACTTGAGAATGTTCTGCTCGGATGGTCGAACTTTCCACCTTGTAACCCAAGAAACAAAGACGAGAAAGGCTCCTGTAAAAGATTGTTAAAATGAAAGAACAGATTTTCTTCAATTGGCGTCAACGAATGAGATTCTGATAATTCTCTTACCACTCTGACAAGCCAGTTGAGAACGAATCCAGCTGTTGAATAATGCGTGCCATAATGGAATGGGGGGATTCCCTCTTCCCTATCCCACGTGTTGAAACGTTCGATGAATTGACCCAGGCGGAATGGATTCAACGCACCAACAGGCTACAATGAATCGAAACATCAACAAGATAAGAAAACATGAATCGGTTGCAATTATTAAAATTGGTTGGAATAAGCCTCTGTGTTGATATTAGTTATATGCCAACAGTTAAACCTTTGGTGTCCTTTGAAGGGAGACACTGTCCACACAGACGGGTTGATCAAATATTGATTCTTACAAAATAAAACACTTGCATGCTTTAATGATCAAATAAATATCAAATCACATCTTCCAAACTTTTTATTTAAGTTCTGCTTTGTTTGATCTGGGTAAAAACTTATTATTACCGGTAATCAATTGGTGGGTTTTTGACTTTCAAATCCATACAAAACGTTCATTGAGAATTATTTTTTGATTGATTGGACGAAGCAACATTTTCTTGTAAGAGATCTTCTACTTCTGTGCATGGGTATCATACTCAATAAGATAAGCTGGTTATTTTCTGCACTGACCTTGCTTAGATCTCTGAAAGTTGTGTCTTTCGTTAGATCCAATACTTCTGATTCGTAATCAGCTACAACCCAAGGAAACACTGGGTACTGATTGATATCGTTTTGACTCCGTCCTATTTTACAGTCAAAAGAATGAAAAACACGTTAATCACACCATCGTCATAACGAGAATGATGATAATGGCTTTATCATGATGATGATTAATTACCAGCTATGAAATTAAGAAATGAAATGTAATCGAAGTTAGATATCTCTCTTCGCTGCCATCGTTCCGTCATGTCTGATTTTGAGAATAATTGTTTTGGTGATAGCAAAGAAATTGTTCTGAAAGGTAATGAAACGAAATAAACTCGCACCAATATTAGAATATTGATTGCCCACAATAACTTGAGAGACGTCGTTGCCAATGGGTTACGTTCACAAAATCAGAATCTGATCGTGCACATACGCTCGTTGATGGCTCCCGGATCAAAATTGTAGTCACACTAGGTATAGGCTTAAACTGACCTCGTTTGCGGTAATCCATAGAAGGCACCAATGCCAACAGCAGGGAGAATGGAAATGATCTTTCTCACCGTATCATGGGAATCGAAGGCAAATAAATAGCTTCCTATCATCAATAAAGATACATAGTTTAACACAATCTGAAATAACCAAATAGAATTTGAAAGAGATTGAAAAAAGTAAACGAACTTCTATCCTCCATGAATATTTCCAAGGCAACATTTTGAAACAGATTCTTTCGTGTACAAACTCTGGTCATTTCTGCAAACAAACCTTTGACATTGACGCAATCAAAATAGGACAGCACCTGTTAAACCAATCAGAAATCAACACACGTGAAATAGAGACCAATAAATAGATACGAGGCAGTGGGTGGGTAGGTATTAACGCAGCATTATCGCTAGCGAACGGATGTTGTTGACATGTCCTTCAACAGACAAGGAGGAGCATTAGCTGATTTGATCCAAACATTAAGGAATACTAACACCAATGGCTATTCAGATATGGAAAGCACAATATCACCTTACTTAATAGAGATTTTTGAACGCGTGACAGCGTTTGACCAACGGTTTCAAAGTTGCCTGGAATTAGACAGTGCAGTGTCACGCGTCAAATCATTATTTCCAATCGATGCACATAACGCCGTTCTGCACGTCAAGATTAACAATCAAGGGGATTTCGACGCAACAGCTTACGACGTGCACCATGGATTAGTTGACGTAAGAGTGATAGAAGATGATGAATTTAGCACTAGCGTGTGGTTAGATTGTATGACTTCGAATGGGTGTTTATCATCGCGCAAGATACACCAACGGCTGAGATATTTGATTGAACAATCTCTTTACAGGCAAACAGAAGAGGAATGCCATTTGATTGACAACAATGAAATCATTCTATTGAGCGTCACAATACGTTCTGTTACGTATAACGTTGAAATCAACGCAACGATAAAAATTGATCACGTAACAGAAGAGAAGGCCGCAGGCAGACTAACGAGACTTCCATCCTCCTTCAATGGTCATACGTTGGTTGCTGTTGTAAAACGAAACGGATGCAATGAATGGCACAGTGATTTTAGCAACGAAAAAAGACGCATTTTTCAACAACCAAACCGACGTGAATTATTGCATCTGTTAAATTTGATGTTAAGGCAAGATGGGATTAATTATAATGATATTACCACACTTGTCTTACTTGAAAATGAAAATAAGCCTCAAGATACAGACTGGACGGATGATCAATTAGTATTTAGGATTGCCTCTGTGTTGATGAACATTGGTGTCTGCTGCATGAAACAACGTCTGCCCCATGCATTTATCAGAGGGGCATACACCCCAATTGACGTCACGTCAATATTACGCGCGAATGGCGCATCGCGTGCATGGTCAATCATGCGCAGTATAATGCTAGACCCAAATTATTTCAAAGGCTGTCCATGAACAATTCAGGTCATGCCAGGTCACAATAGTATAGTCGTCATCGTTAATTGTGCCCTATTCACCAAATATACCAAAACAAGAAAATGAATGTTCCGTGATTTTAATTTTATTATACTCGTTTTAACCATATGGTATTTTGATGAGCAGCGGTAATTGTTAAATGGGAGACAATGGAATAATAGACGATTGTCTGGCTGCCCTGCATGTAATATACAATGGAAAACAGGGCGTCATTCAGACAGACTTACATTGGTGTCAACCTTCTTGATGGCTTCATCATCTTCGTCCACAGTGAAGTACATAGCTGAGGATGTCAGCACAAATGTCCCTGGTAGGTATAGACCTGGTGCAATCACGTGACAGTTCGAACTAAATGTTAGATCGATTTCCTCTGTTTCACGTGACTGCCTCTCATCGACTAATGCTTCTGGTGCATCGTTCCATCCATCGTCTTCTTGGCTACTTTCATTGACTTGTTGAGATGAGGTTGGTTTGTAGAAGAAGTACTTGGCTGCAACGACACCTTTGCGCCCGTCACCTGCAACAGGAGCAGAAACGCAGCCTCGTTTAGTCAAACGAATACTTTGAGTCTACCGGTATTAACTATCAAAAATAATCAAAATTGAATGGCCTTAAGAATGGTGACTGAGTCAATGAAAACGCATTCTTAATTTTTGTTACTAAAGTTTCACGAACTGTATCAGACAGTATCAACTGTCTGGTGATCGCACACTGCGTGAAACTATAGTAACAGAAATTAAGAATGTGTTTTCTTTGACTCAGTCACCATCCTTATGTATTACAGCTCTGCCAATGTGTAATCGGTATTGAGCACTATCACATCTGACGATAGATAAATCTATCCTTATTATTATATGATATAATTATACAGTATATCTTATTTTAGCCAATGTTACAACTACTGTAGTTATCATATGAAGACAATGTGAAATTATCAGATATTTTCTGGATAAATGATGATAATGATGACGAATCTCCTAAATCTCCATTCCATGAGATGACAAAGTTGAGTACAGATTGCGTTTGCGAGAGAGACTGCTTCATCTATGGTTTATATAGGAATGTGATGTATTTAGGTTTAGATTTCATAGTTTACCGCTTTCTTCATCTGTGGGTTGAAGGATTGCTTCAGAATGTGTTGTGCCAAGAGGGTTCTTTACCATGTGCATGCGTCGAAAGGCGAAATCTTGCCACAGGTCTTGTTTGAAGAATTTCATGTTTGAGTTCGAAGGGTGATGAGGTGATGGCCACGCCCCAAAATCACTTGTCATGATTCCAAATAACTAGAAGAACATATTTACCAAATCATTGGTCAGTTAGTGATTAGTCGGTTTGAGTGAGTCAGAAATGCAATAGTTACCTTATCGAGCATGCGCTGTGAGTTCTTTTTGTTCCGTTTGCCACGTGCCCTGAGTAGACGATCATACATTCGATACGATTCAAAATAAGAAATGACAGTCTTTGTGCATTTGGTTTGAAATTGCGCATGTCTGAACTGATCCAGAGATTCTTTCTCTTGCAAGATATCTCTAGCCTCGCATGCAGTCACCACAATGCGTTCACGTGTTGCATGGGAAATAAGACGACCTTCGTTAACGAGATCCATAAAAGCAGCACCTGCGTGCCGCTGAAGAGAATTCTGCCATTCTTGCGAACAAAGCAGCATGACTAATTCAATGGTGCTGTCCTCTAGCTTCAGCGATCCCAATCCATCTGCTATGAGGTCCTGGCCGTGGCTACCAACGAGAACACGTGACAGGTAAGGGGCAAAATCAAAAAGAATCTCCTTCAATGCAGCACCGGATGTGGCGAACGCAGCGTGGATTCGAGACTCAAGTGACATATCATTGTTTGAAGTCGAGGTTTGCACTCTGGCGTGAGCTGAGGAGGATCTCGCGCGATTGGTTGGATCACTATCAGATGGAGCAGTTGCTGTTCTTTCGTCTAAATGAGAGATTATGAATTGTACTCAATATATTTTATGAAGGGCTGTTACAGTCACCATTATATGGATGCCTCACCTATGGACTGGGAGCGAGGGGGAACTGGTCCGACCTCATCATCGTCACTATGAAGGATATCACGGTAACGAGATACCATCACCACGGCAACGAAATAAATCACCACAAGGGCAGCATATTGGGATTGTCTGCTATCTTCAACTTCACGGTAAACCAGAAATCGTAACCGGTTGATATCAATATCTTGGAGGAGACGTTCTTCGTTGGTGATGGTCGTCATGTGACCAGGGATCATTTCAATGAAATCCTGGAAAGAGAACAATGCATTATGAACCCATTAACTGTTGACTCGGATGAGACAACAAATGACCATGTCTTACCTCCTCCGTGGGCGGTTTAGTAGATGCAATTAACGTGTCAATAGCCTCCTGTGTGTCTTGAACGCTGCGACGGTTGAGACGCGAATGATTCGATGAAATACTGCTTCTTCTCGTGGGTCTTTCCCGTTGGCGACAGACTACACGATTGCGTGCTGCACTGCAAAAGACTAAGCAAGAAAGACACAATGTAAAACTCTATATTTCTAAAATATGACTATTGATTTGAGAATGCTTTAGTGATTGGTACCTAATCGAAGACACTGTCTCAGAACACCGCCAGGCAGTATATCACGGTGAGATTCCACGGTTGAAAATGAAATGGAGCTAGCCAAAGTAACAACATCTATTAGGTTCATTAGGCGATTGAGAAAGGCAAACGCTGCATCGAGGGTCATTCCACCACATGGCTCTAAGACGTCACTCTCAAAGTTACGCGATGTCGCAGATGACAGCAGAGGCAAGAGGCCACCGCAACAGAAGACGAGGCTGTCGGACAGAACCGAGACCAAATGGCAAAGATTCAAGACGTAAATCAAATTCTCTTTCATGTTGACAAAATCACTCACAGATTTCCGATTGTGCCTGTAAACAATAACAACAACAACAAACAAGAAGGGATTATAGACTGCATCACAAAACAAACATGCGTGCAGAGTATATTTGTATTTCTTTACTCACGTTTTCCATACTTGTAGATCTGCTTCTATGGCAAACAACAGATCAGTTAGGAGTCTTTGATGAGCAACGGACCATTTGAATTCTGGCACATCAATGAAGGGTCTAATCTTCGTGCGAGGAGACACGGGTTCTTCCGAAGCAGTAACATTATCAGAATCAACTACTTGGTCGTTTATACTTGTATTATCTAACTGATGAACTACCAGATCAACACTCTTAGCTGATTTAAGTTCAGTGGATGTCTCTACTAAAGCGATAGTTGGACTGGCAGATCGTGGCCTGGTATTAATAGTCTGGTCATCGTTATTCGTCATTACGCGATCGTCTGCCTCTGTTTTGTCGTCATTAACATCGTTGTGACCGTTCAATATTTCACTGGCACTTTGGCTTCGCCTTAGTTTCGGCTCTTCCAGAGTTCGTTTGCCTTCACTGTTCGATTTAATAATTGCAGCAAAAAATTGCCTGCGATGGTCTTGTTCTGTTGTTGATTCGTTGTCATCTTGCGGCGGGGCAGCTGCATTAGGAGTTAGCCTATCAGGATCAAATTGATTGACATTTGTAGAATCAGGACTTTTATTGGCATCATTTGAAGACTGAGCCTCGGTCTGAGGAGATGAAACTGAGCCTCTAGGCGACGTAGGATCTGATGGCCAGTATTCCGAACTCTAGAAAATAACAAAGCATTTAGAGCTAACTGACTTCAAAATGTACTGTATTAAATTAAATGGATAATAATTACAGAAAATAGAAATTACCTCGCTATGTAGAATAGAAAGCGTATCAACCCAAACACGCCATCCATCTTTTTCTGACTGAAGGCCATAATGTAGGAGCATGCGTACAATGGTGTAAATAGAGTCAGCGACTTTGAGTTGATCTATAAGCAGTGGGAGTAAACAATGAAGGACAAATTTGTGTAAAAAGAAAATAGAAAATGAAAGGAAACAAACCTTTAGTCGATGGTTCAAAATATAACATTGAAAATAGCCACTCTTGCCAACACATCAACTGAAGCAACAACCTAAAAACAACAACAACAACAACCATGATTAAAAACAAATAAAGAAAAATCAAAGAAGTGTTTGATTTGCTACCAACCGTTTATTATCATTGCTCTGTGATAGTAACATAATGATATCTGATAGAAATATTTGCGTGAGTGCTACGTTTTCATTGCCTCGGTCTTTCTTAGGCAGAGGTGATTGTAGGGGTTGGGTTCCAGTTGTTTCATGTGGTGCCACGAGTAGCTTCACGATCACAGGGAGTACAGCTGAGGAGAAAATAAAAGAGTTAACAACGAGCCAACAGTTAACCCTTCTAATTGAAGAGAAGAATAGTACAATGACAACGGTGTTTACTTGGGTGGTAGAGAAGATGAGGCGTGTCTAACACTGAGCGACGTTCTGTTAACACGTGTTTTGAGACTTTGGCTGTCAATAGCTAAATAGAAGACATATTTGATGTTAATAACAGTTCAATAATAATCATATAAAAGATATAAATGGTTGATATTTACCTCGAACAATGCATTGTATGTTATCAGAGTGAGTGGAAAGATTGATAGCTTCACACCAATCATGCTGACGAAACCATATTTGTCAACCAATTCAATTTTGCGCCTAGAAAACCATGCAATGATTAGTTATACAGTATTCTCATCAGCAGTTAGGAACAGAGGAAATAATTTGTTAACTATATTAGCATGATATATCATCTCAGTATTCTCGAAATGAAATCTCTTGGATATAAAAAATGACTTACTGAACTGTCAGATGCTGGGCATAGCATGCAAGGATCTTGACGCAAAGAACGCGAACGGTTTCATCGTGCGAAACAAGAAGATTGAAGATGATTCTTAAAGTAATAACAACAAATAAGATAAACAAATAATATAGACACTGCACTTATTCCATGATCCAATTAAGTACATCATTACTTACTGAAAGCCTTCGATTAAATCAAAACATGGTATGATCGATAGAGGCATTTCACACATGGTCGAAAGCAGCAGATTGAGGACATCAGGATAGTTTCTTTCCTGCGTGAAACAAGCATACCTCTTTGTCAATTAACACAATCTCATCTTCTAATTTTATTATATGAATTAGATGATGAAGCTGTTGTCTACTAGCCTCTTCTTCAATTGTGAAATACATTAAAATGCTTCTGAGTTCCTCTTCTAAGATCCCGTCATCCTGTCAAACAATACAGAAAACTTCAATCTCTAGTTGCCATGACATCAATAGAAGACACACACTATTCATTTTAGGTTAACTACCTTGATGATCATTTGTTTGAGTAGAAGAAGAACGAACGCCCGCAACGAGATCATTTCTTCGTGAGTGATAAGAGACCCTAAAATATTCAAAACGATTAATACCAGTAGATAACATGGATGACAATCTGCTTGTGTGCAAGACTACCAGTGAATACAAATGTTACCATCTGGAGTGCAACGCAGAGAGTAGTATTTCGTGAGCATAACAATAAGCCTTGGCACTCCAACTTCTTTACGGATATAGCCAGCATAGTCAAGACCACCAACGTAGCCAGTAGCAAACAAACTGAGTAGATTCGACTGCAGTTGGAGTGGAGTCTTTGTCCATAACATTGGATTCAACAGAACGTGATCAAGGAGGCTGCCAAGCAGACCAGCAGGGCAAGGATTTGACATAAAGTATCTGAGAAGTGCAGAAGAAAGCAGATACGAAATATGATAGTTTTAGTTTCTACATAAATATTTTCACTCACAAGAGATACTCTATTACATCTAGCGGTATTCTCAAAATGTTCAAATGACCACCTGTCTACAATGGCCACCTTCATTTCGTAGCTGGTTGTTATATACCGGTATCATTGTATAGTCTGTGATGCCAGTACAACACAAAGGAAGACTGCAGTACTGAGGACCACACTTACCTTGCTAAACCAAGAAGAATATCAACAGTATCTTCAGTGAGATGAATTGGTGAGCACTACATGGAGTAAACAGACACAGAAATTCAATCACAAATGATTGGTTACAAGAGAGGCCAAACTTCAGACAATATCAACAAGAGACATTTCATACAGTTTCAAGTAGATGTCCAATGACCATGAAACCTTTACTTTGTAAGAATTGTTGTTGAAACACTGCAGAGCCACGCAGTAAGTCATAGATCAACCCAAGCAGTAAGGAACTAGAAAAAATGTTATAGATTATACTGGAATGTAACTGGATGGTTAAATGAGCGGGCCAATACTGATTGGCTCACGTAAATTGGCACTGTAGAGGTCTGTAGAGGATTAAAGATAAGTTTGGGTCGACAACAAATGTTTGTTTATGTAATCAATTTTTTCTATTCAACATGCAAAATCAATTGAGTTCATGAATAACTTCCAAACAGTTCATGAGCTTAGGAACAATCATGAACTGTTCATCAAAATCTTTCAAAGGGTTCATGAACCGTTCATAGAAAGCGGCCCATTTAACGTTCATGAACTGAGTGCGTTACTGAGTAAACTATTTGAGTGAAGTGAAACTAACATTGGTCAAAGCATTAATAGAATGTATAGCAGTAAATAAATCAGAATACATCTTGAATATTTGTTTAAAATATCAGATTTCATCAAACTGTGTCCGTAATGTATCTGTCCCTAAAATAGATCATGCTGTTTGCAGAGTATGACACTTACCAAACTTTTGGGTCTAGTTTCTCAGCATCAAATAGAAGACTATCCAATTGTGTGAAAAGAGGGTAAAGCATCTGACAACAAAGAGACACACTGTCATCATCAAGTAAACAAATAAAACAAACAAACACTGAGATTGAAAGAATACCTGAATTCCTCCTAGCGAATGCAGCGCAGCTTGCAAGGAATGCGTTACAACTGATTGCACGCCCTGTTAAAGTGAAAACAATATTTCAAAATTATAAAATCATTTTACAATGAACGGTTTGAAGCAATGTGTGCCATATGTTACACCATACCTCAAGCATCAATGCATGGGATACATTTGTGAAACAGTTTGGATTCTCTGTTGACGATGATTCCAGACATTGCCGTTTGTCAATTGCCTTTGGGTTGTAAGTTAATAGTACAGAAGAAGCTAGTTTTCCGTCAAAGAGAACCTTGCGGTCTGTTTCATAAAGCATGATGTCTAACTCGGATACAAATTTGAATTGGCCCTGCAAAATTAAATAGTAATATTAAATATTAAACGCCATTTATGTATACTACTGGAACGCTAAAAGATCTGTAACAACATGACTGTACAATACATAGAAAGTAGTTTTACTTCATGAAATATAAAAAATGAATTGTTTGAATATACCTTGTAGCCTGGACCAAGTCTATAAATAGCAGCAATAACGTTAGGAAGAAGTGGTTCGGCAAAGACGTAAACTGCTGACATTTGACCCTTCAGTATGAATTTCTGATCCGCAATATAAGACCCTCCGACAAAGCACTTATCCATGGACTGAAACACAAATATGAAAATGTCATCAATTTTTGAAAGAAATAGGATGTATGTTCATAGAATAGATATTTGAATGTAAACGTTAACAAGGCATTGTTTTGGATCTGTATAATTCAATAGATTTATTTCAAAGTTTTTCTCTTTGGAAAAGTATGAACAAGAACAACTAAGAAAACTGACAATAAAGTACGACCTACGACCTATGAAGTACGACCTATGATATTTATCTTTGACTTAGTTAAACAGTGTTCAGTTAAAACTAGCCAACTGTCTGAGCCATCTTGACAAAAAGTAGTCTCTAAACTATTTTTTAATCTTGAAATTCGGATTGTGCACGTGGTAAATTTTCGGAAGATCCTACGCACATCTTTAATCTGTATAGTCTAACGTTTAATCTGTCTAGTAGCTTTTCAACCGAGTTGATTGACTGTCATTTTCAGAGAAACTGAGAAATCTTTAAAAGCAGCCAATTGAATTGAAAATTAAAAAAACAAGGGCTTCCGTATTTTCCAGGATGTTATTAAATATTAAAACAACAGGATTGGATGTAACGCAGGGTGTCCAACGTGAATTAACGCAACCATGTTTGTTATAGTGTCAAATAATGCAGCCAAATATATTCATGTTTAATGTGGCATTCACCTCCTTGTAATTTGGTAATGTGAGTTCAGCAGAAGTTACCATTTGCCCATACACAAAACATTTAATTTCACTTGATTTGAAACGATTGTATGTGTGAGTAACAGCAATATGATACCACTGGAATGAAAAAATAAAGTTGAGATATGGGACACATGCATATCAGCATATGGGGCACTACATTATCAAGATGGAGGAGGCACTTACAATACGAGGGCGGAATTCAAACTTCACCAGTACAGTTTGCAGTTTTCCTGATTTCCCGTGAACCTCCAACACAAGCATTGGCCCTGAGAAATGAGCAGAGTAGCCAAGTCCTTTGCTGTTTGCAAAACTAAAGTAAACAAATGAAGAAATAAATAACAAGCAGAAATGTTTCCCATTCCTTTTTATTTAAAATAAAGGAAAGAAACACATTTTCTAACCAGTAGAGGTATGGCCGGCCTGCCTTTTCAACATTGGCTAAATGCCCTGCATCTAGTTGCAACCATGTTGAAAATGTAAAGCCAGGCTGATGTGGCCAACGAAACAATGGTGGCAGTGCAATAAGCTAAATTGATAAAAAGTATGATAGGTGAATAGGATTTAGAATACAAACAAATTCAGATGGTAGGAATCTAACAGAGAAAGCAGCAACTCACTGAACCAGGCTTGCCAGAAAAATTGAAATAGACATCTGGGCCGTGCTTTTCAGGCATTTTCTTTAGGATTTCAATTAGTTTAATGGCGTGTTTTGGCTGCAGGTAAAAATGAATATATTTGAAATTAAATTATGATTAACAGCTACTGTTCTTCAACAGAATAATTATGATAAAATACCCATTTATTGTCTTCTGTTTGTTTCAAAGCAGCCAAGAACGCTTTCAACTCTTTCACAGTGATACTGTACATTGCCAAAGTGCCAACAATTTCAATTAACTTATCTGTGAAAAAAAAAGTATTAAATTGAAACATGTTATTAAAATAAACTTTTAAAAACTTGGGAAACAGCTGGTTCCAAATGCAGCCTAATTTGATGTTGCCATGGAAGCTATATAATCTCTATTAAAGGTGTGCGAATCCGCTCCAATCATATTTTAGATCAGACTAGGATTGACTTTCAGCTTTTGAATCGGATTGAAATGTTTCTGTTGGATAAATTTGGATTTTTAAAATGCTTTTGCTGTTGTTTTCAACAACATTTGTCACTAAGATTTAATATTAATGGCCAATGGTCATTTCGATGATTAAGAAACTGTAGTGTCAACATTAATGATATTGCAACGTTAAAAATCTTTATTAAAATGCTACAAAATATTTTTTTTCGGATTTGGGATGAACATTTTTGACTGGAATGGACGAGATTATATTTTAATCTTGAAATTTGGATTGGGATTTGAGATAGTTTGTACTCTTTGTCAATTTGATGCACATCTCAAAGGGGTGATTAGCTCAGTTGGCAGAGCAACCGAACTTCAGATCGTATCATATCTGATCGACTGTGGTTCAAATCCCCCTCAGGTCAACTCAGCCTTAACTTTATCTGAAACATCAAATGAGTACCATCTAAGGATGGCGGATGGAATGGTTCAGAAGGAAATGCATTGTGAGTAGCTGCGGCGCATCGTTGCGCATTGACAATCAAGACCTATCTGCCATGAAATCTGTTGAAATTGATCTGCAGTGTCGCGGCTGAGATCTAAGGAGCGTTTAACATCATTGCTCTTAGCGAAAAGAGCCACTTCTCTAGAAATAGAGGAGTGGTACGGGTGCCTTCGGTAGGGCGACACCGTCCACATTACTTTTTATGCACATCTCTAAACTTTATAGTCAAAAGTTTAATCTGCATGAATTTGTACGCAGTAGCTGTTCTCAAAATGACTTTGAAATGAATGACTTATGAGCATAATATAGAATGCAATAATGATGAGACAACGGCCTTCCCCCTAAATCAGAGTTGCAGGCATTTATTTTGCGAACATCAGAAGGTGTAAATCAGGCAGTACATCGTCTGATGATTGTGTGCAACTCTGAGTTATAGAAAAGGCTTTTGCCTCATCTTTCTTTCAATTTTATATATTGATTATTATTATTATTATATCCGTATTCATAATTTATCAATGCTAATACAGTATTATCAAGTAGCGTCTTATTCAAAAGTTTCTCTGTCAGTGTCTGTGGTGAGAATATGTTAGTCCCGAGAAAGAAGGACGGCACATTCCTAAGTTGTGACTGTCTATACTACTGCTATAAAACAGTAGGCCCTAGTATAATACCTGCCAAGACATCATCTTTCTCAATGACCATATGATGTAGAAGTCTGGTAATGAGACCAACTTGAGTAGCTGCTTGAAGGTTTTGAACACTTATTTTCAACATGGCGTGAAGATAGACAAGCGTTATCAGCTGAGGTTGAAAAACACAATTATATTTGAGTCGAATGAGCTACTCATCAAACAACAACAAAGAAGCATAGCTCACCTGATGGTTCCAATCGCAGCAATTCAGCAACTCCATAATCGTCAAAATATCCACAGTATCCTGAACAACAAAACATGTTTCTGTATCAAACGGTCCACCAACTGCCTAGATGTACAAATAAACAATTGTATCAACATGATATTCAATGGCAGCAGAGTATAACAGCGGTTTGAACACGAAAACAGAAATCGTTTTGACAAAATTGTTTGGTGAATATTGTGTATCCTATTTAACCAGTATTGAGTTAACTCGATGCACTGAGTGTGCATCAGAGAGACGTGTAAGGGGCCATCCGTAATTGACATACTCAGTCATCACTTTCGCTGTACGCAGCTGTACGCTTTTACATTACCCCCATTGTGCGTGCGTGGGATTCTGAAAATCTTTCAATCACCCTGCACATTTACAAATTTGTTGTTTCCGTATACAGTATACAAGTGCAAACTTTTTAATAAAATCGCAAAGTTTTGTGGTTAATAAGGAATTTGTAATTTAACTTTTCTGCAATAAAAATCATCAATACACTGATAATTAACAGCAGCCTACAGTCAATATCGCATAATACGTTATGGTACAAAACATTTTATCGAGTACTGTAATACGTTAAATTATTATGGCCAAAATGCGGTCAAAGTCAATTAATTACAATTGAGTGAAAAAGTTTTTTTTTTTTTTTTCAGAAATTTTATGTAATTCAGCCTCCTTTGAAATCTGCATTTTGCAGCCGTTGTCATGCCACTCAGTCTTGATTTCTGTTGTCAGGGTCCGACAAAAGGTTTAGCCATCTAGAATCCTAGAACATCTCTACATTTTTTCTGAATTTTGTTGTTGACGTTTGACTAATGAATCATAACAAATCATAACGATGATCAATTTTCTTCTGAATTTGCTCTAGCCTTCTGGGATCTAGGATCCCCACATTTGTCGGACACTGTCTGTTGTCTTCTGCTGGGTTACCTCTCTGTATTGTTGGTACCTACCTCTAACTAATAGGTTACAATGTGCTGAACCGAATATTTTATTGAATTATCTAACGTTCTACTTTCATGGAATTCTATTCATGCAAAATCTACTATGTATACAAACAAAGGAGGGAAAGTAAGAGTTCCTCTCTGTCATTAAATAGCACTATTGTTGTTTGGATGTGGGCACAATTGACGGATTAACAACATCTAGAAGCCTAGGAAGGCGTGCCTGTAATGACTTTCGAAATAAAATAGGAAAGGGCAGAATGCAGAATTATCAAGTCCTTACTGGTAATAAATACCCAATTTACATAATTGTAATAAACCCACCTTCTTAAAAGTCCTTTCCAGTAGACACCTTGCGGTGTCTCCCTCAACTGATATGCTAGTACTGGATAATTCTCTAAATTCTACTATTTTTGATTCTGCTATTTTCCTCAATGTAACCAGAAGTTCATTGACCAACTGTTCATTCTCCGCACTACTTGGGTTTTCAATAACCGGCATTTCATTTTCGGCGGCCACAGTCTGCTGCTCATCTTTTGTAACAATTTCCTTATCCACAATCACATCTATATCATTTTCAACCGTTTCATTTGCTTCATCATTAGTACTATCCACCAACGCGTCATTACTTTCGTTTTCAACTTGACGGCTGTTGTTTGGGTTTGCATCATTATTTACAGATGCAGCAATCGCTCGAAGAGTAGGTACTCTTTCGTTTGTTATTGTCTCAGACTTTTCGTTTGAGGTATCAACCTGTTCAGCTTCATTTGATTTATGATTTCCGTTTATAATAACATGACTATTTGGTTCTTGTTCGGGTTCTCCCTTAGTTAAGTATGTTTGTTCTTCGGCTGTATTATTTTGAGGTACCTCCTCCTCGTCAGCCATGTTGTATTGTGGCACAGCGTAGCAGATCATTATGCAGATAAGACAAGCAAGACAAAGCATATATCATTGTAAAGAAGGATCACTATGAAGAAAGAAGTAGGCCTACTTAGCAGAAAATGGCGGATGGCACAGAAGAAGTAGACGAACTTGATAGGTAGACATATTACAATGAATAATAAATAGAATTTCATCAATACATTTCATAGATATTTATCTTAGATGTAGTAAATCTTTGTCTTGAAAATGTTGACTATTAAATGTATTTTCATTGATTGCAAACAGTTTTAGATTCAATCATTCAACTTTTGATAGTAAGCAATTTTCAAGAAGTGACTTGATTGTAGATTTGTAGCTGATACAGATAAACAGATTCAGATTTTACTTATCGATATGTGGTCTACATTTGTTTTATTTTATCTAAACACCTTTATTTTATCAAGATTCAAGTTTCACTATAGCCTGTCGATTTCTAGACAATAGGAGGGGAAAATAATAAAAAAATAAATAATTAAATTTTTTGAATAATATGATATGATATAATCAGCCAAATCTGTTCCAATTTGATAGGTAAATATAAATGACACATACAACACCATATATATATATGTGTCACTAACATAGTTATTAAAAACAAAGTTAATATAAAGTTGTAGGCCTACTTGAGTGAGAGATGATGTATGTAGGCCTATGTATTTTGTAGCACAATGGCTAACAGGCAAATAAACAAAGGAGGATATTTTTAAATGTATCCTCACTTACATGTGACCTATAAAGAAAAAGGTATATATATATATAAAGAACACTATGTTATCAAAAATAATTAACAGGCAAAGGAATAGTTACAGAACTGTGATAAATTAACGTGATTAAGTTTAAATTTGAATGTTTGTAAAGAACTAGACGATATAACTTATTCAGGAAGAGAGTTCCATGGCTTGATTATTCTATTTGCAAAGTAAGGTTTGCAACAGTCATAGTTAAATGATTTAGTTGGGTAAAGCGTCAGTGAATGTCCACACAAGGAATATTTAGAATGTTTAATAGTGAAAAATTCATCTGGAGCGAAGTCAATCAAGTTTTTCAAAATTCTGAAGACCATGTGAAGATCAAACTTAAGGCGGCGTAATTCTAGATGATGATATCAGTAGGCCTATAAAATTACTGAAATAGTTTGTGTAAAATTAACAATGGTAGCCTAGATATGACTCGACTGTGATTGCTAGGCAATTGGCAACTGCTAACTTGCTTGGCCTAGTAAGTTATTACATATGTACCTGATATCATGATATGTACTATTTAGCAGCCTTAACAATGTTGTTGTTGTTGTCCATGAAATAAAGAGGGACATAGGGGTGGTACCAGAGGGGCTAGGGGATGCAAGTAACTAAATGGTGCTTTGTAAGCCACATTAATATTTGATTTGAAGTTATTTGAATAAATTATGAACTCTGCAGTATGGGGAATTAAAAGTTGTGACTTAACTAATTTTTCAAAGACTCACCTATAGTTTGGTAACCATGGCAATTTCTTCATTCCAATAGGCTTGCAAGAGAGGAATTATTAAAGGAAGCAAACCGAGGAAAAGCCAGAGCAGAGTCAATGGGTTCCCTTGGATGGTAGGTAAGAAAAACACTGCCTCACTCCGTCATCAGATATTAATGATTATTATGCTTCTTCCTAATTTTCCCAAAGCTCCATTAGTACGAGAAATAATCTAGATGTAGAAAAAGAGTAGTAGTTGAGACGGTATCAAGCGAAGGCACCCGCCGCCATCACTCCTTTAGTTCTAGATGAGTCACTCTTTTTGTTGAGAGCAATGATGCTAAGGGCTCTTTATTGACCTCAGTCGCGACGCTGTGTGGAAACACACACTGCAATGCATTGATTGCGGACGTTCTCTTCTTTATCTAAATTATTCTAGATCATCATATTTATTTAGTTGGTATGTAAAGATGAATCATTCACTAATCTGCACTTGTCTATATTGTAATTATGTTTGTAACTATTTTAATTTTATTATGTACGAGCCCTTTGAAAAGAGCCAAATGGCTTAAAAGTTCTCAATATATGATGATGATGATTATTATTTTGCCATGAAATCTGTGGAAATATGTTCATGTATTTGTAGAATGGTGTCAAAGGTCTCATAGGGAAATACATCCTAAGTACTTCAATAAATAGTTTATATTCAATCTGTTCCATTTATATTTCAATATTGGCTTTATTACCCCAGTATGGGATCTGAATTGTCCTACTGTAAGTCTCATTTTTAAGTTTCTCATCATCCCTAGGCGTAAACGTCAGCTGAGCAATAACGACAAAAGGCTTCTTGGAAATACGTTACGCAATGCTGTACAATCAAACTCTCTGAAAAATAAACAATTTAATCAAAACAAACGTCCAGCAAAGGATTATGGTAATCCAACAACAAGCTTTAATAAACTAAAAAGGGAAGAAAACACCAATGAATCTAGAGGGCCAAATTCATTGAAGCATACAAGAGAAAAAATAACTAATAAACCAAAGGGAAACGATAACATTAATGAATTCAAAATATCTAGCCAATCAAAGAATAGGAGAGAGAAAGAAACGAAGAAAGGGCAGGATTCATAATCCTCTTCTGTTACTTCTAATTCTGACTTTGAAAGAAAAGACTTCTCTCAATCATTATAATAGTGTCATGATTGAGTATGGTATTGACTAACAGCTGTGATAGTAAACATTAGTCTGAACAGTGTATGTTTTAACACATATGTACATAATTATATAATATATAAGTCTGTAAATACAGTAAAACATGCATTTAATGTTGATACAGGGACACGTATCTGCACATATATAATTATGTTATACTTTCTGCTACAATGTTTCCTGTTCATATCCATCATTGATAAACCCTGAAAATTATAATTGCATTTTACTCTTCTGGATGCATTTCATAAACAAACACTTTCATGCTAAGTCTGCATGTAGGCTAAGTGTGACGAATATTGGAACTGGGAACTGGTTGACCGGCGCCAAGTTCAACAGTTGAAAGTAAATGGCGGATTTTGCAGCTTGATCACTGATCAGTTAGTTTAGGAAAGAGTTTTCGTATATATTTGTATATCTGAAATGACTGATATTGACCCATATAGTTTATCAAGGAGTGATCTCCTTGAAAAAGTGAAGATATTATACAAAGAAGTGGCAAGCAGATTGAATTGGCCAAGCACTTTTTCTGGTTGCATGGATCACATCGAATTGGTATGAAGGTGTTGACTGCTGTAGGCCTATGCTTTGATTCAACTGCTTCATAGACCTAGGAAATATCCAGACCTTGGTTTAATCATGAATTCCAAAAAGACATAGACATGGTGCTTGCATGCTGATTTAGCTTATTATCTTTTTGTAAAAATCCACACTATGCCGTAGGTAGACCAGCTAGTCTGAATCTGAAGTGAAGGCCAGTCTGCAAATAATGGCAATTAATAAATGTCTAGCCTATGTCGATATTTAGGCACATAGCCCATGTTATGATAGTTATACAAATAGTCCTACCAAGAAATATTTTTTGTTTTATAAAGATTAGAAGTTGCTTATACTGTATAATTAAGACAAAATAATACTATAAATTATTCAAAAAAGTGCATTAAAAGTCTTTGAGATCAGTACAGAAAAGTACATTTAATTGAGGTCCTTATTATTCACTGTAGAAATTACAACCGGCTAGGTAGCCTACAACACGGTGCCTAAGTAGCCAAAACATCTTGTCTCTACACTAAATAACGAGGGATTATCACAAGGCTGAACACTAGATCACGGCCAATCCCCGATCACATGTTTCACTTGTTGCCTTGTCCGTTAAGAGTGACTTGACGACTTTCTCCGCAATATATAACCAGCCTTGTACAAATGAAAACGTTGAGTCATTAGGGAGGTGTAGATCCGGAACGAAGTCGAAGTTGAAATATTTTGAAGACTGGGACGGGCTTGTCTTCGTTGTCTGCCGAAAGGCTGTTTAGATTGATAACAAAGACAAGACCGTTGACGAAGTTTTTACAAAATGGTAGATGGGTGACTAATTGTGTTACCATCATAGTATTTGCAGTGAATTTTATGTTGATATTTTGGTAGATAAAGTTTGCTTAATATAAGTTTTGAAATAATTTGAAGATAAATCCCCAGCCAGTGTTTCCTTGTTCTTCTTTGAATTTAATGTAATGTCTTTGTTTTGAAATTTGGGTCTTATTTACAAGATGAAAGACATTATTGCAAAGCCTCTTTTCCGTCAGAAATTGCTATGGAAGCTGCCAAAACCGGGTTTCATAAAGCGCGGGAAATTATACTTTGTTCGTTCTGAGCAATAGGCCTACAAAGATTTCTGAAAACTTCATTGTAAACGAAGTTGTCAGTTCAAAGTTTTTTGGGGTGATTCCCTAGACATGCGTAGTATCATAGTATGTATGGATGCGCATTGCGCACAAAGACAATTTGACTTCATCTTTGACTTCGTTCCGAATCTAAACCTCCCTATTACTCTCTGAGAACCAATGTTCGACAAAAACCTTCAGGAATCTTGAAACGTGTTCAATATTGTCTGCATAATTTTTTGTTGAGGTTTGGCCTATACAAATTAATTTATTACCGGTATCAATTTTCTTCTGAAATTGCTCTCTTCAGGGACCTAGGATCCCCCAACCCCCTTCTGTGGGGCCCTGCTGAGAACTTAAGAGTATAAAAATGATCAATTATTATGCAACCTGTTTGTGTTCAATTACTTTTTTGTTTCATCATCTTTCATTGCTCCTGGTGTAGTGGTTATTTTATCTTACTGGTGTACGGCTAAATGCAGGTTCAAGTCATGGTAGTATTGCTTAATGATATTATTAATTTATCATCATTATTTATGTTTCAAAATATCTCTCCGTTTATTCTACTTGACAGCTTCGTCGTGAAATAAATCATAGAAAAGATCAAAATGAAAGCAACGGAAAAGGTAGTACTTTATTAATTACAGTAATAGCCTACTAGGCTAGGCCATTCTGCTGTTCTCATAGTTGTTGCTAGGCCTATTAATATCAATTTGTATCATAAGTCACATGACATGACATCAAGTCTGTAAAGGAATCACTGTATTCTATACTGCTCTTAACACGCATACATAGCCTATTATGTTTGATTTATACTAATTTGATAATACTTACTACCTTTCTGTAATTATAATTTTTATTCTTTTTAACCAGATTTTGGAATGAAGAGATACAGAAATGTTGTTAAATATACTACTCTGACATTTTATTTGAAAACTATTACAATCTTTTGTTTATTTTGCTTAAGGTGAAGATGTTGATTATGACATAGATGGCGTTGTTTGCATAGAAGACAGGTAAGGGACAGACTTAATTAGAATTATGACAGAAACGACAACAATAATATAATATTCACATTTTAATGAAACATCATCAAAGGTTACAGAAAGACTCATTATAACATACCACAAAAGTGTTCTAGTTATGGCAATTAACAGTGCGCAACTGAATTATAAATCGTAAACAATCATTCAGAGATCATACGGAAAGGAACCATTCACATAAGAATGCAATAATAAATTAATCACCAGAGCATAAATATCATATCACATAAACAAACATTTATCACCAACAAATATTGCTAAACAATCTAAACAAGTAAATAATAACAAGAGTTAATGACCCCTCCAGTAAACAGTCTTTTGATGGTTTTTCACATTTGTATGACGCTGAAGCCTACAGACAGCCTTCAGACGAGAAATTGTTCAGTTTTTGTTGGCTTGTTTTAGTCTTTTTGTATTGCTATAAACTCTAAAATTTGCTTTCTTTCTCTCTGAAATTCAATCATAAATTATCTTTATCCTTAGTTTCAGTCTATTTTCCTCATTTATGTGACCTGCTATTGTGATGTTTGGATGAATCTAATCCACAACACATAAACATGTGACTAAATACATACAAGTGTTATGATAGAATCTACGTGTTACATATTTATAGCTATAGGGCTTTTTCACATCAGCATAACAATACATCACAGGGTCACAGTATTTTTAGAATATACCAGCAGGGCCATCAATCAATTAATCAATCGGTTGTGCACACGAGAAAAAGCATAGATACATGACCAAGATGCATGTGAAATATCAAGTACTACAAGTAGGCCTACTAGGCTATCACTAGAATTAACGTTCAACCTAGATTGGATGTTGTTACAGTTCCACCTTTTGAGTAAATTATATTATCTTTTTTAAGCAAACATCTTGTAGCTTGATCGCACTGAGAACTAATTAAGTATTCAAGTCAACAGGAATTGGTAGTAGTTAGTAGTATAGACAGTCACATTTTTTAGGAATCTGCCATCTTTCGCCTAACATATTTTCTAACACAAAGAACGTCATAAATCACAGTCAGACATAGCTGACAAAGAAACTTATAAATATGATAGTTCACTATACAAAACATAGATACTATTTGCCCATAACCTCGACGCAACTTCTCTTTCGGTTTCCAGTGAAGGATGTTGTGCATTTGATTTTGATCACTCGACTATGACCTTAAAAAGACATCTGGCATTGACAAGTTTTATAAGTTTAGCAGTTGACAGGAGTTGGAATATTTTATATCTGTAAGACTATGGTCAATGTGAGGGAGACATAAACGACACAGTAAAAGTTTCAAGTAATTATCTTTTCATTGGTCTCTCAACGAACTCTAATCGCTAGTCAGTTCACACGACTTCAAACTCTGTTTTTATATACAAACACCGCTGACCTGCCATACCGCAGTCAGCTGGCAGACTTTACAAGTTTATATTACATCACGGCTACAATCACAGGAAGGGACAACACGCAATATATTTGAACAAACAAATCAAACAATATCATTGCGTTTTTCTTTATAGTCTTGGCCTGTCTTTGTACTGTCAGTCACCTATCAGTGAAACATGTAAGTGAAACATTAATCATTTCAAATCCGGTTGTTACTATCCAACATTTACTCTGTATATATAAATATATAATTTATTTATCAGCATACAGATCAACGCATGATTCATCTGAGAAGCGCAGATTGTCAAAACGTAGATCAGTTTGTCTACCCAAAGTAATTGACACTTCAGACGATGATGATGATGATGATGATGAATCTTGTGGTGATAAAGACCTAGGTGTCATAAACTCAGATGACGAACATGACAGTGATGACATAATAGAAGAAAGTATTGCCGAACCAGGTAGTTAAATAATTCATTATGCAGATAATTAATTTGAATCACTGGTCTAATCATAGTTTGCACATATGAATGTGTCTGTAGGCTTACTTTCCCACTTCGCTTCACATAGAAATACTTGCTGTTACAATTAATCGATAATTAATCTGTTTGTATCAGGCACAAACTATCAGGTTTTATATCAGCTCTAATACTAAAAAAGAAGATAACCCTAAAACACTGTTTTCTATTGATTTAACATCGTTTTAGAAGGGTTTTCCTCTGAGCTGTCAACTGACATTGACTGCCGTGCCTGTTGTATGTATGTATGTATATTATATATATCTTATCCATTATGTCCCTGACAGCCAGGACTGACAAACGATTACCAGAGAAGCGTCTATCGAAGAGAAGATCTATTGATGTACATGAAGAAATTGACACATCAGACGATGATGGGAATGAAGCTATAGGCCTACACTCAAATGTCAATGAAAGTGACAGTGACGATGTGATCGAAAAAAGTTACCACGAACTAGGTAAATTAGTAGTAGTTGTAATTGATGTTGAAAAAGTTACCACTCTTCTAGTTCTACATTGCACTCTTCTAGTTCTAGTGGCTCTTCTTGCTAAGAGCAATGATTGTACATTATGCTCTTAATGATCTCATCAGGGACAATCCTTCAGGGGATTTGAATCACAGTGGACCAGATATGATCAGGTCTGAATTTTGATTGCTCTATCATCTGAGCTAACCTCCTGCACAATTGTAAACAGTGCCTGACAAAAGGTTTAGCCTTCTTGAATCTTGGAACATTTTAAACAATTTCTTCTGAATTTTGTTGAGCTTTGACCTCTAAATCAGAAAATTATAAATGTTCTTTTGAACTTGCTCTAGCCTCTAGCTCTCAAGGCATCTAAGATCGCAGGGTCCTCCCTTATAGCGGAACTGATTGTAAATTGAGAATCTGTGTTTTCATATTTACATGTCATGTTACTTTTCACAGCACAATAGAAAATGTTTTTTAACAATTAAATTATATTCAATCAACAAATATTTAATTCAATACCTCATAATATATTTATAGTTTTTTATCAAAATGTAGAACCATTTGAAGAAATAACAGCCGATTGACTAATAAACGTAACTAATATAATTCGTAATAAAATACACAATAGTAAAATACAAAAACTTAATGAACTATATGAACCTTATATATTTACTCCTTTCGCCGACGCTTCCGTGTTCGAACTGAACTTTCTCATTTTCGCTACCACACCTTAATTCACACTGTTCTAAATGAAGGTGCTATAAATTGCAGCCTCGTATGAATTACATTACACTACATTCCCCATAGATATCCAAATCTAACTATTACAATAAAAATTTAATTACAATTAAAATTTGTCAACTAAAGATTTTTAATTTATTTCTAAGTAACATCATAATCTTGTAACCATACTGGCAACGATCTAATACGAGAAGAACATCTTCTGACCGGCTGTTCATCGTCTTCGTCTTCGTCAGGATTATTAATTATAATACTCTCCTCGTCACTCTCTGAACTCGAATCTGCAGACATAACATCAATATCAGATGTGTTTGAGTCAATATTTTGTTGATTATGTTCTTCATGTACAATACGCTGTTTCAAATGATAAACATGCCGTGGTGTAATTCTACCATTCACATTAACCATTACTTTATGTACAGATAATTGTTCAATAACAATACCTTCTAACCATTTCATTGTACAACGTACTTTATCACTTGGTTTAACCCATACAAAATCTCCAGGCTTAAAAACAACTTTAAAATCATCTATTGGTATAACTCGTGCATCAATAACTTTTACATGAGATTTATAAGTATAAATTGAATGTGCTGGTGGAATATTTCGTCCAGCAGACGGACTATGGTTATACCAATATAATGCATCAAATACACCACGACCAGTACGAGCTGCTTTTGCTTTGATCGTTCGATGATGACGTTCCACTATACCATTTCCACTTGCTTTATATACATTACGAGGATTCAAAACAACATTCCACTTCTTACAAAATTCTTTGGTTGCTGCAGACATAAAAGAACTATAATTGTCCAATAATAATTCATCGGGAGGTCCACGCTCTATAAAAATACTAGTTAATTGTGAAATAATTTCACGTTCACCTTCGTTCTTTATTTTTCGCCATAAAGCGAAACGCGATGGACCACAATCAACTAAGGTGAGGTATCTATCTCCACCATAATGAGTAACATCTAAACTCACACGAGACCAGTTATTTGAAACAGATAAATCTCCTTTTTCTACTGCTACAACATGTGGGTCTATCGACTGACACTGTGCGCAATTTTTAATAACATCTTTAATTAATTGTTTACTAACTTGTACTTTCATTTCATCTAAAAGCCATCTTGTCTGCTTATAGCCACCATGAACTAAGTTGTGAGCATCCTCTACAGTAGATCGTAATACTGGTGTAATATTTGAAGAAGACACAGCCGCAATAGAAGTCGGTAAATTACCATCAGATAAATTAAGCCATTTTTTAGGTACACGAGTCAAAATATCGGCTAAATTTGCTTCCGATTTAACTAGATCAATTGTAAAATCTAAAGAATATTCATTAATTAAAGACTGAATAATTTCTAATCTTCTTCTAATTAATAATTCATTTGCTGCTTTAGTCTTTACCCTTTTCTTGTTAGTTAATAAATCCTGAATCCATCCATAAACCGCGCTGGAATCTGTTTTAACATTAATTTCTTTCAACTTCCATATAATTGCCAAATTCACTCCTTTTATTACTGCGTCTAACTCTGCCAAATTAATATGGGCGGCATCACGCCGTAACCAAGCTGCGTCTTCAATTGTCGCACCATTTACTACAATAGAAACACCCATGGCAAGTGAACTGGCATCACACCATACTGTGCCTTTTCTTTCAATGTCAACATTCCATTGTCCATGAACAGGATTACATTTTTCTACTCTATCCACTAAATCTTTTAACATGACGATTACATTAGAGGAAACAACAGTATCCCATTCACAATCATTTGCGGATCGTTTTATATAACTGGTGCCAACGCGTAGCCATCCACAAACAGGATAAATCCCAATAATTTTTCCACATAATGAAAATAACTGACGCTTAGTTAAAGTATTAAAATCAATATCATTAAAATCGATGTTGTCTGATCGTTCCCATTTTAAATTTGAATCACACTTAATAACATTCAAACCAAGAATTCGGGTAACAGTTAGTTCATTGATAAATTCGGTAGGTTTTGCAATCAAACCGTATTGCTTCAAATGCTCTTGCACAACATCTGGCGAAACAATACTTGTGTTCACAAAAATATCATCTACGTATAAATCAGTTCCTTTATTAATCAAATCATCAGATTGTAATACCTTTTGTAAAACAGCCGTCATTATCATAGGAGCAATGTTCAACCCAAAACCAACCCTAGTAAGACACCATAATTTGGAATTATATTCAATTGTTTGAAAAGGCCATAATTTTGAATCTACACGAAGCTGTAAATAAGCGTCCTTAAGATCTATTATTGCACAGTTCACACCATCTTGTCGCCATTGACGTAACTTTTCTAAACATACATCGCTATCTCGAGAAAATACACAGGGCTTCCAACCCTCCCGATTTAATCGGGAGTCTCCCTATTTTCACACATTTCTCCCGCTCTCCCGACTTTTTAAAATTCAATACAAATCTCCCGATTTTGTTGCCTTTTTTGCTACTTTTCAATATAAAAAATCCTGAAGCTGTTGAGCGTATCAAAGTCTTGTAAAGATTTTATTACCGTCGTAGACAGTGACTGTTTATGTTCCCGACGAGTCTATTCGCTAACCTCTTTTCGCCATTTTTGAATTGCCTCTGTTCCACCTTTTCTGAAGATGATGTAATCTCTATTTTGGTACCAATCTCACTATCAAAACATTCATTGCACTACTTCTGGTTGCGTAGCAGCACGATCAAACAAAATATTGCAAGATGGCTGATTATTTATCCGAAAATTTTTGAGCTTTGGAGCTTTCTTGCAACTTTCAAAATTTTTGAGCCTTTGAGCTTTCTTGCAACTTTCAACTCTTTTAAGTACTACTTTTAGTTCTTTGACAATTTATTAAGGTAGAAATTTCACCAAGCCTTGGTTCGCGATAAAAATACAAATAGTATAGTAATCACGCAAAATTTGTCAGGAAAATTTGGTGTCCTCCCTCTTTTAAAAAATTCCAGGTTGGAAGCTCTGAATACATCAACGTATTGATTCAGTTCGCGAAAGTCAAATATCGGCCTAACTTTATTTTTGCTTGCTTGAACAACGCTAAACATGGGTATCAATCCTTTTGGTTCTCCAAAACGCTTCACATCGTACTCAATTAAATAACCCTTGGAAATCCATTCCTGTAATTTAGTATCAAATGCTTGTTGTGTATCACTATTCATATAATATTGTGGGATTTTATTATTTGTGGGATATGTGGCAATTATCCTTCCAATCCCACACAACAGTCCAAAAATCCCCATTAAACTTTAGCGTAAAGTTTTCATGTTTAACTACAGTATCATTGACATTAGATACATTAGATATTTGAGAAGCAATAGATGGACAACACTTCTGTACAGGTCTTTGAATATTAAATTTAACAGAGCCATCAGCAGATATTGTTAACCCACCAAACAAGGTAATCAGATCCATGCCCAAAATAACGTCAACTCCGGACAACATTTTATTAACAACTAAACAATTTTTAATTTTCTCAATATTGTTTAACTTTAATATTATATCTGTCTCACCTAACACTTTAACATCATCTCCATTCATCATTGAAATTTTAACCATTGATGATCGTAACTTATGTCCATTAACAATGTTTTTTGACACCACTGTCCACGAACATCCTGTATCAATTAAACATTTCGTAGAATGAGCAACATACGTCAGTGGATTAGTATTCACAGCGGTAGCTTCCAATAACACTCGTGCTCTTGTAATCAATTCCGTATCGGAAGCGTCAACCATTGTCCTTAATTGTTTTCCGATTTCTTCTGGAAGTCCCGTCACAAAAACAACACCAGGTGACGGAATTCCCGCTAAATTACATAATTTTTTAATTTCAGCAAAATAGGTATCAACGTTGTCTCCGTAATTATATGCTTTACTTTTTAATACATCAAATGCTGCAAATTTTGACAGCGAAAATGCTGTTAATAAAACACTCTTTATGTCGCTATATATCAATTTTTGGTCATCAGGCATTTCATTAAAAACCAAAAATGCTGATCCACGTAATAACAAAGGTACGCTTAACGTCTTGTCAATTTCATTATATCCTTTCAAATTTGCTATCGCCTCGAATCTCGCCCACCATTCAGCAGCATCTCCTTCTCCATTAAAAGGACTGACTACGTCAGTTAACTTAAGCTTACACGCTGATGTTGAAGATGAAGATGGCGACGGTGTACCCATCACAAAAACGCCATTACTACTTGGACGTCTTCTTGGCGTAATAGATATATTATTATTAGACATGGCCCGTTAGCTTGTAGAACCATATGAAGAAATAACAGCCGATTGACTAATAAACGTAACTAATATAATTCGTAATAAAATACACAATAGTAAAATACAAAAACTTAATGAACTATATGAACCTTATATATTTACTCCTTTCGCCGACGCTTCCGTGTTCGAACTGAACTTTCTCATTTTCGCTACCACACCTTAATTCACACTGTTCTAAATGAAGGTGCTATAAATTGCAGCCTCGTATGAATTACATTACACTACACAAAATAAATGTTAACCTTCAATCAGAATTCCAATTATATAATATTCTGTTATTCTGTTATTGTGCTTGTTTTCATACAGTTACAATGGATCATGTGCCATCTAATAAGCGTCTGTCCAAAAGAAGATCTGTATGCCTTCCCAAACCAATTGACACATCAGACGATGACGATGATGAATATAGTGAGGAGAACGACAGCATACACTTAGATAATGATAATGATGATGACAGTAATATTGAAGATAATGATCTAGGTGAGTCATTCGTGGGTGTCAAAGTCATTCACAGATATATTTACAATAACTAATTAATGACAATGACGGTGCTTTGATTTTATTAGACTATGGATCTGCACCAGAGGACATAAAGAGGTCAGTGAAACTTATATTCTATAGTACTGCTTGCAATACATCTTATTTCTTCACCTACAGTCAAACCTGTTATAAAGGTCACCTGTGCAACCGCCACTTGTCTATAGTGGTCACTCTTGCAATGTCTAAATCAGTGTAGGATTTAGTTTTGATATTGTTTATGGTAACACGTCTTCCTGACCGTCTCAGTTGTATATCTGTGTGTTGTCTTTAGGATGTGTTGAATGTATGATGTCATGTGGTATTTTATTTATTGTGCATGTTGTTCACGTGATTGCTCTCTAATGCATAGATTGTCATGTGATTAGTAACTGTTGTATAGATGGTGTGCACATGTTGTTTTGCCCTCTTTTTAAATTTTTGTTGAATACGATTTTAAATACGATCTATCGTTGAAGAGAATAGATCGTATATATCTGAAGCTACTGCGTTTTTTCTGTCTCCTCCATTCCGACCCCCCACAATAATCTTACAATTGGGATTATCTATTTAATCAGTCATTGTAGGCTATGTAAAGGCATATAGCAGTCTATTTTTCAACATCTGACAGCTGACTGTTGTATAGGTTCTACCAACAACTATCAAATGTTTCGAACGAATGAGATGATTAACAAATTGGTTTTTTTAAAATACAGAGGGTTGGGTTGTTAGAATTTGTTTTTATACCTACTGATTTACATGAATGAACGTCTACACTAAGGCTGCATGGGCTCACAACGATTAAGCACAACAAGTTTATTTTTACCATTTAAATATTTAAACCCTGCAAGTTGACATCTAATTGGTTTGTAATTTGATTTCAGTGACGTCACTGACGATAACGTGGATGCATCAACAATTGTCAATGATGAGAATGACACTACACATGATGATGACGATGACGTTATTCAGATAAATCCAAGTGAGATAGTTTAATGATTACCATTGTGTTATGAACCATTTAACAACTTTGCACCTAATCTGATCTCATAAATTTGCAAGTGATATCTAACTGAAATATGATAAAATGCAATTTTTGTTTTATTTAGACTGTGATTTATTTATCGCATTGAGCTATATTAAGTGTATTGCTTGTCCGTGATCATGATGTTCTGATAGTAGCGTGTGGTATTAGATTCGAGTGGGTGGGGGTGGGTCCCATTCATCGACTATGTTTTCATGAATTGATTATGAAATTGTGAATCAATAAATCGTAATAAAAACTTTGTTTCTTTAACGTTTTAACGTTTTTTTGTACAATAAAATACTTTATTATTTATATTGTGTTCTGTTCTTTCTAAATATAGATCTTATTTATTGAAAACAAAGCTTCTTTGATTTATTCCTTCGCAATTAAACGTTCTCTGGATAGGTCGTAAATGTTTGTTTACATCGCGAAGCATTGTAATTCAAGTCCCGTTAATTATTTACCACGCCATTTGACACCATTTTTGATATTGTCTATTGTTATCATGAAGAGGTCATCACCTTTCCAGCGTTGGGATAATAAAACATGCTGGAAGATATGTAAGGGCAAAAACGGTTTATTTTGATTCAAATCATTCGATTTTTGCTCTTAATTCAAAACATTTTAACACAATTTATTTTGAAATAATCAACACTTTCATCATTGATTCAGTATTTGCATGTTATTCTATTCTTTTCAATAAAGGAAATGGGATCGAAATATACTAGCGCTTACGAAAAACAAAAACACGCAACTAAAAACATACATATTGAAATATAATTTAACATTATGAAATTCTCACAAACAAATTTGAAATTAATTCATTTTATTTATTTGATAAAGAAAACGACTTTCATGTAAACCTTGTAATGAATAATTTCTGAAGGAATGAAATACAGACGCCATAAAACGTTTTTTAAACTTTCAACCGCCTAAGAGTGGGTGGCATGTCTAACGTCTAACTCTTGATGCTTCTCTCTACAGGTTTGCTAGGTGACGATATATCACATGGAAACGATGAAATTGTCTCATCCGATGAATCTGAGGATGGGTTTGATAACTGTAAGGAAACGGATCAGATTTGTTTTGTCGCTGCAACATCGGATTGTTATCTTAGATGTTTAATGCATTAATCGTCTTATATTTTAGTTCTGGCAACTGTAAAACCCCAACCTAAACACCAAGCAATATCAATCAGTGAGGATGAGAGTGACACAAACAGGTGATTCATAGATCATAGGACATAGGAAAGCAACTCTCTGAAATTGGCCTTTGCAGTCAACTATAATTTAAGCCTTGGTCTTTATATTAATATAAGTCTTGGTCCATAAATTAAACGATTTGGTCTATATTGTGCTTGTCACAACACTGTTGAACGAAAATCATAAACAAATTCAACTATCAATCATCCATGTTCTTTTTGTAAAAATATTTACGGCATTAGTGCGACAATAAGTTGACCCAAGTAAAAATAAATGTCAAATAAATGAGTCAAATTATGTTGTCAGATTATGTTCTTTTGTGTAAATTTCAAAAACAAAGAAAATTTGAATAAATACAAAGCAACAATAATTCAATTAGCTTAGAGAATATTTTGCCCTATAACTAATTATCACTCCATTTCAAATTAATTCAAGTCTAAAAAAGTTGAATAAAAAATGTAAAAGTTTAATACTGTATTGGTTTGATAAAAATCAATTTAGACAACGGCGATACGGTCTCAGTAGAGTCGATAAAAATGAAGTGTGACATTTAACTTACATAATCATTCAAGGGCATTGTTCTATTGTTTCATAAATTACAACTACATCCGTCATCAGCTCTGCTCCTGGTAATCAAAGTACGCATGTTAAGATATATAAAGGTGATTTATGCTAAGAACATCTTTCTAATTATTATCTTATAGTTTGAAAGATTTTGTTGTCAGCGATGACAATTTGTCAAGCATTGATGACGAAAACAACGTCATGGAAGAAATAATTGAGGACAAAGAGAACACCAACCCTTTACCAGAATGTGAGTTACAAAATTCAATAGATCTGGAAAACTAATATTCATAAATCGGTCTGTTCTCATATTGATTGTATTTCAGATCCAGTATTCAATACTCCAAGAAAAACAACAAAAGGTATTTTGACGACAATAATAATAATAATAATAATAATAATAATAATAATAATAATAATAATAATAATAATAATAATAATAATAATAATAATAATAATAATAATAATAATAATAATAATAATAATAATAATAATAATAATAATAATAATAATAATAATAATAATAATAATAATAATAATAATAATAATAATAATAATAATAATAATAATAATAATAATAATAATAATAATAATAATAATAATAATAATAATAATAATAATAATAATAATAATAATAATAATAATAATAATAATAATAATAATAATAATAATAATAATAATAATAATAATAATAATAATAATGATAATAATAATAATAATAATAATAATAATAATAATAATAATAATAGCAGCAGACAAGTACATGTTTCTGGCCATTAGCCTTCATCAAGTACTGCTCAGTGAGAGACAAGGAACTGACTTCAGTATACACCTAAGTCAAGATGAGTTATAAATGTGGTGAAAAAATTCATCACATGAAAAAAACATCTGTGCCATACCAGAGTGCTCAAACTGCCGAAGTAGTGGGCAATGCATAATGCAAATAGTATAGACACATCCCGAGTCGATAGTGCTCAAAATTGCGCATGCGCAATTGAGACATACATAGCAGCAAACAAGTACATGTTTCTGGCCATTAGCCTTCATCGGTACTGCTCAGTGAGAGACAAGGAACTGACTTCAGCATACACCTAAGTCAAGATGAGTTATAAATGTGGTGAAAAAATTCATCACATGAAAAAAACATCTGTGCCTTACCAGAGTGCTCAAACTACCGAAGTAGTGGGCAATGCATAATGCAAATAGTATAGACACATCCCGAGTTGATAGTGCTCAAAATTGCGCATGCGCAATTGAGACATACATAATAATAATAATAATAATAATAATAATAATAATAATAATAATAATAATAATAATAATAATAATAATAATAATAATAATAATAATAATAATAATAATAATAATAATAATAATAATAATAATAATAATAATAATAATAATAATAATAATAATAATAATAATAATAATAATAATAATAATAATAATAATAATAATAATAATAATAATAATAATAATAATAATAATAATAATAATAATAATAATAATAATAATAATAATAATAATAATAATAATAATAATAATAATAATAATAATAATAATGATAATGATAATGATAATAATACAATTTAACTATCCTGCAGGGCCTGAAAAAGTGGGGGTCCTGGGATCCTAGTTCCCAGAGGGTAGATTCAGAAGAAAAATTACATTTCTGAATTCTATGTCAAACCTCAACAACTAATGCAGGAGAAAATGCTGAAAATGGTTTATGATTCCGGAAAGCAAACCTGATTTCTGGTTTCCTGGTGTCACCATAAATTGCGGCAATACATATACATTGCGGCGGTTGTGGTGTTAACTGGGGTGAAATAGTTGAGTCTTTTCCACTCAACACCAATTAAAAGTTTCATTCGACCAACAGTGTGAAATTTGATTGCGTTTTTATGGGAATACATGAGCCATTGTTTTCAAATAATAGAAGTCGGGTCATGTTAATTTAATAGAGCGATGTTGTTTACAATAATTGAGTGTATTAAAATAAATTAATAACTCATCAAAAATTTACAAAGCCTTTTTAGAAAAAGAGTTCATGAACTTCATCAAAAAATTACAAAGCCTTTTTAGAAAAAGAGTCCATGAACTTCATCAAAAACTTACAAAGCCTTTTCAGAAAAAGAGTTCATGAACTTCATCAAAAAATTACAAAGCCTTTTCAGAAAAATTGTTCATGAACTTCATCAAAAACTTACAAAGCCTTTTCAGAAAAAGAGTTTATGAACTTTATCAAAAACTTGCAAAGCCGTTTTAGAAAAAGAGTTCACGAACTTCATCAAAAAATTACAAAGGTTTTTTAGAAAAAGAGTTCATGAACTTCATCAAGAACTTACCAAGCCTTTTCAGAAAAAGGGTTCATGAACTTCATCAAAAAATTACAAAACTTTTTCAGAAAAAGGGTTCATGAACTTCATCAAAAAATTACAAAACCTTTTTAGAAAAGAGTTCATGAACTTCATCAAAAACTTACAAAGCCTATTCAGAAAAATTGTTCATGAACTTCATCAAAAACTTACAAAGCCTTTTCAGAAAAGAGTTTATGAACTTTATCAAAAACTTACAAAGCCTTTTTAGAAAAAGGGTTTACGAACTTCATCAAAAAATTACAAAGGTTTTTTAGAAAAAGAGTTCATGAACTTCATCAAGAACTTACCAAGCCTTTTCAGAAAAAGAGTTCATGAACTTCATCAAAAAATTACAAAGCCTTTTAGAAAAAGAGTTCATGAACTTCATCAAGAACTTACAAAGCCTTTTCAGAAAATGTGTCCATGAACTTCATCAAAAAATTACAAAGCCTTTTTAGAAAAAGAGTTCATGAACTTCATCAAGAACTTACAAAGCCTTTTCAGAAAATGTGTCCATGAACTTCATCAAAAAATTACAAAGCCTTTTTAGAAAAAGAGTTCATGAACTTCATCAAGAACTTACAAAGCCTTTTCAGAAAATGTGTCCATGAACTTCATCAAAAAATTACAAAGCCTTTTTAGAAAAAGAAATCATGAACTTCATCAAGAACTTACAAAGCCTTTTCAGAAAATGTGTCCATAAACTTCATCAAAAACTTACAAAGCCTTTTCAGAAAAATAATTCATAATCTCATTAAATATTTACAAATCCTTATGAAAAATAGTTCATGAACTTCATTATTATTTTTTATGAAAGCTCATTAGAAATTAAACTTTTTTGAACTAATTTTCACAGTTGTTTCGGAATATTTTAAAATTGATTTTACTTTTCTGCTGATGGCAGGTTCACTTTTCAAGACTCCAAGAAGTACACAAAGAGGTATTCTTTCTTTAAGTAACTGTGATAATATAAATAAATAAACTATCATTAGTATTATTTTAGTAACAGCCAATTAAATGATAGTGGTAATGAAATCAAACATCATTTGACTTGCCTTGTTATGTCACTATATTAGCTGCAGAGAATGAGTTACGTATTCATTCCGTTGTGATTGTTTTCATCTGTAGTCTTGACTTGCATCAGATGAGTGACAAATAGAGCCAGAGAGTCAGCAAACAAATGATTCTGTGCTTTCTTATTGTAAATCGTTACTTTGAATCTGTTCCATTCTTTTAATAGGAAAATCACGAGTATCTGTCCTCTCCACTATTTCTACTCCGCGCACCCCAGGCCAACCAAATACACCTTCATATAAACAACATTACAAAAAGAACAAAGAAATAGCAGCTGTTGAACTGTTCAGTTTGTTCAATCGAACTGTGTTTGACTCTCAGGTAAGAGAACAACATGGAATAATTATGACAACTGCAGAAGTCGTAAATCTGGCTAACTAACTTGAGTAAATATTGGTTACTATTGAATTATATTATCAAATGCTACATTGTTGTTTTCATTGCATGGTTACCATGGTTATAAATTTATGTATCATTTTCAATATTGTAGCTATTGCGACAATCAATTCTTTTTGTATTTCAGCTACCTGAAGACTGTGCAATTGTCTGGAACAAACGCCTTCTCTCGACAGCCGGGTATTGCTACTCTTTCAGGTGTGTAATACATAGTAATATAGTATGAAATTATTAACTCGGTTTGATGGACCATGAGTTGCGGTTGTATCAGATGCTAGAGCCAACAGACTAAGTAGAGGATAGAGTAAAAACACAGTCATCTAGTTTTCAAATAAAATTCTGATGATTGAAAACAGAAAACCTGTCACAAGAACTTATTAAGATTTCCTGTTAGAAGTTAAGGATGTTATTGTTTTCTTGAAATTGATGATGAAATCTTCAAGGCTCGACAATAAATTGTCCTACATTCCACATCCTTGAGAAACATTACAATCAATAAAGTAGAAGAAGGGCACTGGAGGCTACGTCATAAAGGATATAATTAGAATTAGGCATTTCGCAATAGACATGTGATTAATGTAGGGGAGACCGGGGAGACTTGGACCTAGGGAGACATGGGAAAAGAGCGTTCCTGATTACCCATGTAAATTATCTTCCTATATGCTGTATATCACTTCATTTCATGTTGTTTCCCTAAATTTCAATAACCAACCATAACTAATTATCAAGAAATTTTAATGTACGGCTTACGATGAACGACATCCTCTTTTGATTCAATTAATTTTGGAATGAGTGTTTAATTGCCATATTGAATGGTGCCATTGCAACGGTTTTCCTTTGATGAATCTTTTGATATAAAATGTTTGAATACATTCCTGTTGATGAGGAGTGCCACCTCATTTTTTTGCTGGGAAGTCAAACGGGGAGACATGGAACAGCGCGTTTTAGCATCAACCACGAATGGGAAACTAATCGCATTTGGTTGAGATATGAGTTTGTTTTTATTTATATGCGCTGTATTTGACTTTTTTAATTTGTTGAGATAAAGTTGCTAAATCAATTACAATTAGATTGATGACAGGTGTGTCAAAAATTAATGTTATCTATTAATGCTAAAATTACTTGTTGCTGGCTTAATGTTGATCAAATAAACTCCCTAAGTCAAAGCAACAGCTGTAGTGTCTGGTACTGGAAAGTAATTTGTCAGTTATTTAATGAAATTTTGAGAAAATATGCCTGATCCATGTCACCCCACCGTGTCCCAAGTCTCCCCTCTAAAATGGTCGATCTTCCGCACTAAATATTTGAAAAACTGCTACATTTATGTAATTGATATTCTTACCCTTTTGAATTGAGCATGTTGGCTAATTAATGACATAAAATTTGTTACATTTGCACAACCACAATAGTTTTAATAATTAAAAATGTGAAAAGTGGTCCAAGTCTCCCCGGTCTCCCCTAATATGTAGTCGTATGTCGTTAGTTAATAAAATATTGAAAGTAAGCAAGTGTGTTATCTTGACTACGATTCTTATGATATACCGGTACTCAAAGGAGTAGCTTACAGGCACTACACGCTGTATAACCGTTTTATCGAGAGGCGTGTCCTATATTATAGTATTCACTCTATCACCTCTTATGTTACTCTCATCTCCTAGAGAAGAAAATAATACAAGGCGAACAAGAATAGAATTGTCAATAAAAGTGTGTGACAGATCAGGTAATGACTTTGATGATGACTGAGCCAAATGGAGATCGATTTGATTGTAATTATGAAAACTGATGATTTGATCTCACCTTTGAACTTTGACCTATGACTCAATTCCAATGTTGTGTGTTATGGATTTAACGTCTCGTTGATTGGCTTCCAAATGCATGAAATGTATGCCAACATTTGATAGATACCAGCTACAAAGTCTATTGATAATTGACAATGGATTCAGCTGTAGACATTTTGAGATAGCAGGTATATATATATATATATATAGAATAAAGGTCGATGATGGAAAGCGTTACAAATGCTTAAGCATGGCTAAATCTACTCTGTGTCTCACAAAATAAGAAGATCATCGCGTAACCCTACAAAGCACTTTATAAATTGTCTTGAGTTTTCCTTGGACATAGCATGGCTTAACATGTCGCCTGTTTATCTATAGCTGTAGACACTTGTACTGGACCCTCTAGATGCATTTTTTGTAACATAGATATGTGATTGTTTGTTTTAATTGTATGGTTGTCTTTTAGAGCGTCTTCGCGATACTTTAATTCATGAGATGTGCCACGCTGCTGCGTGGGTTATTGATGGCAAACGAGATGGCCACGGACCTAGCTGGAAACGATGGTGAGTACAGGGACCAATCATAAGAAGAGAGAGGGAGGGTCACTGATAATCATCATTTGAGTTTCATCTGTCCTCTTTCAAGTGTGATACAAATCGTTACTAAATATTGAATTCTTGTTGGGTATTACATAACAAGAAAACTTTAAAATATGTACGAACGCGAAGTAATATCCCCATGGAGTAATATCTCTATATAATATTGGTTGTTGTTATATGATTAAACATTTTGATTTTGAATTGTTGTTTTGATAAACAGGGCTGCAAAAGCAAATGCTGTGCACAAAGATTTATTACCGATCGCCACCTGCCACAAGTATGACATTGTTAAAAAATATACATACCGCTGTTTGAATGCATCATGCTGTCAGACGTAAGTATAGTTCATAAGAATAATTGTTATTTAATATCAACTGTGTCATATTAATAGCATTTTTGAATGTGTTATAACTTTGTATTTAGATATGGTAGACACAGCAAATCAATTGATGTTGAAACATCAACATGCAGCCGCTGCGGAAGGTAAGACCTAATTATTGTAGTTATTAACAGTAAACTTGTGTAACCTACTTCTGCGTATTGGAGATCTTGAGCCTTGATCGTATCTGTTTTACTAAGCGTTCTGTTTATTTATTTATTTATTTATTTATTTATTTATTTATTTATTTATTTATTTATTTATTTATTTATTTATTTATTTATTTATTTATTTATTTATTTATTTATTTATTTATTTATTTATTTATTTATTTATTTATTTATTTATTTATTTATTTATTTATTTATTTATTTATTTATTTATTTATTTATTTATTTATTTATTTATTTATTTATTTATTTATTCATTTATTTATTTATTTATTTATTTATTTATTTATTTATTTATTTATTTATTTATTTATTTATTTATTTATTTATTTATTTATTTATTTATTTATTTATTTATTTATTTATTTATTTATTTATTTATTTATTTATTTATTTATTTATTTACTTATCAGCTGATTTAGAAAGTATAACGAATGCGTCAATGGTTGCGTGTTTGACATCGTTTAAGGATATAATTTGTTTGGACATGACCTCTAGAAACTCCCATTAGAGGGTGTATAATTCACCCATACATTCCTCTGTCTTGATTAATTGCAGTCCCCTCGAATTAATGCCCCCTATGAACCCAGATGGTACGCCCAAGAAGAACCGAATGCCTAACAAATTTGCTTTACACGTCAAAGAAAATTATTCACGCCTAAAAACCAATGGACAAGGGCTGAAACATTTTGATATCATGAAACGCCTCGCGGACTCATTCCGTTCTCATCAGAATAAAAAATAACTCTAATTAAATGATTAACCTTGTTGTGCGCAATTGACCGCAAAGGCGGACGGAAAAGATTCACGGTCAACCACAGCTTACGACTTGTAATTAATTAATATGTATTATATAATAATAAATAACCACACTCAAAATATGTATTAATAACATTAAAATATAAATCTTATCTTCATTTTATTATCGGTCTTTGTATTATCAATATTTCATATATCATATATTTGAAGCTGATTAATGTTATGGTAATAAAACGGATTTTTAATGTAGTATCTCATTGCGAATTGATTGGCTTATACTGTATTTTCCATCAAGGGAGGAACTACATTATATAACCTCGTTGAGGGGGTCTATTGTGCCCTAGCCCCAGGCTACTTTATTGTTACTTCAAGGAACTTCACTCCGTAATGTGCTTAGGACTGTTTAGTCTGCAGTTTTCAGAATATTAGACAGCTTGCTTAACATTTATTTACATAATATTTACTAATGAATCGGACATGAAGACCACCCGACTATCTGTATTCTATGTATACATATCCCTGCTGTTTTAGCATTTTAATATTTTCCCTTTTTCGTTTAAATTTATACCAAATATTCAGTCAATTTTTGAAATCATTTTGACTTGACTAATGTCGCGTGATTGATGGAGGAAATGAATCCAGCAATCAGATTGTATGTGCTAATTTGTTGAGCATAACTAGATCTATCCTCGTCCGCCGGATTCTAGATCAAGATGATTCGAACGTGTGGTAATTATGGCAATCAGATCAAAAGATTCACACACAATGATTTTGCTTTTTCATGCAATGCGTCAAAAGAGAGTTATATCAGTTTAGTTATTGTTGGGATTCAAGCAAACTCTTTTCTATAAAAAAATAAATAAAAGCTGGGACGTATCAGGCAGTCTGTTAACCATCTAAAGAGTTCTGTAAATTCAACTGAATGGCAAACAGATGGTATACAACAAAAATCAATTTCATTTTCTATAATAAAAACTCATGAGAATGCAATCGCTATGATAAAATCAGCGATCCTTTTATAATTGGACGTATCTTATACAATTATATTTTACACGCCATGCCGAGAGTAACAAATGATATCAAATGTTTATCCTATAACGTAAATTACTCATTAGAATACACACAATTAAGATAATTTCAATCGTGTTTTGTTTCCCTTTGAACATCGTGCTGTTGATATACTTTTAAATGCGTCACTTTCTTTCAATCATTCTAGCACTTCCCCTTCATAGATTTGCTAAATAAATGAAACATTCGCATTGTTTATTGTTACTTTTAACTACACACTTTCATTATTTGCTTTGTTGAATCCCTTTTGAAAAAGTTACTCTCAAAACTGCATTTGTACTATTATACTAACTTTAAATATTTGAGAGTTACTATTTTTAAACTCAACAATACAATGCCATAATATTTACCCAGCCATTATTCGTGTCCCTCGATATCAATTCTGGTATTTCGGTTCCAACAATGTCCTCCGTTTGAAAGTGAAAAGACGGTGATCTAGATAATTGTATATTACAGACTCAAGACGCAAAAGAGTTTAAAGGATTTACTTATTATTTATTTAAAACGTTTCAAATTTTCAAAACATTTGCATTTATAATACATTGGTCAATTGCGTATTGTATTCGCAACAGCCCTGTTAGTTTTCTTATTTACATATATAATTTATTTGTGTATTTCCCTTGAAGCTCTGTTCAATATAATAATTTATCTTTTAAATGTTAATAATCTCAATTGTTTTGTTTTTTTCGTCCATCTTTTTATCCGCGATACTTGCGACGTTGTTTGCATTTGCATCTGTTGTTAAACCGCATGAGCTAAATGAACGCGATTTCGTTACCCATGATGATTGTAGGGGAGCGAATTTGGCCGTAAAATGTCGTAAACATTTCGGTGCGTTGGTGATAGTTAGACCGGTTAGGAGATGAGCTTTGGTTGCGACACGGCGGATGACATCGATCGTATAATCGATATGTTCTTTTGCGTAAACGCGACGAGGAATTGCCAAGCGAACGAGTTCCATGCATGCGGCTGCCTCCACTCCGTTGCTCTGTTGGCCGAACATTACAGAACCGATTTCTACAGAACGGATACCACCTTCGATGTACAATGCCACCCCGAGCGCTTGCCCTGGATAAAATAATAAAAGAGACTATAAAATGTGAACAGGGGGAAACGATGATTGCTACGCGGTAGTAATAATTAGGGCGGGGTTATGTACCTGGATATTGCAACGGTGGTATGTGAGGTAATAACTTTCCAGCGTCAATGTACACTGCATGCCCTCCGAACGGAAGAACGAGCGGTATCCCTGCCTTCTTCAATGCTTCACCCATGTATTGAACCTGACCGACTCTATCAGCCAGATAGCTATGAGTTACGACCTCTTTCAAACCAATTGCAATAACGTCTAGATCACGGCCTGACATTCCGCCGTACGTTTTATAACCCTCTGTCAATATGAGGTTGGTTGTACACGCATCTGCTAATTCGTCATCGTTTAATGCCAACCAACCACCGATGTGTGAGAGACCATCTTTCTTGGCACTCATTGTCATACCATCTATCAATGATGCCATTTCGCTGACAATTTCTTTGACTGTCTTATGACGATAGCCGACCTCTCGTTCTCTGATAAACCAGGCATTCTCTGCAAATCTAAAACACATCGGAAATATTCAATTACTACAAGGAAAGTTAGAAGCTACATATCTGCAGTATAAAAACAATCTGTGGTCTGCTATTATATATGTATGTATGATGATAGAAGACTGTCATAGCTACAATGTTATGTTTGTTTGACTAGTCAATAATTACCTGCACGCGTCAATGAACAGTGGCTTCTTATATGCTTTGCAGACGGCTTTCACTTTGTACATGTTTTCCAGACTAACAGGTTGGCCCCCTCCTGAGTTGTTTGTCACGGTTAACATCACCAATGGTACTTTACTGCCTTCTTTCTCTAACAATCTTTCTAATGCTTCAAAGTCCATGTTGCCTTTGAATGGATGGATGAATTGTGGTCTTCTGGCTTCTTTGATGGGGATATCCAATGCCGTTGCACCAGTTACCTCAATGTTGCCACGTGTTGTATCAAAATGCATGTTGTTAGGTATGATCAAACCAGGTCCTGCTACTGCTTGGAATAGAATTCTTTCAGCTGCTCTGCCTTGGTGACATGGAATAATGTGTTTCAATGGAAATAGTTCCTTCACTGCCGCCTCGAAGCGCCACCAGCTTTTTGACCCTGAGTAACTTTCATCGCCTGATAACAGAGCAGATGTCTGAGCTGCCGATAGTGCGCCGGTTCCCGAATCCGTCAGCATGTCAATCACCACATCTTCTGAACGAACATCGAATAGATTGTAGTTGGCTTTCTTTACCATCCGTAGTCGTTGTTCTTCTGTCGTTTGTTTGATTGGCTCAACCGTTTTGATCTTGTAAGCAGGAATCATCTTGTGGCGTCCTAAAGGAAATATATCTTGTGTACTGTTGCAATGAGGTTGTTTCTTTGCGTTGATGTACAGACAGACTGATACGGTCTATCATTCACCTCTCTTTTATACGGGCTCTAAACAATAGATATCCTAATGAATTGTATGTCAACGTCCGTCTATATTCTTTTGAGATATTGATTGGCAGTAGCTTTGAACAGATAGATATTCAAATAGGTTTCAGGGGGTACAGATGTTACTGCAACATGCTGAGGTTTTATTATCTCGAATTGTGTTGTCGGCGTATAAACAGAATGCTCCTAGGTAGCGAAACTTCCTTACAATTTCTTCTCTATTTGATCGTACATCCCAATAAAAGAGAGCCGACCGGTGATAAGCTTTCTCTCTCAACTTTCATTTGATGTCATGGTTACAGTGCAGATACATTCATCGGTAGGTGGCGTGGTTTACGTAATATTTAATTTGCGTCATTTTATTCGGAATTTATATCAAGTTGAGCGGTTAGGGTGGTCGGTGACCTGAACCGCTTTCAATTGCCTAATTGTATGTCAACCATTAAACTAAAGAGAGAGTTGACGCAAATTCGAAAATGGTTAAACTCATTTATTAGACATATTTCAACACAATTGCATGGAATAGAACTATTAAAAAAGATGTCTCATGACATATAACATAGACAACATCCTGGTCGGCTGTACGAATAGTCATTCTCATTCAAAAAAGGGCGTTGCTTACTCATGCGTGATGTGTGGGATCTATATGGGGAGAGGATGTCACTGAAACTGAATGGGGGTCATATGGATGACGTCACAACTATATCATTACGATCTCACGTCTTAATTGGTTTAACAGTTGCTTTAGTCAGCACAACACTATCAACAGAATAATACCAAAAGGATTTAATGCGCAATTAACAGCTTAAGAAACATTATCATTATATTATTGTGGTGGTTACTAAGAAGACACAACGAAATGCTTGTATATCATTCTATTGTCACGTGGTTTCATATGCTTTTGTATAAGATCAACGTGTTTATCAACTATGAATTATTTTTAGTTTTTAAATCAATGCAGCGAAGCAATTATTTTGCAAAGATAGTCTGTTGATTGTCATTCAAAACATGAAATGTCACGTATACGCCACGTGAGAATATCGTGTTATATTTTTATATTTCATGTACTAAAATGTACCATCAATTATGACAACCAGACTATTTGTGATCAGTTGCCAATCAAATATCCTCTACTCAGACTGTCTATAATTTAGTAAAGTTAATTAACAGCAGTAGAAAACTTGATTGTCTCGTTGGGGTAATAATAGATTAATCTATTTTCATCGTATCTATATAATCATCTATTGTAATCCATTAGAATCGACATTATATTTAGTTTGTATATGTAGCATCAAGATAGCTGATTAATTAACGATGGATAATGATCGATCATCTTGTTTCGTTTGTTCAATTATAACCATTACGGCATATGTTGGCTGCATTAGTTATATAACTCAAGGCGGTCGGGTACATTGTATACAAACGTTTTTTATAAAAAAGTTAAGTTTGACTATAGCACGCTCTTTGATAGCCTTCGTTACAGACCGCGATTCATTCACGAAAGAATAGGGTCTGTGCGAATTGCTCGTTTTCTCTGTCCGGGCCTCGTATCAGAATAAGATTGATGTCACATAATTATGCAAGATTAAATTCCTATTCTTTCGAGAAAGAATCGCGGTCTGTAACGTAGACTAGCTCTTTGACGTCACTATTAAAATATAGAAATATCGCTATAAATGGAATTATCATATAACTGTCATATCTAAGAATTGATCGTAATTTATATCTATACAGTGGATAATGTAAATTTTATGGATAAATTGTGTCTTTCTAGATTTAAAATCAGTATGTCAACATCTGCAAAAGATTTGCTATGACTTTTTGATGCTTCTGGTAGAAAGTTAGAATTAAGAATATGCTAACCTAGATTTTCATGTTTTAAATGACCTAACTTTTGAAGCCTAGAAGTAAACGTGGGAATTGCTTTTGCCTCATCTCTAGTACCTATTCTAATGACTTAAATTGTAAATTATATGAGAACAATACTTAATGTAATGTCTCTTTTATTTGCCTGCCAATGTGAAGATATTTGTCAAAATATATCAAATCAAAATCATTGTGTAGATGTACAATCGTTTTGGTGGAGTATTTTAACCTCGAACAACTTTTTACAATTTCCGTTTGAGTTGACAATCTAGATGTTTTTTTATTTGAAAAAAATTAAAGTTGAAAAGAACATTCACTAATCAAACAAAGGAAAATTGCTTTTGTGAACTATCGATAATCAAGTGTTTTGAAACTATAAAATCTACCGCACGATTTTATAACAATTTAAGGAGACATTTGAAATATCTTGATAATGATATAGATACTGTTAAAAATGAATATTCCATCCTTCATCTATTGTCTAATTATGCCTGCAAGGCCACCACCTAAATGATAATGGTGGCTTTTTTTCAAAGGGCTCATGTATTGTGGAACAATATACAAATAAATGAATAAATAACTAAATAGCAATATCAAATGATTAAACATATAATTAATTAAATGTTTAGTTTATAATTTTACAAGATTTTTGTTGTGTAGACTTGGATTACAGAAACGAGCTAGCCTGTGCGCAGACCTAAATCTTTTTTTTATGATTAGTGGTAATCATAAAAAAGAAATTGGGTCTGCGCGCAGGCTAAGGAACGAGCATGCTTGAATTTGATTTTGTGTTCCCGGGAAAGCTGATTGAATGTCATATTCTGTTCCAGACGCCAAGCCAATAAAGTTGACTAAGCATCAGTCAAACAGGGGATAGTCAACTAAAATCCCAGATCAAAACTATAGATCCTATTACGTCATCATTGCTCCGTCATTCTTCCGGCATGGATTCTTCCGCCGACCGATCATGATGGTCTCCTTCTGATCTAGATAATGCAGGAAGCTAGGAGGGTCGTACAGAGGGGGTCCTGGGATGAATCACCAAACAATAAGGTAGTCCTGAATCATGATTCGATTGCGATGCGCCAGACCACTTTGAATGGGGATCCTATTTAGACGGTCAAGAAAAAATTGGATTTCAAATTTGAGATTGAACAAATTTGTTAACCCTTTTTCTGAAAATAAGATGGCTTATCTCCTGTAAATTCTTTGGCCAATTTTACGTGTACAAATCCAAAATTTTGATTTTAGAATGATTTTGATTCATGTTCTGTGATATCGATGAGATAATTACATAATAGATTTTGTTTACGTGTTGGTTGCAATTTATTGATGGAAACCAGCTTCACTGAAATGATATATACGGTCAAATTCATAAGTGCCATAATAGAACAATCACACAAGCAGCAATGTACCCACTGTAACAAAACTTTGAATGAATGGAAATGCGGACATTATTTAAGATTTGAAAGGATCTGGTTATCTGTTTGATTTGCTATAGCTCGTTACAATCTGATTTACTGCTACTCTCGATTCTTCAATGCGTAAACTATATGTGCTTCTTCGCACGTACTTTATTACATGAAATCTAGATGATGGACTATAGTCCTATAATAGACATTGTCATAGTTCTGTTACGTTGCATCACATAATGAGGCCTCAAACACAACAACTTTATATGGCATATGCGGCTATATCAAATAAACCTGCTTAATATAATCTGAGTCCAACACCTCTAGATTCCAGGACAAATGTTTTATAGGCCTAATTTCAACAACAAATTAATGTTGAAATGTTGTAGTTTTTCAGGAAGCTAACCCTTTTGTCAGACCTTGTATGCCGCACCCCCGTCAAGAGCTGTTTTAATGTCATAAAACTAACTTATCAGAAGTCAGTAACGTTTACTGGTGTATACAACTAATGGTATCAAAGAACAATACAGTCTGAAATCATCTATTGAGTTTCATTGTCATTTTAATCACAGTCTGAGAACATCTTGACAGGGTGGCATAGATTACATCTCCTTTTAATCGCAACAAAGACCGTCTGTACATCCAATTAAGCCTACGCTTAATTAATTAATCAGTAGGTACTTAATTGATCTACTCTACCTGAACGTGGGAGGCATCATAACATATTACATATATAGCTGTGGACATTCCATTATATATTTTCATTATATTACAGTATCACTTGTTTATATCTACTGTAGATTATATCACTATAATCATCAGTACTGCTCAGGAACGAAGAACTGACTAATTCGATATCAACATTATTTGAATAAGTATAAAATATCTTCACTTTAAAAATATTCCCACTTCTGGCTAGGCATATAAAGGGTCTTATAAAGCAAATAGTTTTGAGATGTTCCAAGTTCTCAGAATATCGCAACTGCATAGTCGAGCGATGCATCTCGGTAGAGCGGAGTAGCCCTATATGACAGCAAAATTCAGTGGCAACAGTTTTCTAATTTTTTATTCATGCTCAACGTTTTGGATAGGTTGTCTTCGGCATTCATTTTCAAGAGTAAAAAGATCAATTTCTGCTTTCTAGGCTATTCCAAAATGTTCTACCATTATTTCATGATTTCGCGGGTAACCTCGCATTGAGTAATATTCGAAAGGAAGAGAGCAATATTTTTGGATTTGCACCAAAAATGGCAGCGTGCGTGCTAAATAGGCAAATCAGACAATTGAACTGGAATTGTTTTGATGGGAACGAAAGGGCTTTGTTTCTTAAATACATACAATTTAAAGGAACAAAGTTGAATGCTTCTACTTCAAGAAAGATATCATTCACAAATTCGAAAGATTTTCTCTATTCTAACCGTTCAAAAGCTTGTTTGTGTGGAACAATTCAAATTGAGAATTATTTAAAAGTTACAAAATTCCGTACAGTTCCATTCATAAAATATGGAATAAACACACAACAATTGTTGTCAAGTAGTGAAATAGGTAAGCGAAGAAATTCTTCTACGCCAAATGATCGTAATAAGGACTTAATGTCATCATTTTTGCAATTGATTCGCTACGATAAACCAATTGGTACTTGGTTGCTGTTTTTACCTTGTACCTGGAGTATAGGCATGGCTGCAGCACCAGCACATCTTCCAGATATCAAATACCTGGCATTATTTGGCACTGGTGCATTTCTGATGAGAAGTTCAGGGTGTGTTATCAATGATATGTGGGATAGTGAATTTGACAAAAAGGTTGGTAACTAATTAATTGACACGTGACCTACGTTTGGTAGGCTGTTGAGTTGAGTCACAACCCTAGGTGTGTTTTATGTGACGTAATATAATAACGATGTGGATAACTTTCAAATTTGGATTGTTTGCCAATGCAGTCGAACGTAGTTGGATGGTCGATAATGGGTCCTAATTGCCGTCTTGACTATACTTGTCAAACGGACTGAAAAAGATTTTGATTCTGTCCGAAAACTTTTTCAGAATCAGCCGGATGCTGAGGAGTTTTGATGAGATTTTTATGTCTGGATATGTCTGGAACACTTCACACGAGTGTTTACGCAGGCGCAATAGTCAGAATATTTTCCAATTACATTTCTAAGAATTACTATGGAATACTAAGAATTTATAAACAATAAGAATACCAGAAACTTTCAGTTCAAAAGCTAAATACAAAAACTATATATAATTTTTCATATTTGTTAACATACAGGATGCGAATAGTTTTAATGTTGCATTCCGGTCGAATTTATCCGTTTTTCAAAAAAGTTGTATGCAGTTGGCTATAAAATCAAATTGTCATTTGCCCACGCATCCAACAAAGTTTGACTTTTGCACACAACAAAGTTGAACATTCACAAACTCTTTAGATTTCTCGCAGGGACTCCTAATTTTGCTTGATTGTATATCGACTGATTGCTTTGTCTCAATTCATTATCAGAATGATCTTTGCTTGTCTGTTTATTTAGGTTTTTAGAACATCTCATCGGCCTTTGGCATCTGGAGTAATGTCACACCAACAGGCCCTTGGATGCCTTGCTGGATTATTATCAGCTAGCCTTTGCATCTTGTTGTCGTTAAACTGGTATAGGTAAGATTGGTTTATTGAAATAGGATATAGGACCAACATCTCTGGCAAAGGATTACCCCTGATGAATCTATTTGCGAAGTTCTTTCAAGTTTCCGTGAAGAATTGAGTACAGAGTCTACTACTTATTGTTCAATCTTTGCAAAGAGCACTATCGATTGGTTTCATCTGAAAGGCATTTTGCCATGGAGCGCATACCCACGTCTAAATCTAGTTTTGGTAATCATACCCACTGTGAAGATGAACATGTTACAAAGAGGAATTTCAATTTAACGACCAGTTCATGATCTGTGGGAATGTGGCATTTTGACCTTCATGAAATTCCCAACATTTTCACACTAATTTCCAATTCTGTTTCTCAATCTTTTACGTTCTGTTTCCAGTGTATTTTTGGGTGCATCTTCATTGGCATTGGTTGTTACTTATCCACTGATGAAACGAATCACTTATTGGCCGCAGCTCTTTCTCGGTATGACACAATCCTGTCTTTGAATTATATACACTATTTATTAGCACAGTTACTTTACATTGAAGACAAACTTTTTAGCACCACTGTCCTGCATCTAATTATAATAATATCAAATAAGACGTTACGCTATTGTAGTACACCATTATCCAAATAGGACGCTCTAATGTTGGATGTATGGATAAGTGATGTTCTTTCATTCTTTAAGGTCTCACAATGAATTGGGGTGCATTGTTAGGATGGTCAGCCGTGACTGGTAGTCTTGAACCGACCGTTGTATTGCCTCTTTATGCTGCTGGTGTGTCATGGACGCTTTTATACGATACTATATACGCTCATCAGGTAAGCGTTATAACTCAAAAAACATAATTTCTCTTGTGGGTTCATGAACCGGTTTTATGAACATTTCCAGTGTTGTGAGTACTCGTTACATTACTTTTAAAGTAATGTTTGGGGTAATTTTCAATTAATTAAATAATAGAAGGGTCATGCCATTTAACACTTCTATTGTTCGAATATGAAAATGTCAACACATTTAGAGTTGATGAGAAGAACACACAAGTATTTTCGATTTATGAATGAATAATTTCCAAAACAAAGTTACGCGGCCAGTGAAAAACTCATAATCTAAATCATGCTGAAACACAAAAGTTGACACTGACATTTATCACATTAATTTCATCAGAATATTCAGAAAAAGTTCATATATTTTTTAATTTCTCATATACCGCTGTATGTTCATTGGTTAATTGTTTGGTCGTTCAAGTTTTGGCTCTTACAATGTTGTTTGACTATCTTTCAGCTACAGACGTTCCTGTTCAGCCTAAATACAAATCGTTTTAAGGTTTTAAGGACAGAAATGTCTCGATAAATATTTCAAAAGTAACAAAGTAATCAGTAATTAGCTACTTTTTCTTGGAAGTAATTAATAATTAGTAGGCTAATGTAATTTTTTAACTTTTAACCAAAGTAATTTGGAAATTAATTAATTACTTCTTTAAGTAATTCTTTCAAAACTGAAAACTTTTATTACAAAAGTCAATATCAACAATAATGTTTCTTTTTTATTTCGAAAACATTTCGATGAATTCAAATCCACTATTTTCAAGTCATAAATTTTAAAATTATACATATTACAGTCAAGAAAAAGTTTTTTATAAGATTTTGAGAAAACCAATTAACTTCCTAGGTATTAAAAGTATGTTTAAATTTACTTTGAAAATACTGTTAAAGGAACTTATTTTTAAATTCTAAAGGGCTAAGTTGTTAGTTGTGTTATAAATTGTGAACAAAATGAATTAATATTCGTTTCTTAAATACTAGTGCTTTTAAATTAAGGATGGATTCATTTTTGTATAAACAATATTTCATACACCAAACAATCTAATCTATTTTTGCAGTGACAAAGAATTTTAAAATTTTCAATGCTGCACTCACTCATTAATCGAGTGGTCAGATATTTGGTGTTTGCCAACTGCAGATCTTTTTTCGCTACTGTGCTCATTGACGTGTTTGTGTAAGTGTCGGCAAGTATATCCGACATAGTTTGAAACGCACCAAAAATAACTTCTTCTTGACTGTAGGCCCTAATATATATAATTTTGAATTGTGTGACTTGAAAATGGTGAATTTGAATTCTTCGAAATGTTTTTGAAATAAAAAGGAAATATTAACGTTGATATTGACTTTGTTTTTAATTTAACAACAATAGCAATGTAATAACATCTAATGGCCGTGAATTGCTGGAAATCATCAGGGTATTATCAAACCTTTATTAAGTAGGGCAAACTAAAATATGTGATATCTTATCCCGTGCTGAAAAACTAAAACATACCAATTTAAAAAGTCATGTTGCTAGGAAACCATTCATTGTTTTAATTTGAATAGTTAGTGACAGTTGTTTGTGTTGAATCGAAAAGTATTCAAAAGAGGAGCAAACTATTGTTTCAGCTGTTGAAAACAAAGAAAGTAATCAGTAATTGCTTGTCAACCAATTAAAAAGTAATCTGTGCCTTTTCTTTGGTAGCGCTGTTATTTTGGAATGAAATGTCACATGATTTGAAAAATTGCATTTTGATACCAATTTACAAAAGCATGTTGAAAATTTATTTTTTCCAGATAGCATTTGATGAATACTGCTGACAACATATTGTCTAAATGAATAGTTAATTTTACTTTATATTTATTAGATTACTTGTATGTCTGAAATACTGTTTTACATTCTCAGTTCCTTATAGTTTCATTTAATTTAAATTTGTAAAGCGCTTAGAGCTTTTTGATATTATAAAGTAAGTAATGTGGACGGTGTCGCCCTACCGAAGGCACCCGTACCACTCCTCTATTTCTAGAGGAGTGGCTCTTTTCGCTAAGAGCAATGATGTTAAACGCTCCTTAGATCTCAGCCGCGACACTGCAGATCAATTTCAACAGATTTCATGGCAGATAGGCCTTGATTGTCAATGCGCAACGATGCGCCGCAGCTACTCACAATGCAATTCCTTCTGAACCATTCCATCCGCCATCCTTAGATGGTACTCATTTGATGTTTCAGATAAAGCCAAGGCTGAGTTGACCTGAGGGGGATTTGAACCACAGTCGATCAGATATGATACGATCTGAAGTTCGGTTGCTCTGCCAACTGAGCTAATCACCCCAAATATTATAAGCGCTATATAAATGTATATATTATTATATTATTATTATAATCCGTTACCAAAAATAGTAACAATTACAGATAAAATTACTTCTATCAAAAAAGTAATTTACTACAGGTCAAAATTACAGGTCAAAGTTACTAAGAAAGTAATTAATTACAGTGAACAATTACTTTGGTAATGATTACTCACAGCCCTGGCTAGTGTTGTCTTGAAACTGTGTCTCTAACTTTCTTTTCCTAGGACAAAGTTGATGATGTGAAAGTTGGTATTAAGTCGACTGCGTTACGTTTTGGCAATGCAACTAAACCGTGGCTTTCTGCTTTCTCTCTCTCAATGATATCATGTTTGTGTGCTAGTGGCTTTGCTGCAGGTCAAACATGGCCATTCTATGTTGCCGTTACAGGGACTGCGTTTCATTTAACGTGGCAGGTGAGGGATATTATTATTATTATTATTATTATTATTATTATTATTATTATTATTATTATTATTATTATTATTATTATTATTATTATTATTATTATTATTATTATTATTATTATTATTATTATTATTATTATTATTATTATTATTATTATTATTATTATTATTATTATTATTATTAATAATAATAATGGAGTCAAAGACTACGCATTCATTTTCTGTAACTTGACCGTTTTGGTAATTAAGGCGTTAGATAAATGAAATTGTTTCCTATTACAGCAGTTAAGTTAAATTATGTTTTAGTTTCTTTAAAATTAGATAAATAAAATTTATTCTCGTGACGGCATTTTGAGATTCTCAGTCACCATCCTTATGTATTACAGCTCTGCCAATGTTTAATCGGTATTGAGCACTATCACATCTGACGATAGATAAATCTATCTTTATTATTATATTATTATTATTATTATTATTATTATTATTATTATTATTATTATTATTATTATTATTATTATTATTATTATTATTATTATTATTATTATTATTATTATTATTATTATTATTATTATTATTATTATTATTATTATTATTATTATTATTATTATTATTATTATTATTATTATTATTATTATTATTTTAGATAAGTACAGTTCGGCTGGATGATACTGACGACTGCCTCAATAAATTTAAATCTAACAAATGGCTTGGTATTCTGCTATTCACTGGTATTTTATGTGGGGGCTTAGCAAAAGAAACAGAGCCACGAAATCAGCATACCGGTAGCTAGTATCCTGTATCTTTGTACTATTTTAGTTAGATAGTTTAAACTATTAAAAATGTATATAATTATTGAGGAAACAAATGAAGATAAGAGTGGTTGATGTGTGTACTGTTTTTGTGAACGAATTGCGTTCATCGATTGGGGAAATTTATCTTTAACCAATTTGAATATTCTCAAAAAATTGCAATTTAAGTAATATTGGGGACAGTAAAAAGTGAAAGAAAAATTGCTCCGCTATGCTCAGACGCATGGTTGAATGATAGAAAAGAAAACACTACAGTGAAACCTGACAGCCAGCTATGATAGGTAGGGTTGATTCAGGGTCTAGGCTTTGTATACAGGGTTGATTTAATAGAATATATTTTTTCAATGATACCAAAAGTGACCGCTACAGACAGGTGGCTTTTATATACAGGGTTGGTTCAATACAAAATACTAATTCAGACATTCCAATAGATAGATGGCCGCTGTATAGACGTGACAGGTTTGATTAAAGTCTTTGGTTCTATTGACTATGACTGTACTGGCAATATTTTTGCATTTTCGAGTTATCAAAGTTTGGAAATTACGTTTTTGTCAATTTTGGTCGATTGCATAAGTTAATTTTCTCTGGAAGCTACAATTTTGGGATTTTAAATTGACAATGTTTTATAGGGCGGTGAAGTTAATTTGTAATTTTTTAATATACGAATTTCTGTAGTCATGAAATAATATTATCTACAAGAACGAGATTCATTAAAAAAAGATTTGAATTTTTATATTTGTAGGTACTGTACTTAATTAATGCTTGCCGTCTGTCATGGGAGTAATAATAAACTGACTCGAGTAAATTTCATTTTAAATGTTCTTAATGTCAATAGCATATGTTTCTTTGTCTGAAACCCCAAAGGAGTATTAGACTTCAAAGGAGGGAGTTTCAGACAATTTTGCTAGAAATTAGATATGAGTTCCCATTTTCAGAAAGCAGTAAAGGACAACGGTCGCAACTATACGGTCCCAAGGCTGCTGTGGAGTTTTGAAAGAATTTTGAAGAACGAAAAAGCAAAGGTATTTATATTTTCAATTAAGGTATTTGTATCTACATTAGTAATAATTTGTATGCTCCCACTAATTCATTAATTAATTATTTAATTTTAGGGGTATGAATTGGAAGAGCGCTCAAGTGCACAAAGTTTAAGATATTTTCAGATTTTCTTTCATTCTTTCAATAAAGGTTTTATTTTATATCATTATCTTACTTATGATAATGTTGAGATTCAAATCATTAATTTCTCGAGCATTAACCATCACTTGCCAGGCTTTCTGCATTTCATGTTCCCGATTGAATATGAATCGAAACGGTAAGCTCATATTATCATTAATTGTCGGAACTGCCAGTTCTTTTGATTTGTCGTTGCGTTGCTTGAATATTAATCCTGGTTTTATACTATGTTTGTTGCATGTTTTATTTTTAGTAAACTTACCTGGCTAATTGCCACTTCTGCTAAACTTTTATTCGAAGAGAATGCTTGTCAAATTCTGACGTTTGCCAGCTTAAAATTTGCGCCAGGAGGTGAGAAATATAATGCATCGAAATCATATCAAATTTATCCAAAAATTCCAATTTCACCAGTTTATGATTATTTCATTATACTACAGAGAATTCCCAAGACAATATAAAAGAACAAAATAAAACCAGCAATGTTCAAATTTCCGAATAAAATTTGCCTGTGTGTACACCAGGCAGGTAAGTAGACTTTTACTGTGTAAAAATTGATTTGTACTTCCCTTTGATTCAAAATCTTTCCCTCCTAAGATTTTTGAAAACTATACTAGAATTCGATGAGCACGATGGAATAACAATTTTGTCATTTAAATTTTAAAATTAAGGTAAATTTGAAACTTCGTGAAACTTCTCTGATTAATCATTATTTCTGCAATTTCATACTGTATATTAATTTATTATTTGGTTTTTATATTCTTTAATATTGACTGTAAAATGTAAATCTTTCTTCTTTCGGCAGAATCTTTGATGATTTTTCGCATGGTTCAGTCACAGTCAACTTGTGGATAATATTTCTTGTCAATGTTACAAACATTTTGTGATCCAAGTGTACATCAAACTGTAATCCGATTATATAAAAATTGCATCTCTCGGTCGACAGTGAGGAAGAAACATCGTCCACAGCTTCTGAATTTATTCTAATATAGCTTTTCAGAATATACCAATGTATACCCTCAATTTCAGGTCTTGATCGCTTGAAATATCCAACTACTACAATGTAATTAGGCAGTCTGTTATATAATTTAGATTTTTTTTTTTTGGTTTTCAGGTATCTTCACAAACAACTTCAACCAAACCTCAAACTCAAAATAAAACGAATGAGGTGATGACTGAGACAGACGTCCATCAACGCACACAGGATGACGTTGCAATAATTATATATAACAGAAAGATATGACTAATAAAAATAAGTTCAAATTTTACTGTTGTTATACTTTTTTCATAAGAAGAAGTTCAGATAGATGGTAAAGATAGTATTTAAAAATGTGATCTGTAAATTTAACAGTAAAATAAGCAAAGTATATCGTAGCACTAGAATATATATAGACTCGTGTACATAATAATTAATTTCATAAATGTATATTGTAATTAATAAGATTAACATAGTCATTGTAAAGCTGTATCTATACGTTACAGTGAGGAAGATAATTATTATTAAAGAATACATGTCCAAGCATTGCAACGAATTGTAGTAGTCAATGTCACAATACTAGCACATAGATGCATAAATGAATGTTTCCAGATAATGATCAAGATCAAATGGAATCGGGATGCAAATTAGTATAGGGGTCAAAGGTCATGACGCGCGCGTCATCTTCATCCGTTGCCGTATAATTATTATCCAGAAATCAGGACCGAAATTTAAAAGTTAAACGAGACTTACCAAGTTGAAGTTTGACTGTAATTCTGCGAGGTACCAGGTCCTGAGCTAAGGAGTCAGCACAATGAGATGTGCACATATCTCTGTAATAATCAGTCTTCAAAGCACGAGTAACTCCCACCCTTTGGGCGGGAATAAATAGATACAATAATAACCACTTATAAGGGTGGGTGACTCCTTAGCTCAGGACCTGGTACCTCGCAGAATTACAGTCAAACTTCAACTTGGTAAGTCTCGTTTAACTTTTAAATTCTACTCGTTACCAGGTCTCCTTCGCTAAGGAGTCAGCACAATGAGATTTGAAAGCATGGGAGATACGAGTTCAACAAATAATCGAACAAAGCCTCTTTATGTTAAACATAGCAATTAGACAATTTATATTGTTGCTTGTGATAATACAGATCGAGCTAATGTACTGCCCGATGTTGATATCGGCTTATTATAAAATTTAGCGAAGGTTTTTGAGTTAGTCCATCCTGCACTATTCAATATCTCCCCTATTGGGGTTCCTCCTTTAGAGGCTGCTGACGTAGCAGCAGAACGCGTGCTATGCGCTTTAAAAATAGATGTATCTATGCCAGATAATTGTAAACAATTTTTGATCCATCTAGCAATTGTATCACATGTTACCGGTTTATACGGTTTGATTAAACTAATCAATAACTGTTTGTGGTTGCCTCGCAGTTTTTCAGTAATTAATAGATACTGCTTTAGGCACATCATAACATCTAGCGCTGGATTATCATGATAGGCTTTAAATTCAATCGTACCTACATGATGCAAAGGCCGCGATGTCTTCAGTAAAGAAGATATCGTAAAAATGCATTGATTGTTATCTATAGACATTTCATTAATACACAAGGCCTGCAAAGTTTGACAGCGCTGACCAGATAGTAATGCCATCAACATAACAGTCTTCATAGTCAATTGCTGATGAGTTAATAGCTCAACTGATGGAATACCAGCAAGATAGTTCAGCACTAAACTTACATCCCAAATATGAGTGTATCTAGGTAGAGTAGGTCTGATGTTAAATACTCCTTTCATAAACCTAGTTACCATTGGATGGGAACCAAATGATCCCAATTGATTAGGTAAAATAATAATCAATGATAATGTACTACGGGCAGTGTTAATGGCACTATAGCCTAACCCCGAATCAAATAACTCAGCCAAAAAGTTTATACCATGTTCCAGAGCAATGTCATTGGATTTAATAGCATTTTGTTCACAATATTTTCGCCATTTAGGCAAAGTAGTAGCGTATTGTCTCTTAGTAGATGACTTCCAGGAAGATTTCAATACTTTGGTTGCCACTTCAGAGAACCGATTGTATGTGTTCCCCTCCCCGACACAGAGCAAAGTAACAAGACTAGCTTCTTGCTCAGCGGGTGCCGCTCCAGTGGTTTTTGGGGTAACTGCAGAGTCTGCTCCCCCGTTGGTAAACTCACTGGGCACTTCTCCAACATCTGCAACAGCTTCGGCCACCACGGCTGAGTCGGCCATTGTGGTACTACAAGTAGGCCTGCTGCGCGGTCGGTTGAAATCTTCTGTAATACTTTTGTTATAATGCTAAATGGAGGAAACGCATAAAAGTTCAATTCACTCCAATTTAAATGAAATGCATTAACAGCCCAGGCATCTGGGTCAGGCCTGTATGAGACATAGCAATCTAATTGTTTGTTCAACCTTGATGCAAATAAATCAATTTCCGGTTGAACCTCAATATCCTTAACAGCTTTGCTGAACATTAAAGGATCAAGTCGCCATTCAGATGATACGTGTTTTTGGCGAGACTCTGCATCAGCAGTAACATTAAGCACTCCGGGAATACGTGCAACTGTGATCCAAATATCCCGAGCAATACACCATTGCCATATATTTCTAGCTAAAGTGTCAAGTTTAATAGAATGACAAGTTCCCATGTGATTAATTACTGATTCCGCAGTAGTATTGTCTACTAAGACTTTAACATGTAAACCTCTAACAGTAGTTTCAAAAGCACGTAATGATAGCCAAACCGCAAACGTTTCCAAATAGTTTATATGCTCCTTAGCCTCGTCTGATGACCAATGGCCACCAGTAGAGTCAGTAGATGTGCTATTAATTGAACAACCCCAGCCTGTGTTCGAGGCATCAGTTGTCATATTTATATTAGGAGAGGGGTATGATATAGGCTTATAAGATGTAGTTATTGAAGTGGCCCACCAATCGAGCTCACCTAAAGCCCCATCTGATAAAGTCATATTCCCTTCATAGTTGCCATGGCAACGTTTCAATGCATTGGCTTTGTCTGCTTCTAAACGACGGTAATACAAAGGGCCCCATCTAGCACCAGGGAATGTAGAAACTAGTTGACCAATCACCTTGGCAACATCCCTCACTGTTGGTTTATGCGATTTAGATAATGACTGACATGATTTAATAATTGCATTTGCTTTTTCACTAGTGAGACGGACTTGCATTGTTGTAGAGTCAATAATAAATCCTAAATACGTTATTGACTGTGTTGGAAGAAACACTGATTTTTTAGGATGTACAACAAACCCTAAAGAATCCATTAAATGGACCGTATCGATCACATTGTTAGCACATTGTTCATACGTTTCTCCCATTAATATTGAGTCATCAATGTAAGTTGATGATAAATGACCCTGTTTTCTTAATGTTGAGAATACAGGCTTCATTAACTTCGTAAATAGGCGTGGGCCTGGTGAAAGTCCATTAGGTAAACAAACATACTGGTACAATTGATTTTTCCATAAAAATTTTAAGTACTTTTTATTATTATCTGCAACTGGTACAGAATAATAGGCATCTTTTAAATCAATAGATGCGAAATAACAATTAGGAGTCACCAATTGAATAGCAGTAGAAATGTGCTCCATTTTAAAATGTTTGTAATTAACGCATTGATTAAACCGTTTTAAATTCAAAATTAATCTATATGTGCCATCTTTCTTAGCCCTCAAAAATATAGGCGAAATAAATTGTTGCGGGTCAGGCAAACTCAGTTCAATAACCCCTTTAGCTAATAACTTATCAATTTCTGATTGAACTAAAGCTTTTTCATGCTCTAAAATTGAGCTAGAACGAGGCAAACAAGACAAAGGCACGCAAGTTAAATCAATATGTAATCCCTGAATAAGATCAATGATCTCAGGGTCGGATGTTAAAGATAGCCACTTTGGTAAATAATTATGCAAACGGCCACCTTTAAATTGTAAAGCTTTAAGGTTGAGAACATTACAAAGTTCAATGATATTATCATTCAAAGAATTTACCTCTAAAAATGGCAAACCAGCTATTTCTCTTTGTCCTGTGAACTTCTGTCCCGTTTTTGATAACGATTCGTCTGAGACATCTTCCCAGGATTTTTCCATTTGCGGTGGCCCTGCCAGTTTAAAGACTTATTGTAATTATTATATTGCTGCTTTTTGAAGGGTTTGCTCGAGTCGAACTTCCCACGTTTACTGGCATTGAAGGCAGGCTCACCAGAAATGTCTTTACTAAGGCGATTCGCCGTGCGTATGCGACCCATTTCTGCTGGTAGATCATCACCAAATAAAAACCCCGAGTCGGGATAATCAGAGCTGGCCAAAGCTTTAAATTCTTTGGGAAGCTCTGGGGCAATAGCATCTCTGCGACGGGCTGACACTTCGTTCACCATATGCCCCATAAATGCCAAAGCATCAACATTTGCAGAAACGAGTGCATTGTAAGTTGGAACCAAAAGTTTACTCTGCGAGTCGCGTAATTTGGTTAATTCCTCAGTGTTGTATATCATGGCAGAACTAGTGGCAATGAGTTCTTTTTGGACATTAGCGAGTCGCAAGTCCGTTTGCCTAACTGTGCGAGACATAAATGACCATATCTCCGGGTTAACACGTCGCACAGTTAAACGTGGGCAATTTTCTGGCCTGACATACTTTGACAGTTTGTCTTTCAGTTTAACTTCTTTTAAAGGCTTTGCCCATAACTGCTCCACAACAGCTGCCAATTCTGTTCCCACTGCTGGTCCGAGAACCTCTTCATCTACTAAATCGGCGGCAAGTTCTTTTAAAAAACCATCATCAGTGGACTCAGCTGTAGTTGTTCCCATGAGGCGATCAGCCGGTTCATCACTACCATCACCGTCACCATCATTGGCTTCATCGACCATACTGTCATCCTCATTTCGGATTTTCTTGGGCGGCGGTGATGAGTCATCACTGCGGCTTATCAATCCAGAAATGGACATATTCATCGTTTGAACGGATGAATTTAATGTTTGTAACATTTGACCAATACCTGTTAGAGTATTAGTCAATGTAACAGGTGCTGTGTCAGCACCAACAGATTCTTCTTCTATTAAAGACATGTTTGAATAATAATAATAATAAAGTTACTCAAGAGTAAAATTAAAGACCGATCACACTTAAGATAAATGTGCAACTGATTATTACAGAGATATGTGCACATCTCATTGTGCTGACTCCTTAGCGAAGGAGACCTGGTAACGAGTAGAATTGGCAAATATCAGTGAAAATGCCTTAATTTTGGAAAAATACTTTATAGATTTTCATTATTTGGGTTGTATGGCACAAATTTACCATACTAAGCATGCGCAATGCAGTTTTGACGCGTAATTTTGGATGCGTCACAAAATTCATTGGATTCCATCCATTTTTGGGGCTTACATACTGAGCTAGTTTAAAACCTCATGACGCTTGCGTCAAACGATTTTACTCTATTAGAATTTCGAAGACAACTTTACCAAAGTTATCCGGATATGATATCCGCTTTTTCACATCCGATCCAAAATGGCAAGATATAAAATATTAGACCTGTGCCACATGCCCCTGTACTTCACTTCGTACAGATTAACGCAGCGAAATAGTGGGCCTTGTGGAGCTAGGCTAATAAGAAAATATGCCAATGTAGATTCAATCGTTTAGGTCGTATCTGTTTAATAATACCCATTAACTATTAACAAAAATGCCTGATGGTGTAATGGTAGCCTAGCTCCACAAGGCCCACTATTCCGCTACTCTACACCCTATACAAAATGGCCATTGGTAAAGTGGAGTACAGGGGCACGTGGCACAGGTCTAATGCTAATGTACTGGTATGTGCACTATTTTGAAAAGAATCTCTCTTGGTTGGACTGAGTATCACGTGGGTAAACGTCATATTGTTAACTATGGTAACACAGAATTATGTAAAAACAATAAAAATGATTTTTGAAATCATTTGGTTGTAATCTATGAAGCACAAAACCTTTTGTTTGGCAAATAACTATAAATATTTAAAATCTCAAAGAAATATGTCAACAATCTTTTTTACCCAGCAGCGACCAGAGCTGAATCCTCCCAAATCATGTCCTAATCGACTTTAAAACGAGGCTTATTAACATTTCATTATATAATTATCACTGGTATAAAAGGTCTTGCCCTACAGGGAAGCCATAGTCAAAAAAGTGAAACCAACACTTTAAACAAATTAGTGAACTATATTTGTTTCCGTGACAACAAGTGTCTTTTGTTGCTTATATTAAAATTCAAAATGTTTCAAAGTTGCAAAATGCAAATTTGAAATGGAGGAAAGGTTTGCTCATGGACAGTTCATGAACACCATATAAACATATATGCTTGTTTTCCGTGAACTTTTTCATGAACTGTTCATGAACCAGACTTTTATAGAAGTAACGAAAGTAAGACAAAGTAGGTAGAACTCTTTTGTGCACTTTTAAAATTGTATCTGAAACATTTCAAACTCAACAATATTTCCTAACTAATAAACTATAGAAAATAATTAAACTATTTACAGTGGTTTTTAAGTCTGTTGGTCTGGTCTGTAAATGTCATGCTGATATTTTTGAGGTTGGAAATCATTCGGGTAGGCGCCGCCGTGATGATGAGGTGTGAAGTTACCCATCTGTGATTGGTTGAAATACATCGGTTGTTGTTGATATTCAAGATGGCTACTACCTGCATCTTGTTGATGATTGTAATGGTTAAAAACATCTTGCTGTGATTGATAGGGATTGCTCATGAAGCAGCTGTTTGGCATTGGTTGGACACCCTGCTGCTAGAAATAAAAACAACAGCATCAATAATAATATTGTAGGGTACTGTAACATACTTTGATCCAGTTTAGTGAACAATACATCTAAATGCAGCAGTAGTGACAGTATCGCCCGGCTGAAAGCGTTGCAAGTAAATGTAATAATGGATCTCAGATGCGTCATTGCAGATCAATTCAACAGATTCATTGGTGGCGGATATCCCCATTCCCCTGTAAAGACCGTTCATGAACGTTAAATGGCCCTGCAGTTGTCATGAACAGGGTCCAACAAAAGATTCAGCCTTCTGGAATCTAGGATTCAAGGAGTCCTACTTTCGTCGCACTGTGGTTATGAACTGTTCATAAAAATCAATTCATAAACTGTTAAATATTAATTTACTACTTACCATTTGTATCTGCTGGAGACCATACTGTGTAGCATTGTTTTCTTGAAATTGATGATGCATATTATGCTGTAAAAAATATTTGAAAAAAAGTTGCCATGGCTTGTACTCTCAAAATTATGTGAGTACAAAAAATGCACGCCCCCAGAAAATTTAACAATAAACCAGTCACCTATAAATTTAATTTAAGCAACAATCAATATTATTTATCAGAATTTTCTTGGTGATAAGTTTGGTACAAAATAACAACACAATTAAGTTTGCACAACGTTTCGACTGATTGACTTCAGCCATTCTCAAGTGAATGTTTTTTATTATTAATTAAGATATATATATACATAAAAATTGTTTGCCCCTTGAGGGTAAAGTTACATCATGAAAAAGTTACATCATGCTTCGCACAGACCACATTTAAAATGATATATGACGCATTGTTGTGAGCTTCTTACTTTTAAAAATAGCGTTAAAATTTACACTTATTTTACAATTCAAACGGTAAAGTTATTTCCTTGTTTCATCACATGATTGTTGATCTTTAAACCGTAAAACTATACTAACATATTTTATATTATCGTCTGGTAAAACTGGAGAATTCAAATCATAACTTAGCATTTTATTTAAAATAGAATTAAAACACTGGGTGGATACTTAAGTTTACTAAAAATGTAAAAAAAGTACTTTACATTCAATATTAAAATCAGCTTCAGAGGAACAAAGATGATGCGCTCTGTGAAAATACCAGTTTTATACCTTTGGTCTATGTGACTCTGATAATGTAAAAGAAGTCCTTTGCTTGGTGATTTTCGGTGGACACTCGTTGATATTTCTATTGCCACTCCATCTGATTGTTCATACAGCTCACCATTGAATTGAAACCATTGATCCTTGGCACTGATCAATAATAGCTCACGCAGATCGTCAGGTGTTAACTTCAAGGAATACTTTTCATTGAACCAATTGTTAGAAAATGCATCCGTTACTAAAATTTCAATAGTTTCCAGTAGGAGGACGTTAGGAGGACGTGAGGAGAAGCCAGATTTGTTAATCCAACAATGCGTCATATATCATTTTAAATGTGCTCTGTGCGAAGCAGACTATGTCGGCTATACATGCCGGCACCTATATGAACGCATAGATGAACACAACAAAGGTAACCTTGGTACACACGTCCATCAGGAGCACGGCACGGAATCTACTGATGAATTTGAAAAACATTTTAAATCATAAAAAAGTGCAAAAATAAATTCGATTGTCTCGTGAATTGTCTTGTCTCAAGAATTGAAACCAACATTAAACGTTCAAGGTGATTCCATCCGAGCCAAAGTTTTCAAATAACTGCATGCATTTCATGATACAGCATTTCCTCTAAGGATTAGAAATATATCTATAGGCTAGTTACCATAGTTACTGTTGTCACTGATATCGATATCATACTGTAAATATTGTTCATGATGTAACTTTACCCTCAAAGGGCAAACAACTTTTACGAATATATATATCTTAATTAATAATAAAAAACATTCACTTGAGAATGGCTGAAGTCAATCAGTCTAAACGTTGTGTAAACTTAGTTGTGTTGTTATTTTGTACCAATCAATATTATGCTTCAATTATATAAAGTAAAGATAGAACTTTCTTAATTTATGAAATAGTTTAGGTTAAAGAGCGTAGCATTAAATCTATAGAGGACAAACAAGCGACAATCAAAGTGTAAATAAAACAAAAAGGAACGTGTTCAGATCAAGTGCACATGACACCAAACGCGACACGATTTTCACTCACTTTGAGTTCTTAGTGTGACCTGGGGAATAGAAACTTAATTTTGTGCAAAAGGAGATACAATATTTTATAATTTTGTCTTAACCTTTTTTATATTGAAAGCCTTCTTGTCACTCTGACTGTTGTTCAAAGTTGTGAAAAAAGTGAATGGTCCTAACCAGCGTACTTTTTCTACATTAATTTAATATCTTGGCTTAATTATATGCGTCCAAATTAAAAAATCATTTCACTGTTCTTCCTTGTTTATAGCATCAGCTATCAGAATCTGTGTTAAAACATATTGGTGTCATTGTGCACTGTTATCCTATATTCTCTGCTTCTATTCAAGCGTTTCAGTTGCCAGTGAGAAAGGAATTCAATGACAATGCTTTTGATGATTGTGGATTTAGATAAATAATGGTTGACGTTGATATTATTCATAAATGGATACATACCATATTAGGATGATGAGACATATTTTGCGCTTGAAACCGTAAATCAAACGGTGGTGCCATCATTCCATGAGCATTCTGTTGTAGCGACATTAGATGTGGTTGATCGTATGGTAACATGGATTGAGAAATGCCGCCTCTTTTACTTTTGTTGCGGTTCAATCGAGTCTAATCACAACAAATAAAGTAGGTTTCTAACAATTTATAAAATAAAATATTTGAAATAAAAATATAACAATTCACCCTCTATAAATTGTTCTTTTTTAAAAGGATTGTTTAATTTCAATTTTCCAATATACTAACTTGTAACACATGATAAATATTGTTAATTAATTATTTACATAACCCCCTACCTTCTCTTTTTCCTTGGCCTCTAGCATAGGTTGCTGATCACGCAGCCTCTGACGTCTCGTCTTTTTATCAACCAAAGGTACTAAATTCAGATTATCTTGAAGCTCTTCCCCGCTGAGTGGCTGTTTCCTTACATAACGTCCATCAACAATTCCACCTTTCATACTAGCATCATTGCCCTGATTATCTAATTTCAACTTTTCTTCCATTGCTCTAATATAAGCTTCTTCATCTTTATCCTTTTGTGAGACTTTCTTCTTCGTTGTGTCAGAGTCTACATTAATCAAATGTTTATGTTGTTCTTGCACCAATTTAGGCTGGACCGGTTCATTGTTTGCCTTTCCATGAGAACCTAAACTCGAAGTATTGTTTCTCATAGGTTTGTTATTGTAGTGATGATGAGAGAGATTGTTAGATGGATGATTGATAACAGCTTGATGTGTTGGCCTGTTTGACAACGTTGTCGGCTGCTGCTGCTGCTGCTGCTGCTGCTGCTGCTGCTGCTGCTGCTGCTGCTGTTGAAGAATATTATTCAGAATTGCCTGTTGCTGCTGAATCTGTGAATGTTGGTGCTGCAGAATGTGTTGATTTGGAAATGTATTAAATGGTTGATTAGAAGAATTCAGCTGTTGTATTCTCTGGTCGTTAACATTGGTGATAACGTTAGCGATGGTACCTTGATTCGACTGCCCATTACTGTTCATCCGAGGATGATAGCTTTGAATGTGGTGGGTATTTGACGTCATATTACTGGTTTTGACGATGGAATCAGTCTGTGGTATCACTTTATTAGGTGGTAAGTTTTGCGATTGAGGTTGGTTTTGTTCTGTCTTTTGAAATGTTGGTTTTGTATCTGTTGCTGTTTTGCTGGCTTTTGGTGCTTCATATAAACTTTTAGTTTTAATTGATTGCTTACTACTTGTGTTCTGTGTAGGTGTTCTAATTGCAGATGTCCTCTCCTTTCCCACTGAATCAATCCCTCTTTTAGATGATGTGCTATTGTTAGCACTTTCAGCACGCTGTGGTTGTTGTCCTGGTTTCTTCTGGTAATTAGACTTCTCCTGTGGCCTATCTGATTCATAGTCTTTCACTCGCTTTTTATGTCCCTCTGATTGGGGCTTCGGGCGTTTATCTTCTTTCTCTGCGTGATTCGGTTTCTGCTGATTGCTTCGATTAGACATTTGATCTTTGTTATTGATTTCTCTTTTTGGATGTTGTTGTTGTTGGTCTGTGGCCTTTTTGTTATTTTTAACAGTAGTGACAGGCTTTGTGCTATTTGGTTTGGCAGTAGCTGTAGGAAACAGATTAACTTATAATTTGTAAAACAATAGAAAACATTCCCTATAAAATATATTTATAAATATTGAAAACACTAATATACAATTATTAAACACTTTCTGTGCAATAAGGGTTATATCATCAACATGAGTCACGAGGAAGGTTCGATATTATCAGAAAACCTACAGTTTGTCACTGACGATTCATGACATTTGAATTCATTTCGAAATACAAATTGAAGAGTGTTTGTGTGGTATTTTATTGGCAGCATTTTGATATTAGGGTTTTTATGAAAGGTTCACTTTTTCTATTTTATAAGAATAAATATCTGATCAGAATAAACACCTTTCAGTTGAAAACTTGCATGACTAAGCAGCAGAATGACACCATACAATTCTCATATTACAATAGGCCTATGGATGTAGCATTAACTGATACCTTGCATGTTGTTTTGTTTCTTCAACGTTATTTCATTTGGTTTAAAGTTTTCTTCTTTGAAAGGCTCAAATGGAGGTGGACCATTCCCTTTTGTTGACGAACGTTCGACTGTTTTCAAATCCTTGAAGGCAAAAGAGAATTAAAGTAAATATAAAGGGAATAGCTATTTCAACCTGATAGAAATGTTTTAGGTGCACAAACTATTTGGTGATAATAAAATACATTTTCTCTTACTTTGGATAGTTTCCATTTTGCTTTCATTTCTTTAACTTCACCACCAAGAAATTCAACATTTTTGCTATGAAGCAGCAGAAATCCATCGCGTATTCTAATTTCATTGCACAATCGTAACTTTGAGCCAGGAGGTGTCTGAAGACTGTAATTTATAAAATCACTTATTATTGTATCATGCAATATTAATAAGTGGAGTGATGCCATAAAATAATACCTACCTAATGCAAGATATGGCATCAATAATAATACCATGTATGTTTACATCGCCATCGACAAGAAACACCTTGTAGAGTGGAGGCGCATGAGTTGAGTCAGGATTGGCAAGTGGTGCAGACAAATTACGAACCTTTTGAAGTTGAACGACAGCAGGACCAGTTACCTACAATAAAGAGACCACAATTAAATGTCACAGGAGACATGTCAATGGATCAGGACATAGAACAACTAAAATGAATATAAATCCACTAAGAATCGAAACTTGAGATTTTTGAATTTGGCAATGCAATATTTAAGCTATTTCACCATAAGCTAAAATCGTAGGGAGAAAGATCATTTTCATTTTCAAGTCCAAAATACTGGAATTTACTATCTAATGAAATCAGGATGACTTTAAAAACAAAACAAAGACTCATCTATTTTTAGAGGAAAATTATATATCTTAATCACGCCAACAAGTGACATTTCAAAATGATTTTATCTATTATGTAATACCTCTGCGAGTAACGGATGTACCTTATTTTGTATTATGTTTTTAGTTTTCTGTAATTATCGTTGTTGTATTGTGATCTCCGTTGAGATAAGAAAGTGTTTAAACTGTTGTCCAGTATTAAATTGTGAAGATAAACCAATGTGTTTATCATTTTACTGTTAATTGCTATTACAGTGTTATTGTATTTAGTTTGATATTAAGTTAAATTGTCATCTTATTTTAGAAAACCATTATTTATAATCCATTTGCTAATTGTCGCATAGAGATTTGAAAGTATTACTGCCTTGTTTAGTGCGGCCTTGGTGTAGTGGCTAGGGTGTTGGACCACGGCCCGCAGGGTCTCAGGTTCAATCCCTGTCCGGAGCACTATAGGTTGGCGTCAGGAAGGGCATCCGGCTATTAAATGCACATCAGCTTCAAAATACTAACAAATTAACCAACCACCCCGGTGAAAAAAAGCTGTAAGCTTACCCGGTTCGTGGAAAATGATAAATCCAAAAAACAAAAAAAATACTGCCTTGTTATATTGCTTCAACTCTTGACTAACAGCTGGTAGGTATAAGATTGCGTGTTTCTGTTTTAAAATCACTGATGCAACATATTAGTTCTACTTTTTATTTTAGTTTTAATAATAAAATAATACGTAAAGCGCTCTTGGATTAACGTTAGAAAGAGAACTATATAAATGCAGTTATTATTATTATGATTTGAATGATCTTGAACATATTTTTGAAAAGCATCCTAAGATCAGAAAAAGACATACCCAAAATTAAAACAAAGGAACTCCAAATCATTGACCCATACAGTGTTTGAGTTTGACCTTATGAAAACTTTCGTTTTGACCTCTCTTTGAATAAAATTTTTTTAATTTTAATTAAATTTTTCCTATTTAATTTGAACTCATATTCCATACTCTAATTTCACAATAAAGTTAATAAACGATTGATTCTGCTATTTTATTCAACAGATTGTATTGGTAATCGATTGATTAATGCTAATCTTAGAATCATGACTTGATAGAGATATTAAGCCATTCTGCTATGTACAAAACACTTATCATGAAATGAAGATATACGATACCTCTGACTTTTCTTTATAGTCTGTTGGCAACGCTCTGCATCCGTGACGTTTTAAATCAATCTGAAATTAACAATAGAGATGATCGCATTATGACACACATACACACATCATAACAATTGTTTTCACAAGGCCCTTCAATTTTTATCAAAGTGGATTGAGACAAATGACTGTTCTCTGGCTGTTGACAACAACTTAAAGAGCCGATTCATGTCCCTAAATCCACCGTTGTAAATCGTCCGTAAATAGTAAATGCATTGCATCAGTAAATCCTGGGGCTGTTGGGGCGCAATATCCCCTAACCCCCAATAAAGATGTAAGAGAAATTTGGGTAATTTTGAAGGCTCCAGCTGTGCATATGCCACACCTACTTTTGTTGGGAAAATGATATCCCCTATTCAGGAGCAGGTAATAATGGTTGGGATCACAACATTTCTTTACTTAAAGCCTCAAATACAGATCTAAGTTTTCGAACAAAGCTTGAACTTGAACAGATAATTTGTTTATTGCTTAAAATGCACTTTGAGAGTAACCACTTCATAAGTTTTTCATTTTTTTCATTTTGTAATATCTAAAAGAAATCAAAAGACCACGGAAATCAGTCAAAGAAAGACATTGATAATTTGCGCATGCAGCCATGGGCGTTTGATGTATGTTGATTTAGACCCCACAAGCTTAAGTTACGGCAATCGTGGTTATAACCCTGTCGTATAATTTATAATATAAATCACCGCTTCTCACATTAACAGCATATTTCATAACATCGTTTGCAGTTGGTTTATCCTTTTTCAATTTATATTGACATTCCTTCAACCCACTTGGCTTCAAAAACCTATAAAAGTAAATAAAAATTCAATTAGTAAGCAAACTTCAATCCATAAATTACATTAAACCTTTTGCTAACTAGATAGCCCTATAATCTGACCTATTATTTCTAAGCTACTAAATCTAGTTCAATATAACTAACTAATATACTTAATCTAAGCTAAATGCTTCATCCTGTTCACATGCAGGGATATTTCTAATTGATTGTTCGATCCATTTTTTAATCTATGGAAACAAGAGGCAATCCCCACATCACGTTTAGACGCAAAATATTATGTGTCTGACTCTGACTTTGCAAACCTACGAATTAACGAATTTGCAAACTTTAAATCTATTTTAAAGAAATTGTCCTCTAGCCATAGACTACTATTTGATGTATGGAAATATAAAAAAGGAATTTTGACACATACCAGCCTTGTTTCTGAAGGTTTTCTTCCATGGTGTATATGATCAGAATTATATAAACTTTATAACTTTCCTTCTAAGAAAATTAGAACGTCTAATGATCAGAAAATCTGAAAAGTAGGAATCATGGGCCTCACAATCAAAGCGATCGAGCGAGGCTCGTTCTACGTAACAGATGTTGTTGGAAACGAGAAAGAACGAACGATCTCACAATCGGCAGAAAAGGATTTCCAAATTGAATTTTAAAGAACTTGATACAAGAAATAATAGTTACTATGAGAAAAGTACAAAAGAGATAGATATTGGCTTTTATAGATAATGGTATGATCAGTTCAAAAGGCGCTCACGATGTCTAATAAACATGTTACTTCAGTTTCTGTACAAAATGGCCACAAAAGAGATGCTGACAAAAGCAGTGGACGCAACGGTAATTTGCTGAAAGCAGATTCTGACCAAATTGATTTAGATGCCCTCTTGAAAGCAGTTCTTGATGTCAGTGAAGATGGCAGACAAGGAAATCGACCACAGAGTGCATTCAGCAGTGGCTACTCAAGCCACGGCGAAGCTGAAAATGGCGATCTAAATTCATCAGAGTTTGCCCTTAGTAACAGACAAATACAGCAGAGTCGACGAACCTCGAATAATAACCGTCCTGCAGATGGAACAAGACGGAATAATCTTTTGAATAAAGAATCAAGGCAGAATTTATCTTTTACGAATGAGAAAGTATATGATATTGATAGGGAAAATGAAAGATTATTAAAAGAAATAACCAAAGGACAACGACGTAAGAAATTGAGTAGGCCCACAAACTCTAATAAGATCAAACCCGTTAAAGTGATGTCATCGTCAGAACTTAATCGTCAGAAGTATCAAGAAAAAATTGAGAGAGACAATCTTGTGAGTAGGCTGACTGAATTACTTTGTGCTGCGGCGAACCCAAACATCAAGCGGTCAAGAAATATCTGGTACCTTGTATTTTTTATTGCTATTGTCTGCATGATGATGACGATATTCAATGATAAGGGTTGTTCAAATAAAGAGTTGTTGTTTGAGTTTAAGCTTTATGTAAATTGTAGTAACTTTAATACCATTAGTGACCTTTCAAAAACCTAGGCCAATTCAATATATGCCACGTCACTGGTAGTACTGGTAATAATTTATAGGTCAGTCTAAGTCCCTAGATCAATTTTGCAAACTATTGTATGTTCTAGAAAATGTCATTGTGGTCGGGTCTAGCCTTTGATGCCATCGTAAATGAATCATCCTACAGAAAAGTCTGATGAATAAATTGAATAATTCTCGATATATGTCAGATCATTTATATCTTTTTCTTCCTGTTTTGCAGGCTCTCCTCAACCGCCTTGAAAAAGTGAAGCCATCCAAGGGTCTGGCCAAAAAGGACCTACTCAACACCAATCAGCAGACATCAACACAATCGAAACGCTCAAAAAATCAGTCAACAATGCCGCGGAGGAGGCCAGGATCATCCTCGACTATATACTCTAGTAGAGACTCTTCACGTGCTTCAAGCGTAAACGATTTACGCTGTATAGAATCCAGATGCGCAAGTAGCAATAGTTCTCGTTTAAATTCAAGTCGTTCTTCCAATAGTGTCAGCGGGACATTGTTTACACCAACAAGATTACAACAAACAAAATATGCTAAACCAATTTGGGAGCCAGGATGGTAGCAGTGTTGATGAAATCAGCACTCATACACTGATAAATTCATTACATATAACAATTGTCACACTGCCATGTAAATATTTAAATTATATAAATTATAGATTAGATAGCCTGCAACTACACAATATGTAAATATTCAAAGTTAATAAATTCAGCATGTACAGTCTCTCAGTGTGTTGTTTGAATACGAGACTGTGGTTGGCAACCTTCAACAACGTGCAAAATTTTTGCAAGATTTTACAGAGAAGTGATAAATTTACTAGTTTTAAATAACTATTTTGTTACCATAACAGGAGTTATGTTTCGTGCAAAAGGTCCCGAAGAAGTTTCTAAAGATTCCAAAATAGAATCGCCAAGAAGAAAGGCTTTGAAGTCTCTACAGTGGTTTGTTATTGCTGTCGTACTTTTGAGAGCAGGTGAGACCGTGAGAGATTTAGTCCAGGCAACTTGAACAGTGACACTGGACTGCATTCATCCCATATGCTCATGTTTTACTTCAAATTTTATATAATGTCTATCTTGAATTGTGTTTTTGAATTGTTTTAGCTCCAATTGCAATTGAATTTGTAAAGACAAGAGCATAAATAGAAAGACGAATGAAGATTTCGAACAGGCTAGAAAAGGATTGACAGTCTATACTTTATTACTTGTTTGGCTTTTACACCTTCAAACGGAAATGGAAAAAGAAAATACAACACTGAATTGGCAATACTTATTGAACTTTGTAATAACATCATAGTAAAATACTATTATTAAAAAATAAAACCCTGAATTTAAATACAAATAGACTATTCACAGTGTCAGACGGTCAGCCTCTGATGACATCCTAGAGCTCCATCAAATTGCTTCAAAATCATTTTTAAGCGTAATCACACCATAATAATATGATGTCACTTGTTTCCGTTTTTAATTTCCTGGCTGTTTTCATATTCTGTTTTGGATTTCTTGGGTTTTGGACCAGTAGAATCAACATCGTTAAGTCCAGCAACCTACGGAAACAGGCAGGCATGCTTTATTGTGCTTCTGACACATACAGGATTTGCAATTATCAGGGAATAAATGTAGCTGTGAATTACATTGCTGATTGACAATCTAACTGATTCTCAAAATGCATGAATGTCAATTGTTACACATTAGTTTGTTTTATTCAAATAGTTCGTGAAAAAGTAATGAGCAATTGAGAAGGTATCGGCCTACCAAAGGCACTCGTACCACTCTTTTATATTTAGAGAAGTGCCTCTTTTCGCTAAGAGCAGTGATTGTAAATACTTGTTACTGATCCCAGCCGCGAAACTCAGCAGATCAATTTCCACAAATTTAAGAAGAAGGGAGATGGTAATTAAATTAACTTCTCAAAGATTCATTTGAATGAGTAAAAATTCATAAATACGTAAGAAAAAGAATATAGAACACTGTGAATGTGTGAGTGAGACAATGTGTGATATATCCTTACTTTTGGATGCACAAGCAACACTTGAATGGCAGTTGACATATTTGACAATTCTTTGATGCTGATTTGCACTGTCACTTCATCCAGCACTCTCAGACAGACATCGCCTGACCGCAAACAATATTCCTGTATCAAAGTATGAAGAACTATCATTTAGATGGTGGCTTAAATTGATATCTCAATAAATGATGATAATGATGAACAATTAGAATGAAACCTATTTGTCTGGTACATCTAGATGCATAGTCTTATAATAAAAATGTGCAGAGTAAACAAAGCCTGCTACACAGCTAGATAGCGTAGCACTGCGTTATGATGCCGCTGCCCTAACCCTAGAACTGGTCATGTATTCTTCTTAAATAAAAATTGCAATTCTTAAATTGATGTAATTTCAGTTTAATATGATGTGTTTTTCCTGCTACGTTGCTATTCTCCTTATACCTCTTCGTCAAAATCCATTACTGATGGTTTGCTATTCTTTGGATCAGTTAAGAAAACTGTGCCTTCTAATCCATACTTTGGCACCAACACTTGAATGGCATTTTTTCTCAGTGTTATTATGTATGCTGCCATCGTCTCTGCTTTAGATTTGAAATAGATCTAAATATACAACAAATACCATAACATTCCCAACACAAAGAATTAAAAATTTGCAAAATGGAATCATGTACCAAAGCAAATATACGTTTATTTAACAAATATTTCACAAGGCTGTAAAATTAAACTGATTGATCTACATTTAATTGAATTGTTCTTACGTCAAAAGCACATAAAATTGACAAAGAAATGAAGAAAGGGAATAAAAAATGTTCCATATATATATATTTATTATATATCCATCAGTGTTTTAGTGGGTTTCCCGTCACCCATAAAAGCCGTATTCGATAAAGTTGATATTATGGTACTTTTACACGTAAAAATAACACTTTTCAACCAATCACAGAGCGTCTTGCATTTGCATTACCAAGAAAACTCCTGCTTTTGAAACTAGACTAATACTAGCAGAGCTTCGCTCGTGAGATAGAGATTTGAACACATGAAAAATAAATCTCAAATCTCCGCGCGCCCATTAATTATTCTCTCTATATTTATATTATATGATTCTACAGTATATTTCTATCTTCAAAATACTTAAAGCCCTATCAACCAACTAATTCCAAACAATCACAGTGTTAATATACCAATAGGCTAAACATTTTCATTTCCAACTTAATAATTATAAATAATACGTACATACCTCTGTGTGCAGTTTGACAGAGCTCCTTCCTGCATACTGAGCTTTCCTGTGTCTATAATTCAATTGATCGCAAGTTTTCTAAAGATGAATATGATAATTAATGTAACAACACAAATAATATGAAATAGTTAGGTTGAAAAATAAGCTTACATTCAGCACAAAATATTTATCAGGAAAGCATACGTGATACACAATCTACATGGCACGCTATATGATAACACTGCTGGAAGAATTTAAGCAGCATTTAATTGTATGCTTTTATATTTTAAATAATCAAGGAAGGCATTGAAACATATCCTTTCAAATGGACCATCAATTCCTTGCCCTTGTGAAAACAGTTTACAAACGTTAGATGGGACCAACAAACAGTTCATGAACAGTTCATAAAAACAGGCCATCCAACATCTATCAATTGTTCATGACTACTGAAAACATGCCATTTAACGTCCATGAACTTGTTCATAAAGTGATTATGAATTGTTCATTGTTCATGAATGTTCGTAAAGTTCATGAATCATATTGCAGGGGAACGCCCATTGCATGCCGTAATGCTTGTTGATGTTGACCTTCAAACCATCTATATAGAATGTGTTTATGCTTTAATAGTTTATTTGTGTGCTGCAATTGTAACACAACAATTACAACAGTCACAACATACCCAATACAATTTCACAATTTGTAAAAGTAGCCATTTTTAAAGTCTTAACTAAAAGGTCGACATATACACAGCAATCTACGGTAGTAATCAATTATGTTTCTGCATACAGTAACATCATTATGCCTTACAGTATAAGCCACATAAATATACCTGGACATATTCCTTCTGTAGCAGTTCGGGATATGATGGCATTGCATCGACAGCAACAGCTAGCAATCGATGAACGAGAATATCTGAATACCTATAATTTAACAGATACATACAATTAAAAGTGACTCTAAATATCTGATAAGAGGATAGATCACTACATAATGACTTCATTTATGCTATACCGTCTAATGGGAGATGTGAAATGTGTATAAATGGGGGCAGCCAAGCCAAAATGGAGGAATTCACTTTGTGACACTGAACCAGAGCAGAAATACAATGCTTGTGTCATACAACGGGTTGTTAGAATTCTCAATACAGTATTCATGTATGGATTAGCAAATTCCGCATTGTCAAGTGATCGGGATAATGACAAACCAGAGCTGACGTCAATAGATACATCCTGAGTAAGCAAAGAAAAATAATTTTACAATCATAAATTAGCATGAAGAAATATATTTTTAATCATGCACATTGTTGAATTGGCCATTGAACCATTGTAAAACTACCCTTGATGTCTAACAATAACATAATAACATTTAGCCTAACTATAATTCATTGATAACCAAACCATGTGCGGCAAGAAAATTTGAATCACTCATTGGCTTAAATCAGTCACATGATTTTATGGTATCCGAGGACAACAAAGGGTGATGCTGTCTATTGCCGGTATGATTAGGTAACGTTTGAGCGTGCATTAGATGAAAATGATCCATAAACTAAAACACTTGCGTCAGTCTCTAACCCCTATAAGAGTATGATACTATAGAAAAGGGTTATAGATGATTTCTTACCCTTGATTTCGCTGCTCGTAATAATGGATCAAAATTGCCAGTTGCCGGTTGAGGATGTCGACGTAAAACAGCAAATTCTGAGAAATGATCAAATATCTTTTCAGCGACTGATATATTTGCTAACAACATGAATTCTTCTACAAGAGAATTGGTTTCCCTGATAAAAAACAAATATGTTAGTATGTATGTTGGTATGTACATTTTATGTTAGTATAGACAGTCAAGCATTTGTAACACCATATCCCTGTGAAATAAGTCCATGAGTTCATGAACTGTCCATGACTGTTTATACCACAACAAAATGTCCATGAATTGTTCATGAACTGATGGATTTTTTCATAGGGTTGAAAGCAGCAGCAATTGATAATGATCTTTGGACGCACCTTAATTCCTTGGCTTGCATGTCAATAGCATCATGAGTCTCGCTATCAATATTAAACCGTACTTCTGGCGATGCAAGAGTTAACGCACTGTAAATTAGAAAGACAATATGAGAAATAGCTTATCCACTAATTAACTCTGCTCAGACGTTTGATCATTCTAAATAATCACCTTGATACTAATTAATACAATGCTGTGATTCTATTATTATATGAACTGTATCATTTTAAATTGACCAACAGAACTGACAATGTCTTGCATATATATTATAAATTATCTGATTAGAATGTTATTTTATTTAGATACAGATAGGCAGCAAACTCAAGTATTGAATATGGTAAGATTTTTGTATATTTCCACATTCAATATCAAATAAACTTGATACAATCAAATCTGTGATTAATTTTGTCATTTTCTAAGACATCCGTTCATCTGCAGACATTCATTCAGGCTAATGCATGTTCTGTACTGTCGCTAAGTGATGTCTATTATGTAATAACACCCTTCTATAAAATTGATATCCGACAGCGCACCCAGAGATTGTGCGTGAAATTGGTTGTTTCCGTCCTTCATATCACTTCATACATAATTATGTTGCATCAAATTTGCAGATATAAAATTGAATCGAAGACCACACCTTCTTGATCCCAGTATTGATGTGTGACAAAACAAACAAAAATAATTACCCTTTCTCCATTCTCTTTAGTTTTAGCTTCTTTGCCAGTTGATTGAGTCCCCTCAGAGAGACAGCTAACTCATCCTTTCTATCTGGGGCATCAATAACCATCTGTGCCTCACCATAAGTGAACGAAGCCTAACAAAAAACATTATTGAAGTGTATTTGCAGAAGAAACACAATAGAGTAATGAAGAGTAAACCTATGTCTAACAGCCAGATGCGAGATCTAAAGAAATGACCACAGTAGACATGTAGTCTTATATAGAGGGATTGGCTCAATAGATTAGTCGTCTAATTGCATAATTTTTATACATGAGTGTGGTCATTAAAGCAGGTGATCACTGTAGTAGGTGGTCATTAAAGCAGGTTATAGTAAGTGACTGCATTTCTATTGAGTCTCTAAAGTAAATGCCCGATACAGTCAGTCATCAATGAGATGACCACTACATGCAGGTGATTGTGACTGCTGTGTAAAACTCATACAGTAGACTTGACTGTGAGTCTAATTATGCAGCCTAAATTCTGTGAAAAAAATTCATGAGTTCATGCACAGTTCATGAACCGGTTCATGAACTAGTTCATGAACGGTGAATTTGCCCAAAAGTTCATGAAGTGTTCAGAAACATTTCATGAACATTTCATGAGCATTCCAACTTTTGAACTTTAGGATTTATGAACTTTTGGGCAATTTCATATTCATGAACTCATTAACTTTTTTCACAGTGGAAATGATAAAATGTAAATAGGAACATGATTTATCAACTGACCTTGGATAAGATAACACTTTTGAAAAAATCAACAGAAACAATTTCAGCATTTTCTGTTAATTCCCAGACACAAGAAAACGCCAACCTACAAGAAACCCATTGCAATATATTACAGTTGCGGCATGCCGGACGGACATATACAACGAGGAAATATAACACTTTGTCATGTAGTTTTTAACTTGCCTTTCAACATTTGATCGTAGTGAACATAAATTTGAACTCAAAAGTTCTGGAACCATATCAATTCTCTGTTAAAAACAACATGGACATAGTTTATCAATAATGCAGCCTGAATTCATAATTTGATATCGTTCAATTTCTAAAATTTTGTTTTTTAATCGAAATGCATCCAACCGAGAAATCACATGTAGGGGTCCAATTGATTGAAAGAATAATTTCAAGGGGATTACAAATTTAAACAAGTCACGGAAGCATTATATAAAGTAAAGCTTTCATTTGAATGAGTAGGCTACGTTGTTCAAACGGAATAAAATTTAATTTCAAAAAACATTCCAACAGCCTCTCTGGACAAATATAAGATGTGGAATGTAGCCAATAGAAACGATTGTGATAAACCCAACACAAACCTTATCCACAAGGTAGACAGTCGTGCCTCTGTTTCTTGCCTCTTCATCTAATGCAGTACCATGTGTAATAAAATGAGTGACGTCAGCAATATGGACACCAGCCTATAACACATAGCAATCCAAATATTATAATTTACGCAATGATAACAACCACTGTAGTGCTCTGTATTGTTGACCTATGGGAGTATTGGTAATATCCTTCATAAACATGAATGAGAAGAAATGAAACCAGACACTTACTTCGTAATTGCCATTAGGTAACGGTCTCCAGTGAAGGGCATCGTCAATATCTGTACAGCCAGGTGGATCTATACTACATATATTCAAATGACGCAGATCACGTCGTATTTTATAATCCTACCAAAGGAAAACAGACTCATGTCTTAAAAACATTTTAATCTCAAAACCAAATAACTATGTTATTGATGATGGGAATATGTCAATCTACCTGTTTGCTGATAGACCATGGCATAGTTGGAAGAAAGCTCAACACAGCCTTTGAAAATTCTGAATGTGGAATGTCATGTTCCAGGAGTAAAACTTCATTTTCAGTATCTTTGTCTCCGACCTCTCCAAGCAAGCGGACATAATGACCCTAGCATAATGAAATCATATTCCAAAGTGAAAATTTTATAGCAGATATTTCCAAGAGAAAATTTTAATACACCCACACTTAATGTGTAAACAAACGCGAGCTTCGTGAGTTTCAATCCAATGAAATCTATTGTTACAGTAATATTCTCACATGAGGATATTTCGATGTCTTTGACCATCCATCAATTGTAACAACAATTCTCTTCCCCCTCAAAGTTGCTGCTTGGCGTGTTTCAATCATAATTCTGGGTACCAATTTGTTAGCAGCCACAAACATGTGTCTTCTTGCCTACAAATAACAACAACAACAAAAATTATGCAAAAGACATAACATTGAGCTAACTGTCATTCTAAGTCATTCATTCATGCTGTGAAATAAATAATACTTTGATATCGCCAATCAGTGTCAAAACACCACAATATGGTTTCCAGTTACGTTTGATAATCCCAACAACCTATGGGAAAAAAATAATTTTACTTTCTGAATACACAAAAGATATTAACAAAAAGAACAGAACAAATATTGATGCTTTTGACACATTCATCAACTTATTAACGTACGCATCCTGTTTGAACAGTTTTCATCCTCTTTGTTGTACCACCTTCGTTCAGAACAGGCTGAATAAAGAAATATTAAAGAAAGAATAAAAGCACTAAATTTTTGAAATTTATTTTCACTTTGATAATTCTAAATAAAAGACAACAATAACGTCACAACTTTGAAATGACATCTGGGGTGTTGCATATAATTATTCATAATAGAGTTATGTGTTATTAAAATACTGGTACCTCATCGTCATCTGCCGTTGTAGATTGTTCTTCTAATACCATAGATGATGGGCACACCCATTCCTCTTTAGGAAAGATTGCAACTGCAACTATGTCTTCATTGACAGATCGATTCAAATGTTCTCTCCCTTGCAAAAACACCTTCAGATAAACACATAGCTCAGGCTAGTAGTCTGTAAGTGTTATAAATTTAATTGATTGAGTTTTTGCTTTTCATACCTCTTCGTCAGTGCCAGATAATCGTACCGACGCCTCTAAGAAATTGTCTCTGGAGGTAGAAACAATCAGCAGTATTTAGTACTCTCCTCATTAACAATAGAGGCAATACAGTAATATCGTTTTTAAGGAAATGATGTTCTTTCTACTTGGAATGATGGCTATTACAAATCTGTGATTACAAATAATAATAATAATAATAATAATAATAATAATAATAATAATAATAATAATAATAATAATAATAATAATAATAATAATAATAATAATAATAATAATAATAATAATAATAATAATAATAATAATAATAATAATAATAATAATAATAATAATAATAATAATAATAATAATAATAATAATAATAATAATAATAATAATAATAATAATAATAAAGAAGTCAAAGACTACACATTTTGATACTGTTACTTAAAGTTTCACGCTTTATGCGATCCTCAGACAGTTAAAACTAATCAATAAAATACATTATACCTCATAATAAAACTTACAAAACGCGGCTATTGTTAAATAATATAAAGGCTATTGTTTTGTTAGATGCGATAATTCTTTGTAGTTATTTCCTATGCGGTAGTTAGTTATTACAGATTATGTTTTAGTGGATTTATAATTAGAAAAATAAAATTTATTTTCATGCCTACACTTAGAGATTAATTCTGATTTTTTATTTAATAGTTCTTTTTTTGCGCATATTATATGGTACTTTTCAGCTAAGCATAACTGGCATCTATAACTGGCAATAATAATAATAATAATAATAATAATAATAATAATAATAATAATAATAATAATAATAATAATAATAATAATAATAATAATAATAATAATAATAATAATAATGAAATGAAGTCAAAGACTAAACATTCTTTATGCGATCATCAGACAGAATATTCATGAAGACATAGAAGAATATTCATCTAATAATTTGTTTAAAAATAGTAAAAATATGTTTTATTTCACAAAAGGGTTACTGCATGGCAGCCTTGTGTTTGGGTTCTCTGATACCAACACTTGGGATGGTGGGAGACACTCGAAAGCTGAAAAACACGCAAGGTCTGACATCATACCTGGTATCAGACTTTATCCATCTGAAGACATAGAATGGCCATGTTTGACCTGCAGCAAAGCCACTAGCACACAAACATGATATCATTGAGAGAGAGAAAGCAGAAAACCACGGTTTAGTTGAATTGCCAAAACGTAACACAGTCGATTCTATTGCTAATTTTACTATAAATACGTAGAAAAATTGTTTTATTTTAACTTGAAAATGGCAGAAGTTCTATCTGACTGAAACGTTGTTCAAAATCACAACAAAATTTCAAAATTGTTGCTGAAAAAGCAGGATGCTGTTAATTTTAATATCCATCTGAACGAAGAGCCTATCAATCATGTATGTTTGTTAAAATATTTAGGGGTTATCATTGATGAAAATATATCATTTGACGATCATATGAAATGTATAGCTAAGATAATAAATAAGGGATTGGGGGTGGTAAAGTATATCAGGCGCTATATTCCATATGGAACCGCCAGACTAATTTATAAACCCATTGTCTTGTCGCACTTTGACTACTGCGCTGTCGTATGGGGGAACTGCAAAGCTGAACATCTTGATTGTCTCCAGAGATTACAGAACAGAGGAATGAGGACAGTACTCCGTTGTAATCATCGCATTTGTATCTCTGACATGCAAAGTCAACTTGGTTGGCTTTCTGTCAAAGATTATATAACCTCCCATCAACTAATGTTCACTCATAAAAGTAAATTCAACCTAGCTCCTCCTCTGCTCTCCTATATTTTTCAACGGCCACATACAATGTTCTATGAGTTCTATGTGAACTTATCAGGTTTCTGAATAAATTATCATGATGATTTATAATTCAATTTCTATTGGACCGATCTATCTGCTATTACCATATCAAGATGGTACACACATGATGTTCAACCTATCAGTCGTTTGTTCAGTAGGGAGAATTAGCTCAGATGGCAGAGTAACCGATCTTCAGGTCGGATCATATCTGATCGACTGTGATTCAAATCCCCCACAGGTCAACTCAGCCTTGACTTTATCTAAAACATCAAATGAGTACCATCTGAGGATGGCAGATGGAATGATTCAGAGGGAATTGCATTGTGAATAGCTGCAGCGCATCGTTGCATAATAACAATCGAGACCTATCTGCCATGAAATCTGTTGACATTGATCTGCAGTTTCGCGGCTAAAATCAGTCAAGAGCGTTCAAAATCATTGCTCTCAGCAAAAAAGCCAGTCATCTAGAAATAGAGGAGTGGTACGGGTGCCTTCGGTAGGGTGACACCGTCTACATTACTTTTAGTAGTTTGTTTGACATAATCCTAATTGCCACTAGTTCTACAAAAGGGAATTCGCACTACAACATTGAGTGTGTATTTCTCTGTGCACTTCCATGGATGTCACAGAATGTTTTTGCCATTTTACAAGAAAAATCCAATCAGTTAACATCGAGATTGAGTTAGCATCAAGAGTGTAAAGGTCAGTCAACTATTGTTCAGGCATTTACTGTACTTCAATTTCACAATAATCATTTTGTTAAAACATTGATGAATAGATCTCCAAGCTAAGGATTTAATTACCTGCTAGCGAAGAAAGTGCCCTGAAATAATAAAATAAAGCAAAATAAACAAAGCAAAACAAAACAAACAAACAAAGCAGAACAAATAAATGAATTCATTCTCACTTGAAAATATCGCTTTTGTTTGATGCCTGTTTGTATCTCTGACAAAAGCAGATGATCTTTAAATTGAATCTTTGACTTTGCATTATTCTTCAAATAATAAAAATACATGTTTTCAATGGTGATACACACACACATTGAAATATTATAAAGCAGAAGAAAATTATAAATGGATAATAGGCCTACCCTGGCACTATTGATCAGATGTTATCAAAGTCAATAGAAGATGTTTCTATTGACTAAGCCATTATAAGTGGTCAACAACTAAATGAAAATATTTCCGTCTGAGAAAATATTTTTGGAACTACTGGAATTGCGAAAATATTCATAGTCAAGTCCATGATGGAATGTGTCCTTCTAGTTGTATCTCAAAGTAAATTATCAACTATGCGACAAGGAACGGGTAAGAGGGTTTGATAGTGTTCGCAGTGAGCCACAAGACAAGCTTTGAGAAATCACAAGCCGTTACAAAAAATTGACATGGCTGAGCTTGCTTTGTTTGTTGAAAATGTTTTCAACCGACTGTGTTTTCCTGGATTCAACATTGTAAACTGTTGCATGTGCGTGCTCTGATCAAATGATCTATTAAATTGGATGTACCTCCAACATACTTGTAATTTTTCTTACAGATGTTTCATAGGTCTGTCTTACTACGGTAGCAACCGTAGTGAAATGGTTGTATGTTGCTTGGTGTTATCTTGTCAACTGAAGGCATATACTGTAGTCGTAGATATAACTGTGAATAGCTGTGAACAGTCTGGTGGTCAAACACGAAGCTAAATAAAATCTGAGTTCATGTGTCTCAGTTGATCTATTTTTTGAATCCATTGTGAATATCTGACGCCATCTAGAAACATGTGAATGTCACCCTTTGTGTAAATTTTACCAATCATTTTTGTTTACAAGCAGGGACACCAAGAAGCAAGGTAATTGCCCCAGTGACCGACCAATCAAGGTTCTTCAGGTACATTGGTACATTTTCATGAATATGAGCTTCTGTCGAGGAGGTATTTCACAAGAACTTCCCATCAGAGCAGAAAAAACAATTTTTCCAGAACTACATTCTCAAAATCCCTAGGGGCCCTGGGCACAAGTCTTCAGACATTTTCTCAAGTAGGTTAATCGATATTCAAATATGTATTGATGTACTAGCGTATGTTTGCATGGAAGCTATGTCTGTATAGCCAAAACTAATTTGTACAGCTATTTTTTCAAAAAGGCATTTTAACCAATCACAGTTCAGGAAAAATTCAACAATTCGATAATTAAAATTATAATATGGTTTATATCATACCATGCCATCATCCGCATCAGACATTGATAGTTTCTGCAGAAGATCTGAATGATTCTCAAGACTTTCAACATACTCTTGCACTAGCAACAACAACAAAACAACAAAATTCTATGATACTATGATAGATGCTGAGATAATGGATTATGATAGCCAGCATTAGTGGTTTGCAAAATATATTTGTGCAGCGACCGATTTTGGTTACCGTCATGTCCTAAACAAATAATGAACACGGGATTACCGAGTTATGAGTTATAGCCTTATAATTGAAAGAGCGCAGCGTAGCACTTGAGAACACAAGAGAAAAGCGTAAAAAACATCACAAGCTGCCTCGGTGAGTGATCTCGCCTTTCGAGTGTTCTCACAGCCGTGCTTGTGCAATTATCAGGCTGTCAACCATACCTCCCTATTCATTATTTGTTAATTACCATAAAGCATGTACATGTAAGTCAATGTATGTCATCCTATTGCCAAGGTGATATTTAATTATGATACGTACATGTAAGTGAATGTATGGATTCCTTCTGTGCCTTCTCTTTGTTATCTTTGTCATTTGTCAAAAGTACAACCGTTGTGATTTCCTCGCCATCAGTCACTTTCTCTAGATGCTGTTGATACCACCTAAAACATTAATGTCAGAATAATGACGCAGAATATGTACTACATGTATACACTACCAACATCAAGACCATGAAAATGCCATCAAAGTGTTGTGAAAACACAAATCGCTTATTAAGCTATGAAAATCATGAAAACATCCATATTCACAATATTAAAATATGAAAATCCCATAAAGGCGCCATGAAAGTTCATGCCTTTTTGATGTCAGTACATGTAGTGATGTTAGCTCGATTGCCTTCATTCAACTCACTGTGTTGCTTTTCTGATAGCTCTATCGTTGCGGTCGTTAGGTGATTCGTCTGCATCTCTTGTGATATATGTCCCTCTGTAACAAAGTAAATATTTTACATTATAAAATCTGCCTATAAAAAACAACTATAACATCTATTTGTAAATACAACTAAAAAAATATCAAAAGCAAAATATCATTAGTAGAAGTCGAGAATCTGCAACTTTTGGAATAAAAACTTTATAAAGTGCGCACAACACCATTAGTTTGTTATGATTTTTGTAACTAGAAAGAACATTTTAGACATCAAAATTCTGTAATGATTTTTGGGGATTGATGTGCTACCACTTAGATAGATTGAATATTAGAAGTGTTTGTTCTATGTGACGAAAGCAATAAAGGATGGTAGTTGGAAATATAATAGCAATAATAAATAATGTTAATGGCATGAAGTTATTTGGAGTTAAACACCTATATGACATATATGTATACATATATGTATAAAATAATCTAAGACAATGTCCGACAAAACGTGTAGCCTAGCCTTCTGGAATCCTACAAATGTAAATTTTTCTGATCAATTGTTTTTTTGAGCTTTTGGCCTATAAATGATAAATTTAAATTTTCTTCTGAATTTGCTCAACCCTTCTGGGGTCAAAGATCCCGGGATTCCCCCTCTTTTGTCGGACCCTGGACAGCACAGATGACTGTCAAAATGTAAACTTGGTAAACAGGAAATCTTGGCGTCGAATCACAGCCCCAGAAAGACAATAGTTTTTATGCCTTTCCACGCCCCATGCTGACTCAGTAAAGGCAAGCTTTTGTCGTCGAGTTAGCAGACTCTACTGTTTACCAAGTTTACATTTTGACAGTGAGTCTGTGAGCAAGCTAAAATGAAGTGTTATCGTATGATATCAAGTATTTGATTGTTATATGTCCACCTGTGATGCTCGTTAGAGAATACATAGAAGTGTTTTTCTTTGTTATCAGTAATATCCCTGATGCGTCGATACGCAGGCGGACTACGATGCTTGACCTAAAAGATGAAAGCGATACAGGCATTAAATAGTGATGCAATGATGTTATTGAGAAATGTAATGGATGAATCCGGCAGATTGTTGAATGTTTTAATTTGCCAAGTTGTTAGTTATTGCATTTGATGGAAAAGTATTTTTTGCTTAGCTAACATTTGTAGCTAACTTGAAATTAAGTAGTTCAATTTTCTAATTCCGTTAAAAAAATATTTAACAAGGTCACATTTAAAGTTGTAAATTTATGTATCAAATTTGCAATAAGAGTCTCCAGATTAACACATTTCACTACAACGTTTAATGTTTACGCTAATGACTAATTTTCTTTGGACAACGCTTCGATTTTCACAAAAGCAATTATCACAACTTCAACATTGCCCCGCGCAAGCTTTCTGTCAACAATACACATGCTCTATTAATCCTCAAAAAAAGATTTAGGTCTGGGCGCAGGCTAATTAAGGAGGGGTTGAATTGAACTTTAATTTGTGTGTGGGGAATAGTTGATAGGATGCTAATATCTCTCTTCCTGCTAGCCAACGGCATTGACTGAGCACGTCAGAGATAGGAGTTTGATAGTTACAACAGAAAATTGGAGAATCGGAGACAGTCGGGTTCTATAAGAACATTGCTATAGCCTAAGAGATATAACTAAATCCTTATTGTTTTGCCAAGTATAAAAATCCTTTGATTATTCTCCCTGGTCTTCTCTTGAATAAAAGGAAAACGTCGAAGACTGTACGCATTAAACTACAATCTCTTCGTAACAAAAACTAATAATATATTTGTAAACAATAAAGTGTACCTTTGTACAAATCTCTTTGATCGCTGTTTAATAACTATCGTTTCAAACGTTGAACCTTCTACTGATTTACATTTGTGGTCTATGCCTATTTATTTACATTTAGAATAATGATTCAGCAATTTTATATCTGACAAGCTCATCAAAACATATATAGAATTGATATAATATGCACAAAACTAACTATTAAATTGTCTCAATAAGCACAATTTTATGTTTACGAAGTTTTTTTACTTTTGATTTACGCTTACATGTGCGTAGTTTATTTTTAGTATAACGTAATTCTCTATATTTAATGTTTCCGATCTATTATCTTAAAATAGAATGATGTAAGGCATTAATCAGCTTATACATTATTCACCTAACTTATGTTATTTATTATATTATAAAACTATTACTTATGTTAATCAAAACACTTATCCTGATATGGAAATAAATATTAGGGGTGAGACGATAATGAAATTTACCGATGTTCAATGCCGAGTAGGTAGCTGCCGATTAGTCATAACAATCGGTTGATTAATCGGTTTTTGCCGATTGTTTCCCATCCAAACAAATCAAACATAAGAGCATGAGATAACACATAGCCGTAGATCATGAGTTCATAATACGAAATTACAGTATATTGTATATGCAAATGCCAAGTCTGCAATTAGCTGAATAAAACAAATGGAAATATGGTTAAGTTTTTGAAATTTGATGATAGCAGAAATTTGTCTGTCCACACAAGCACAACCAAGCGACTTTTTTCCCGTAAATAAAATTTGTATATCTTTCCAACCTTAACAGTGCTTCATCCAAAATAATAAAAATAAAATCTCTGTACAAACAATTTCTTTTAAATCAAACTACTTTAACTATTTCCAAAATTGTTTCCCACATATTAAAACTCAACGGCCGCTTTTTCTTTCTCAATAAAATTATTCATTCAACCATGCTCACGTGTTTTATTCATCAACTCTAATGTGTTGACCTTATTCACTTTATAACAATAGAAGTTGTCAAGTGGCATGATGAATCATTCGAACGTTTTGAATAGGTTTTGAATTACAAAACGTGTAATAAAAACAGAGCGACTCCCCTGTGAAAAACAGTTCAGGAGTTCATGAACAGTTCATGAACGTTAAATGGCTCCAATTTTCCTGAACTGTTCATGAACTGTTCATGAACTCCTGAACTGTTTTTCGCAGGGGCTGTAGGATACTGGACGATATCAACATTTTAATTAAGATATCAACACATTAAATTAATGAATTCTCGAATAAAAATAACCATAAGTCAAAATTTATTTTGAATTTCATTTTCTAAAAACAATCGATGAAATGATTGACAAAGTGGTTGATTTGTCGATGCCGATTATTTTCTGATTAGTAAAATATGGCGCCAATGATCGGCAAAACCGATTGTTTTCAGAACAATCGTCTCACCCCTAATAAATATAAATTTGATTAACTAATAACTAGCTAGTTAGTATAATTAGTTTTTGAGTGCGTGTGGATTAAGTTGCCAGATGACCTTCCTGCCAAAGGGATTGATACCAAGATTATGCTGGTAGAGTTCAAACACCCACAGACTATGCTGGCCTACGACAGGCCTTGAACACATTGAACGCCTAGGCGAGTGTGGTGAACGCCTAGGCGAGTGTGGGGATGTGCGTGTGCTGGAAGTCTGAGTGCCTACCTCTTCAAGAACTGTCTGGAGAATTATGACATTTGTAATTGTAGAATCTTCAAGGACGTCAATCTGGAGGACATAATAAAATAAAATAGGCCTATAGATATGCAAGGCCTTAAGTTGTATCCATAATTCTGATATTAAACTAGAAGAAAGGGATGATATCCTATGAGAATGCTTAATTATTATAATTATATTGGTTGATGGTTGCCATTAATTGGTGTCGTAGACTAATTTAAATAATTTCGAGACGGTAGAATTCGTGATAATGGAATAGTGGGTGGTCTAACTCTAACTCTAAGTAATTTAGAATTTCGTTACCTGATGAAGTACAACATTTGTGTCTGGTACAAGATAATGCGATGAAATGATATCTTTTGAAGAAGATGGTGGCGAAAATTCTAATTGTGAAGTTCCACCAGAACATTCCGAGCAATTTGTTACACCACAGAAAATGTCATCACGAAGGTAGTGCTCCCTTGCTACTTTCAAAACACCACCTTTACGGGTCTTCTTTACAAAAACCTTTTTATGAAGCATAACAGAAACATATATTTATTAAACAAACTACGTTGCTTTGGTCAATACGAATCACTCAGAATTTACAACTTTGTCCGGCGTTATTTGATAACCTCTTTTTAAAGTTATGGCCTCATGATTTGCTTTCTACTGAGCTTCAAGTTGTGATCACGTGATTAGCAAGTTGTGATCAGCGGAGGAGACCTGGTAGCGAGTATCTAAATTCATCTTTTATGGAATGATGGTAATGAGTAAATTTTCCTGGCGGATGATGGACGGACTAATATTTTATATGATTCCACAGAAAACAAACATCTATTCACATTTGGTAAAAAAAACCGATAGGGTCACAATTAGGGTCACACAATGCTCTATCCAGTTCCAGGACCTAGTTTTGAGCCATGTTATACATATTTCATCAATTGAAGTTAGCAATTGATATGAACTACTTGATAGTTTACGGTCTTCTTACAATTCTGTATTGATCCAAAGACGGAAGAAATTTAAGAGAGTAAACACATCTTGACAAACAAAACTCGCGCAAGGGTTTTCTCAGATCAAGCGGGCTCTGCGTGTCCAATCTAATAAGACTTACTGTGTATATAGATATATATATCATTTTTCATTCAGCAGCACGGGGTCTGCAGCAAGTATATTTATGGTGCATGAGACGATGATGATAATAATCATGATACGAGCACTATTATTTTCCCAAGGAGCATTATGGGGATAGTATTCCTGTTCCGGATTCCCATGATTCATATCATCGCTAGTTGAGCTCATCAAACCTACTTAGAGCAAAACAAATACAACAACTGCATTTCGTTTGATTTCTTTGTATACATTCAAACTGTGGTGTTGATGTTTTTGATGCAAGTGTTAAATTAAAACTTATATTTTATAATCGGTCACGAAGCAATTTTCGGTTTGTACATGGTTTGTAATAGTAGCGAAGAAAAAGGTTTGATCGAATCAATTGAGGAAGTATCAGGATAGAACGTTTGACACTGTTGACATACTTTAAACAATATTAAACTGTTATATATCATTGGCGTTTTGTAACTTGAAGGATTATGTCCGAGTGTGGTTGGGCACCAACGGTCCTTTCGTATATTACTGCTGTATCATGCTGTATTCTGTCGCCGGTTACATTGTTTACTAACATTGCTATATTCGTTGGTATATTGATAGACCCATACAAGAACCTTCAAACACCATTTAATAGCTTTATTCTTAATTTGACGTTCAGCAATCTGCTAATTGGTACAATTCTTCTGCCGTTTTACGTCGTCGTACATATAATGGAGGCCAATAACACTCTACCTCGGAATATGTTCTCAGCGATGCATGTTCTGAAGTTCATTGCCACATTCGCAAGTACGTTGAGCCTTGGTTTATTATGCTTCGATCGTTATATGGCTGTCACGTGGCCTTTCTGGTATAAAAGTCGTTTAAATCGACGCAAGTGTTTCCTTATATCCGGATTAATATGGCTGATATCATTAACTCTGCCTTGGCTTTATTTTGCGTTCGAATATATTCATTTCTTAATGGTTTTTGCACATGTTGCGTTGCTGGTAACGCTAGTGGTTCTGATCTTGACATATGTGAAGGTCTATCGTGTTCTAACTACGGCTGTTAAACGTACGTCTAACTTGGGAGCGGGTTCTGGGATGAAGGCAAAATCACGCAAGATGTCCACGAACGAGAAACGACTGACGAGGACGCTCTTGATTATTCTGTTATCTTTCGTTGTGACGTACGGTCCAGCAATGGTGGCTATTTACATCTTGGAGTTCTGTCCTTCCTGTGATTGCCAATTCCGTCATAGTCTAAGGGACCTTCAGAACATCTTGATATTATCAAACAGTGCGATCAGTCCCCTCATATGCCTCTTTCGTATGAAGCCAATCAAAGCAGCCTCGTTTACAATCCTCAAATGTAGCTTTAAACCAGCGAGATTCAGTTCGGGATCAAACATTGATGCCAGTAAACTGAGACTGGATGATCTCAAAGCGGGACAGCACAACTCATCTGCGGCGTCACAGCAACAAGAACCTGCAAGAGAGACGCAGCCTCGCACTCTTGATGAACGTAAATCCACAACTAAATCGGAGTACACTAACCATGAACTATAGTCAAAAGAAACTTAATAACCAGTTCTACCCAGAGCCATCTATACTCTGGATTTTATAGCTTTTAAAACACGCATTCAAATTAACCAATGTCTTATACTTTGTTGATGACTAATATGAAAAGAGTTTCAATATTTCTTAAATGTTATAGTAATTAGCATTCAATTGAAGGGCCTTGTGAAGTGGTTTTCTTGAGCCGCATCATCTGCATGAATAGCAAACACCCGGCATATGACTCATTGATTTTGGCTGTCAGCTCTTTGCGAATAAGATGGTCAAATAGGAGTCATGAATAGTTTAATCAATCTGTAAACTATATGATCATTCTTAAAATGCATGTTATAGCGCCATTAGAGGAGGATTAGCTCAGATGGCAGAGCAACTGAACTTCAGATCGAATCATATCTGATCGATTGTGGTTCAAATGAAGGTCAACTCATCCTTGACTTTATCTGAAACATCAAATGAGTACCATCTGAGGATGGCGGATGGAACGGTCCAAAGGGAATTGCATTGTGAGTAGCTGCGGCGCATCGTTGCGCATTGACAATAAAGACCTATCTGCCATGAGATCTGTTAAAATTGATCTGCAGTGTCGCGGCTGAGATCAACAAAGAGTGTAGAGATAGAGAAGTGGTCCGTCTACATTACTTACTTTACCGACATTACCACACGTCATGCAAAGCAAATGTAATATATAACGATTGTGTCAACAGTACTGTACGTACACTATAGCTGTCGATATATATGCCACCATATATAAATCAGTAGCCCCGTTACTATGTCTGCATATGTGCTCACATACTGTATCGCTAAGGGCCCCGAGGCATACACGCATTTCACCGGGCTTATATGTGTGTGAATCAAGGTATAGGAGCCAAGGAAGGAGCTGTCTATGAAATATGTTCTGAAGGTTGACGCCTTCCTCTGTTTCATGGCACAAATACCACATCAGATGACACCATCACTCAATATGTCTAGCCTGCGAACACACGGCGTGTGACCTCTACGAAGACAAGTAAATTATAATTTTTAATTTAAATGGATGCCAAGTTGTACCATTTTTAAATATAATTATTCCACGTGATGAGCGATGATGACATATGTCAGTGGTTAGCATGTAATTGTGTCACCCTATCACTCCTGCATTCACTCATCAAAAACCGTCTGTAAAAGTATTGCACAAAGTTGGGAAATAATAAGTATAAATGATGTTTTGCCTCTTGAAATTTGTATTAAACTATGGTGCAAAACACAAATCATCATATATTACTATTAATTCAAAATGTTTTGCTTAAAAATGTTAAACCATATTAAATACTATAATAATTTCTACTTACCAATCTCATATTATTATTCATAGGCCTATATATCTAATATCCCAATTATTTGAGGACTCTATAACTTGTTAACTGCCTGGGGTCACTCACAAACAAACGGTTTTGCTTAAGGGTTGACCCTGGTTATAATTTACATAGCTTATTTGTAATTAATATGTATGCTTTTTATGACCAAATATATATCAAATCACATCACATCAATGAAATTAGATTAGGGGGCTGACTCAAGGGGGGCTGACCGTCTGGATATGATTTAAATATCCGGCAAGGCGATACATGGAAAATCATCAAGGAGTGACTGAGGGAGTGACGATCATAGCCATTGATTCATATTGAGTTAGCGGCTTAATTCACGCACAATATGGATATATAAACTACTTGCACTAAGACGCAGGTGTATGTATAATTGCAACATAGTATTCTATTGCATAGGTGATTTTTATTGTCAATTTCAGGCTTAAGAAGATCATTTACTACAGAACCGGAGGAAGTCATTTCTATTTTTTATTCACAGTATTGATACTATTGAAAGTATGCATCAGAATACAATAAGATTGATTGTTCAGCTTTTAGAAGGCGATCTACTCTGGCGGCGGCGTTTTCATAGATTGAAGGGATATTTTTACCGCGTTAGATCAGAATTAACACCCTTAGTTTGTCGTCATCCTACTAAGCCAAATTTAAAAGAGGCCAACGAACACCACGCAAATGAACACTGTTGTGATTTGTGGAAGCGACAAATAAAATTAGATTTTTGTTATTTTGGCTTGGTCTTAGAAGCAAGTGGGATTCAGGCAGTATTCAAGTTATATTATTCGTTGTAAAAGATATTATTCATTATTTATTCCACAGTTATCATCACATCCCTCTCTGTCAACAACAGCGAAGCAACGACCGTTTTTGTGATTTTATTGCTGGTTAAAAAGTGGTTACAAGATGGTTGAATGTTTCCCTAGAGTATGGGCACCAACAGAGCTTTCATATTTTACAGCTATCCTCTGTTTGATTCTCTGTCCACTGACAATTCTGGGCAACTTATTTATCTGCCTTGCTGTTCTGCTGGACCCGTATAAAAAACTCCGTACACCATTCAATTACTTCCTCATTAACTTAGCAGTCAGTGATTTGATCTTAGGCATTGTGGTGTTACCGTTTTACGTAGTGGCTCATTTCATGGAAGCACACAACACACTGCCTACGGAATTATTTAAACCGATGCATATTGTTAAATTTGTTCTGACGTTTGCAAGTACGTTCAGTTTGGCTGCACTCTGCCTGGACCGCTATGCTACAGTGACATGGCCATTGAGTGTCAGAGACCGTCTCAGTATGCCACGATGTATTATGATATCCGTTGGCATTTGGTTCTTTTCGTTAACTCTTCCGTGGCTCTATTTCCCCATGGGTTATATTGATTTTTTGATGGTGTTTGCAAATTTGGCTCTTGTCACTACATTAATCATCATGTTTTTCACCTACTGGAAAGTCGATCGTGTTCTGACAAAGAAATGTATCACTGGGGATTATTCAGAACAGTCTGAAGGTGTAACAAAGAAAGCCAAGTCAAAGGCCAAGCACAGAACAAATAAGGAACGTCGCGTAACTCGTACATTCCTCATCATTTCGTGTACCTTTGTATGTACATATGTACCGGCTATAGCAGCAATTTACATCTTACAATTTTGTTCAAGTTGCGATTGTACGTTTCGTCATTGGATGAGAGACTTACAAAATGTTTTTGTTTTATCTAACAGCTGTATGAGTCCCATTGTATGTACAATTCGCATGCGCCCGTTTCGCAAAGCTATCATGGCTATACTGAGTTGCTCATGGAAGAACGCGAGTAGAAGAGCTGCTTTAGAGCAAAGCACTGTTTCGGTTGACTCAAAGAGTAATGCTCCAAATCATAAATTAAGAGCATTCTCTGCTGCGGACGATGTTAGATATAATAAAAATCATTCGGAATCTATCATTTCCTCGTCAGATGGCACAAGATATTAATCAACAACACAAAAGCGAGCACAAAATAGTATCTTTGGTTGTCAATAGCTTCTTTCAAAACCCTCACTTTGTAAGAAATATACATAGGAACCGTTGGCCAGTGTTTCCGCTTTTCCATAGACACAGTGTGATATATCATATAACACACCTGTCACCGCGATATTTAATTAATTGCGATGGAAACACACTTATGGAACTGTGTGTCGTATATTTCACTCCAATAATTGTAAGTTGTAACTATTTTAATTTTACGGTAAATATATAGCCATTGTAAATTAGTATGTATTTTTATTCGTCAATCAAAACATTGGCTTGCAAATACAGGGAAGGTTCAAAGCTTCATACTCTATATAGTAAAAACAAGTTATAATTAAAAACTAGCTGTTATCATAATTACATGAAGTACTTAAAAAGAACGTTTGATAATATTGCTATACGGATTAATTTGGTGTCTTATTTTGTTCAAAACACACCCATTAGAGGCCACGCAATTTTGTGACTGTACAATTTCGACAGCCTCTTTCCTATGTGTTTGGTTCTGTCAGTTAAACATTTACCAAGGATAGCTGAATGTTTTGAGAAGTAAAATTCAAACCTGCCAGCAATGATCGAACCTGTAAAGAACAAACCGTTATGCACTGGGTTGATTCAATAGAAAGTAAGACTATTCAAGACTGACTCATACATCCCATCGCATCGCATTTTATTTTTCTTTCTGATCAGCTAATATTTGTTTATTGGACGGTGTGTCACCCCTGAAAAATTGATAGTTACATCTAAAGAAAACTAACATTTGATCATTATGTAAATATTGGCACACGATATATGGAAACACGATAGAGCCTGTACAACCATTCCTATTAATGTGACTGTCTATGCTACTACTACTAAGTACTGTCAACTGGCTCAGCTTTGACTTTATCTAAAACATCAAATGAGTACCATCTTCTGATGGCGGATGGAATGGTCCAGAGGGAATCGCATTGTGAGTAGCTGCGGCGCATCGTTGCGCATTGACAATCGAGACCTATCTGCCATGAAATCTGTTGAAATTGATCTGCAGTGTCGCGGCTGAGATCAACAAAGAGCGTTTAAAATCATTGCTCTCAGCGAAAAAAGCCACTCATCTAGAAATAGAGGAGAGGCACGGGTGCCTTCGGTAGGGCGACACCGTCTACATTACTTACATTACTTACAAGTAGAAGTAGTACTAATGAGAAATAAGTACAAGTAGCGTTGTTACTTTTGTAACTTTTTACTACTACTTTGTAAATGTTAGAGTTCGCGTTTGCGGCCTGTTACGGGCAGTGTCGCTCCGGTTTCGAAATTAACTTATAATTTTAATCAAAACATGGATACTTTTGTTTTAAAATTCATAGCTAGGTAGCTCAGTTATCTTATATAAGAGAAGAGATATCGCTTATTGATATACTATTTCTAAAAGTGATGTAAGAGTTGCGCCGAATGTGTGTGTGTGTGCAATTTTATTTAATCTCGTTTTTCAATATGAGAAATACTTCTCGTTTACATTGTTACGATGGGTGAATGTAAATAATTCACCAATAATACAATAACTACCTATTATACTATAATAGCTTACATGTGAATTGAAACTAACTTCTACTCTATATAGTAATTAGGATAATTAAAATGAAAAAGGGCATTAAGAGCCAAATTGAAAATTATGAACAATTACAAGTTTTGGAACGATAGAAAGAAATATAACGTTTATTTAAGTTGAGATTTTGTCCATTAGTGTACCTTCTTTTTCCCATTTCAGAACCAAATCCAGAACTGCAGTGAAATGCAGAGTGAAATGTAGTGAAATGTAGTGAATGCGATGCCTGGTTTTGGCCGGCAAGTCTTAGTTTTGAAATCATGAAAATATAATAGAGTGTAAACAATCGCAAAAAGTGTTTTTCATGAATTCTGTTATTTTGATTATTTCAATGTATTGTTATATTTTCATTCTCACCACTTTTCATTTTAATTTACTTTTCATGCTTCACATGTAGTATATAGGTACTGTGTATTATACACGGGTCATGCCGTGGAGTTTCTTTAGTCAAATGACAAACTACACCGCAGCAAACAATAACAACATAATAATGCAATTAGAATATTAATCAAAGAACAAAATAGTATATGCTTGAGTGAGATGTAAGGTGAAAACCAGGTGAAAACAACTGACTGTCATGCAAACGGAAGGGACAAGCATCCCCCCTTTGTAAGGATTTGAACAAAGGGGCTTTCCTATTCCCGGCGGTTGACCGTGACGTGTAACCCAGGTGTAACCTACAAGGTTGATGAAAAGGGCGGGCAAAGTAGTTGAGTTACAAATTCAAACCAAAATGGCTGCTGACAAGAAGCAGAAAGAAGAAGATGCAAAACTACGAGCTGATTTGATTGCTCTTGGAGAGACCGTTGGGCCGATTAACAGTGATGTAGTGAGAGGAATTTATAGGAAAAAACTGGAAAAGCTCAGAGGATCTAATACGGCAACATCGCAACGCCGTCAGTCTTCTCCTGCGAGATCTGGTCGTTCATCAATTGGTAGAGCAAATATCACTGTACCGTCTGTTAAACCGTACGAAAAAGAAGAAGAAACAGAGGAAAAAATATCAGTCCAGACTTATCCAGCCGCTAAAACCCCTGTAGCAAGTAGATCGCGCATAAAAAGTCCTCCGATATCTTCACGAACCCGAAGATCGGCTGCAGTCTTCACGACTTCTTCGTCTCATTTGCATGATGAATCTGCAAGTGTGTACGAAGCAGCAGCCGAAGAAAATGAGCAGCAGAGAGTGAGTGCTTCAAGCCTCCGTAGAAAATACGGCTTAAGAGATGATCGTAGTAGTAACATAGATGCAGTTGACAACGAACCCCAAACAACTAAGTCTACAGATGTTGACCAAAGAAGGGGATTAGGGAGAAGGAGCATTCGATCTGTTAATAGTTATACAGCAGCTCACGATCGAAGCTATCGTAAATCACCAAGCAGAAGAAGTGAATTCAGTGACGATGATGATGTACTGACAAGACACCGCAATGAAAGAGGTACCCCTGTCGATCATGTACTGCAAAGTAGTCGTCTCAGCAGACGTGTTACAGTAACAACACCAAAGGCATCATCATTTATCTCATCAAGTCGCCGTTACGAAGAACCTGATCAGGACGTTGATGATGATGACGAACTTGAAGAAGAGGAGCTCACTCCACAATTTCTGCGCCCCCGTGATTTCATCTTGGATTTGTTGTGTAATAAATGCACCGTCTTTACTGCCATTGTTGCACTTTCAGCCATTATAATTTGGGTTGTTCTTGCCTGGCGAATACCAACACTTCTACCGTTAACAAGTGATGCACCAGGTCAGCTATTCATATAATTTAATAATAATAAAAAATTATGATATTATGATATGAAGTCTCTCAAACAATATTAACAAGTCTAATTGAGCTGTTTTGAGTTAAAACACTACCGGCACCAAAACCATGAAAAAATCGTGAAATTTCATTGCATTTTCTATTCATTTCATCAAAAAGTCCGCAATCCTATAGCCTCTGCCACAAACCAAAATATTTTAAACTTTGGGTTCTGTGTGGCACATTCTCATTCCAATTGTGAGTTATGGGTGTGTGTTCTGTCATCTAAATCTATTGTTGGGACGCTTTTTTCGATACTGAGTTGGCATGTTGCATGGTGATGATCAGAGTACTTACTGTAGTAAAGAAAACGTAATTGTGTTACTCCAATGACTGATAGAATATTTCTACATTAATTCATTCTCTCTATATGAAACTGTGATAAGTGATGATAATGTTGAGTTCTTTCTGAATTTAAGTTAATCATTCGAAATTCAGAAATTTGCAGGGATGGGGAAGTTATTTTTCAAAAGTAACTAGTTACAATTACTTTTGCCGTTACTTTTTCAAAAGTATAGAATCCTATCAGGTTTTATATGAAGTACACAAAAGAGAGGACACATAGTTAATCTGTACAAAATTATATATCACAGAGAGAAGAGTTTAAATAAAAATGCAATCTCTCAGTATGCTTAATACAAAAGTAAAACATCCATATTGCCAAATTTCAGATAATTTCAGCAAGTAATAAAAAAGTAATTATTGTTTGAAATTTTGTCCCGTTTTTGTGTATTATTTGTTCTCTAAGAAAAAGTTTGACGAAGAAAATCCAGTACGGTTTGTAACTAATGAATAATTTAAACGATTTTTGTGAGTAGATGAATGATAAATAATCAAATAATGACAATTAACATTTATTTTGCGCATTGTTGAGGGTCTAAATTCACTGTCCAGAGTCAACCGGGCAGTCAACTACGGGTTAAAGAATGATTGATGAAAATACTCTGCACTCGAATATTTATTAGTTTTGAGCAAAAAATAAAATAGTTAGCCTACAAGTGAAAACCAAAAAGCGTCCAAAGTGTACTCGGTCTCCCTTAACATAGCCTGCGCGCAGACCCAAATCTTTTTTTTATGATTAGTAGGGTCTGCGTAATATCGACAGAAAGCTTGCGCTGGACTGAATTAGGGGGAGTGGCAGAAACGTGAGAAATCTATTGTTTGTCTATTGTTCATCAGCCAATCGCTAGCGAGTTCTCCAAAACTAGAACCAGAACATGATTGGTTGATAAATATAGGTTTTTGACGCAATCCTTTTCAAGTATGCTACACGCAAGCCGAATAATAAAACATCGTTCTTCTTCGATAAAATCAATTTGCTTGTGTTCGTTCCAATTTTGTACGAGGGAGACCTCAAACTTTTTTATTCAATACAGACTTTTTGTAATTATTTTTGTAGTAAAATGAACATAGTGTATTGACAAAAACGATTTGTTGTTAATTTGCCTTTCACGGAGGACGGGACATGCTATTTTACATGCAGCATATCGGCCAATAAAGACTTGATTTCAAGATACTGAAATTCATTTGGATTGTGTTTGTGTTCATCGTAAAAGCCAATTTGTCATGGGTAATATCGAAAGAACAAATCATTTTATTAGATATAGAACGATTTAATTTCTGGATCTTTTTCGCTGCGCCATGGCAATGGATTACAAAATTATTTCTTTACGAAAGAGTAATTCTCAACATCGTTTTATTACCGATGCCGATGTCAATTTTCGAGTTTCTTTGTCAAAAACAAATGCATTAAAAACGATGGACAACTTAGATCACTTCATATTGAACAGAAATAGTGCTTTGTATTAAGTTAGTATGAATCATTTGAACGTGGTTATGAATCAACTCATCTTATTTCGTAAATAATAAGTGTCAATTTTGATTGTGAAAAGTTTTGTTATTTACGAAAATCGGATGCTGTTTGTGACGCCGTCTGTCGTTGAACAACGCTGAGCAGCGGGAGTTAAAGTGTAGTGACGTTCCGCCACTCCCCCCAGCTTCCGCCCAGCGCAAGCTTTCTGTCGATATTACGCAGACCCTACTAATCATAAGAAAAAGATTTGGGTCTGCGCGCAGGCTACCCTTAACATGAATATAATAAAATAGCAAAAATAGCAACAAAATGTTGAACATTGACACAGCAACGCATAGGTATTGAATTACACGGAACAATTAGCAGACTTTCTATGAAATGTTATGGAATCGCTTTGTGTATTGTCCTTTTAGACAAAAGGGTTGTGCGTGTCAATATTTTGCGGAAAATAACAAGGAAACTAAAAAGTAACATGAAAAGTATCGGAAAAACTAAAAAAGTAACTGATAATATTTTACTAATTTTCTACTGAAATTGTAGGCCTAACTAGTTACAATTAGAAGTTACTTTCCCAAAAAAGTAACTAGTTATAGGTAGAAATTACTTAAAAGTAACAATTACAAGTGACATGTTACTCCCATCCCTGGAAATTTGAGATCAAAATTAAAAATGTCAACAATATTTTTGTCCTTTTTTCCCTGTGAATTGCGCATGTCAATGAAATGGAAATAAGATTTGATATCATGCAGAATCATCCTAACCTCAAAACGATTTATTTAATGACGCAGGCAGAAGAGAGTTTCTTGTTTTCTAACAGCCTTGAAACAAAGGAAATAAATCCATCTGAACACTAGTGTTGCTATTGTTGTTGCATTTTGATGTTGAAGGGTTTTCTTCTCTTTTAAGACTGAACTATGCCTGGGTTGATAGTTTCCCATATGTTCTACACCCAAAGGAAATCAAATATGTCATTAAATGTGATTAATGCCAAATCTAATAATCTTTGTGACATTTGTTATTCAAGTGGAGAAAGTAAGCTGCGCATTCCCAGCCATCTGATGGAGTTCTATGTTGACATTATTAGGCTACTGTGTTGTACACTGACAGTTTCTACATACCTTCATTTTAATACTTTCATCACATTCATTCATTACTAATTATTCTAAATTGTTTGTTTCAGATGCATCAAACGTAATCAAGGTAGGCCTATATGTTATAGATTAATTGATTGATTATGAACAGATCATAGTGAAGTTGGGATGAGCCCCCCATATATGCTGCCATGGCAATAATGTATCCACTCAATTTTTGAAAATTCACACATAACTCAATACAAATATTCACACATTTAACCGACAGCCCTTGCAATTGATTTAATTTTAGACCTGTCGGCTTTGAAATTGTATCTTTTAGCTGCAAAGTTTGAATGTAAGAAGTATGTACAAGTAAAGTTCAAGAAATATCTAAACATGTTTGAGTCCTTAAAATGGGGCGCATCCCATCATTTTTATTTTCTGATGTCCCAACTAAGGAATCTGTAATTATTTTTACTCAAACAGCTGATTTTCTTGTCTTCAGTTATCTGCCATTCCACCCCCCCCCCCCCGCCAGACAAGAAATACAACTAAAACATCTGCTTGCTGTCATCTATCATTCTCTCTTTTGACTGAACTCATCTCCGTATAGGATCCAGCATATCGCGATGGCATGGCTTATTTGAGGTGTCTGTATAAAGAACTAAGTGAACGCAAAGGTTGGTGCTATCAAATTATTGATTCTATCTCTTACTAATTTAAAATAACTCTAATTGGATATAATGTACAATTGATTCTGTTGTGATGCAGGTGCAGCCATGTGCGGAGAAAAGGGAAGTGCAACAGTTTTTAATGGCAAAAACATGCTTGATTTTGTAGCTAAGTGTGGAGACGTCAGCGAAACGGTAAATGTATTTTCTATTTGATGGTGATTTTACACAACAACTATCCTTCAAGTAACCATTTGTTTACATTTGTTTTCTTGTAGGCCAATAAGAATGATGTTGTTTTAAATGGTCTAAAAGCAGCCATACTTGAATACCCAAACCAATTTGTGTGAGAATTATTTAAGCATTTTACCCTATTTTATTCCCCAGGTAACCACAATTACATGAATGTGATAGTATTTTTGTTTTCTTAACATTGTTGTTTAGCATAAATCGTTCAAATGTCAAAGTGGCATTGCTTCACGATCTGTTACCTATTAATGGCACTCTTATTGTCTCATCTGCCAACGCTGCCAAACCGCTTTTGTGTCGCCTAAGTCAATCTGTATCGGTTGTTTTGATTCGTATATTTATTGCATCATCTGGTAAGCTACTGCTGTATTTAATTAAAATAATCTGACATATAATTGCATAGTTTATTATTCTTTGATTTTATTATTATTATAGTTGTTGTGTGTGGGGTTGTCCTTTATTTGATTATCAAACGTCGATGGATGATTGACGATGAAGAAACACGTCTTATGTTTATGCTTGTGGAGAAGATCATAGGTGAGATAAATAAACAATATTTTCCACGATTAGCTATATATTGTTCTTCGATTGATGACTTAATTGATTAATTTCTTTTACTGTAGATGCACTGCGTCAGCACCGTGATCTATGTCAGCGAAACAAGAGTATTCCCCCATACCTACCCATTCCCCATGTGAGAGACCTTCTAATCCCACCAAGTCAAAGGTATGTCGTACCACCTTCTGGTGTTTGTTTTATATACATATCAATATTTGATAGCTCATTAGCAATTAACTAAATACTTTTTAGGAGATCAATGGAGCGTGTTTGGAACAAGGCAGCTCATTTTTTAAGTACAACTGACTCAAGAATTCGTGTTGATACACAAGTCATCAGGGGAGAAGAGTTTGAAGTCTGGAAATGGATTGGTATTCCAACTGTCCCACTCAAACCGGCCAACACATCTAATCACTTGGTAATGGCACCGTTTAGCTGTCACTAGTTTTTTTTGTATAATAACGGAAATTATTCAATAAATCTGATTGATTTAGAGTTATTCAATTCAGGAAATTATAATCAAATATTTCAGCTCTAAACTTTCCCTTACAAATTTTTGGTCTTGGACTATTTTGTCATCTTTTGTGATGTTATCAATTGATTAACGCTAAATCAACAAAGAAGAAAAACAGGTTCGAAAATGCGATCAGTTCTTGCAGTTCGAACTTCACAATTGAGAATTCAAATTTCAAAATCAAGAGTTTTCAAAAACATTAACTTACATTTCACAATTATAAAACCATTTACGTGTCATAATTATAGATACAGATAAAAGGGGTGAAAAGATGTGGATTAATTATGAGATGACAATTTAATAAATACAAACGAATACTGTAATTTATGCTTCTTTATGGCGAGTAAAGAAAACCGGCAATACCAAGGAAAACAAACAATCACATCTCAATCTAACGCTTACTTTGCAATTTTACTGTCCCCAAACGCTACCAAATTGACAATTTATGAAAAAAGTTTTGTCAAAAACAGGAATTTTATTGGATTTACATTTGTTTTATCCAGGGTCCAAGAAAGTGGTATTTCTTCCGGAATTTGAATTTTTTCGTCAAAATTTTTCAAAAGATTTCATCATTTTCACATATGTTTTATTTTTATTTCACAGTTATTGTCAAATAAATATGATAAAAACTGCACAGCTGTACTTCTCTGTTCAAGAAAATAAAGCAAATGATTTTTCTTCTGAGTAAAGGAACTTGAATACAACTATTTCTTCGCATGATTCTGATTCAGTCTTGGAATCCTCCATTTTATCAATGGTTTTAAAATATTAGGCAACTGTTTTTAGTTCAAGATTGAATCTCTTTTGATCATGCAAAAATTTTTAGCAAGCACCTGTCCTACCAATTCCTGAAATATTTTCAACCATTTCCATCTTTTACATGGTCTTGGTTAGTGGTAATTTCTTTCCACTTAATTATATATCTGTTCTGTTTAGGCTGAAGAAGACATAATTGACTGCGGTAGGACATGGCAAGGACCAGGTAATAAAACAAAACAAAATTAATTATAACAAAGATGCGTGGCGCTATTGTGACTCAATCTTTGACTTTTTGTAAATTTCTTTTAGCATTTGATGAGATTGAAAAGGTTGTGCGGTTACCCATCGTTACTCCTACTCCGTGTCTGAAGATCAGATTTATGCACAGAGGAGCAGAGTGAGTTTATCTTTCATTTAAAACACATTGTGGTTGTTGTTGTTGCTCTATAACAAGACCCATTATCTTTTACAGGGAGAGCGAAATCAACTGGGACCTGCATGTCCGTGACGCTCTGCTTGAGAAATGCACCAATGAAGGAGCTAAAGTGCTGCATATATATGTTGATAAGACTTCAACTGAGGTATGAACAGCACAACAGTCCGCTATAAATCCATTTATATTCTGACCTCTCTTATAACAATTAAAATTCCATCCATTCCGTTGGTTACACAAATAACTTGAAGGGTATTTGTTATAAATTATGTTGCATCTTTTCTACCCAAATGTAGTTTTCTTCTGCTTTGTCTGAATGAAACCCAGTCTCTTTAACTTAGAGTTGACTGTCCAGTATCCACAACTGACGCTCAATAGGAGGAGTAACCGTAAAACAAAGTTGTAGGCAGGTCGATGTTTCCCTCCATTTATTACAAACACATGCATTTCTTTGTAGGGTTGTCTCTATATCAAATGCAGTGATTTAGATTCAGCAGACAAAGCATTTCGCAGTATCTATGGTAACTGGTATGACGGTCGTTTAGTAATTGTTAAATTTGTGACGCTGACACGCTATCATCAACGTTTTCCCGATGCCCTTTATGCGAAAAGAGAGCTGTATCCATCTGGTGCTTTCCCATCCTCAATCGTTACTCATCATAAAGAAGCATAAATTACGGTATTCGTTTGTATTTATTAAATTGTCATCTCATAATTAATCCACATCTATTCACCCCTTTTATCTGTATCTATAATTATTACACGTAAATGGTTTTATAATTGTGAAATGTAGCATTCTATTTGATCATACAAAATTAAATAATCACATTTGTTTGATCTATTTTGTGGAAATCAGTTGTGTGTTACCCCCCCCCCTAATGTGAAACAGATGCAAACAGTGGATCTCTCTCCCACAGAAACACCACGCTATCGGTTGTGTGTTACCCCCAATGGGAAACAGATGCAAACAGTGGATCTCTCTCCCACAGTTAACACAACACTATCGGTTGTGTGTTACCCCCTAATGTGAGACAGATGCAAACAGTGGATCTCTCTAAGAAAATTTTTCAAAGAAACTCTTAATTAATAAGTTGATAACATCACAAAATATGAAAAAAATAGCCCAAGACCGAAAATTTGTAAGGGGAAAGTTTAGAGCTGAAAAATTTGATTTTTACTTCTTGAATTGAATAAATTGTGTCTGTGATGTGGGCTACGAAGCAATTATACCCAAAGTAAAGTGCCCAGGCTGTCTGTTACTAAAATGTGAGGAGGCAGGAATTGATGGAAACCAAAGATCAACATTTTTGTAGTCTATTAATTTGAAATCACTATATACAATAAATACAAAATAATTAATTTACAAAGTTTAAAACAAATTAAGTAATCTTATTAATTTGCCTTGTATCTGGCCATTGGATGAAGCCACAAATATGCTGACTAAGATGAAATATCGGCAGAAGAAATAGTGTTAGGCCTAGAACAATAACAAAGTGACTTATACTAGTGCCGATGTCTAACCAACTGCCATTATCTCGTACTAAAAGAAAGAAATGAATTGATAGCAAATCTGTCAGAACTAAGACCATCATGAAAACTGCTGCCGTCGGTACCTTCAGTATGTGTTTCATTGAGGAAAAGAACATATTTAAAATCAGTAACGGAAGACCTATTTTTGTAAGCAATAACGCACCCATTACATACTGCGATAAAACCGTAGCAAAACAATGGAGTGATGCAATATTGAAAGTGTTGACACTAGCAATGTTACCTGTACCAAAGAAGCTAAGAAAAACAAATATTAAATAAACAAGGCAAGTCCAACAATCTTCTAACGACAATCCCATTTCAGCAGATAGAGGTATTTGACTTCTAATTTGAATTTCAAGTAGAACCCACGAAATCAAACAGAAGATGAAAATAAAATAAAAAGCAAAGTCATATGAGATACTCATCAAAAGATAGATACATAGAGTTGCTATAGAAACTGAAAACAGACGTGAAAGAGAGATTCGACTAGTCTTCATACATATCAATGGTGCTGCGATTAAAATCAACCAACTTAAAGTCTGTTGCAGAGCAGGAAGACCTTGTTTTGTTTGGATGCTATTGACAACACTGTACTTGATGACAAGACAAACAACCATAATTGCGATTAAGATACATGGAACTGCTCGTTCCGCTTGTAGCATCAATCTATTCTGCAGCATTAGAAGAGTGATAATAACACAACATATTGCACTGCAATACACAATATTATAAAACTCAGCACCAGTGACGACAGGTAAAAGAGGAAACAGCCCTAGTGAAACAACTGACGCAATCCAAACAGCAACATACTTCAATGGTACTTTACAAGCATAAAGAGGTTGCATGCCCATCAGAAGACACAGGACAAAGAATACAGATCTATAAAAAAATGAAAGAACTATAAGCTCAAGTGAAACAAACACAATCAGAACCGCTACACAACAGCTACTGAATGACACCTGAGACGAATTGATACTCTGTTTGAAGATGTAACGAATGAGACATTGGTTTTGAATAAGATAAAACATAAATGGTAAAGATGTATAAGAGTAAAGAAAATTTTGAATAGGATCGCCCTCATAAATTAAGAAAAACGTAATCAACGTTGTTGGTATTAGAGTCATTTTTATCGCCATGGTAGAATCTGTTTTGAACTTCAATGTTTTTGCCTTGAGACCAATCTGAGTGAATCTTTTAACGATGACAAATAATAGTGAGAATAGCCACCCAATGAACCCCAAAATTACAACACAGCTCAAATAAAATCGTTTGTATGTGTGATAATACCTCAAACCATCAAGACAACTGCTAATTAGGAGATGGGATAACTTCAATGCTTCTTCGTTAAGACCATTTGCTAATAATTGAACAATTTTTCGATGGTAATCCTCTCGTAGTGAAGCTAGAATATGATAAATAAAGTAAAACCAGGTCGAAATCTCAAATAAATGTTTCATTAACTACCAGGACCTATTACCCATGCGAAAAAAAAGTTAATGAATTCATGAACGTGAAATTGCCCAACTATTCATGGAGTGTTCATGAACCAACAAATTGAATGTCTATGGCCTGTTCATAAGCTCAAAAAGATATGTTCATGAACTTACAAACTATTTTGCAGGGGTAGTTCAGTCACGGTAGATGATAAATAAGCCAGCTGTGTTAGTTGCCATTGTATTCTCAATTCAGAAAGTCTATAAGTTAAATTACTGATACACAACTCAGTAATGATTTATTTTTAATCTAAAATGATTCCTGTTACTCAATTTCATAAAAATAAACTAATACACATAAAAGGTAATGTACAAAGGCAATAAATTCTACTTTCAATGTTAAATCATTCAGTCGCCTGCATATGTAGAATTTAGATTAAGTTGAGTAACCAACATTAAAAAATCTTCAATTTAAAATTTTAATCATTAAAAAGCATGGTTGAAGTATGTATATATTATTACCTGAGAGATGAAACGGTTGAAAAAATAACGATTTTTCTTTTACATGTTTTTCTTTCAAGATGAACTGCGCCATTATTTGCTTAGCGTTTGTGAATAGAGACAATGCCAACTCACGCTGCGACATATTCATGTATGGTAATGGTAGAATCCCTTCAGAGTTTAGCGGCAAAGGAATACCTGCATTGCAGAAAAAGTTTTTGAATATAAATTTTGATATTTCACACAGTAGATGGACCTTTGCTAATCAGCTGCCTATCTTACCTATCAATGTAGCCATTAATGGTGCAATGTCTCCTTGCGATACGTCATGGCGCTCAAGATGAGCCAAATCCCACTCGATAGATAGACGATCTGTACTCTTAATTGGTGATACCTTTGGACCATTGACACCGGCGCCCCAGACAACAAGAGGTGTCAGTGTTTCTGAATCATGTCCTGCACCATGAGTACCCCATTGTGTCATACCATGATCAGACGTCACTACAAATGCTGTCATGTTATCATAATTGTACATTGTATTAATGAGTTGTGTGACATTTTTAATGCCTTCGTCAACTAAACGGATATTTTGCAGGTATTCAGTAGAGTCAGGTCGATAGCCATGACCAATAGTATCAATACCTAGAAGAAAGCAGAAATGATATAAAATGCCAATATAATTGATCGATAGGCCTATCAAGAAGCAGTATATGTATATTTATTCCAAACAGTGTGTGTTCCTTCATTTATGTAAATCTGATCCAACATATATTGTCACCAGTAACATCACAATTCAAAAACTAGGATATCAAATCGTAGAATTAATTATTGTAAAACATGTTCCTATATATTACTATAATTTCCAATCTCTACTTACCAATTAAATGAAGGAAGAAGACCAAGCCATCCTTCATTAACATTTTCTTCAATGTTGAATTTTTTTCAGAGCTCAAAATAAACTCATTGAATTTATCAAAGACCCAGACATCTAACTGAGATGGGTCTGCATGTGCAAAATCAATTTCATTAGCATTGTATAGTTTTGTGAAGAATTTATCATTCTTTGATGGGGAAGAAAAGGAAGGTATGATTTCCGGACTGCCAAACGCCCATGTGTAGGTTGATTGATTGAAGACTGAGTCAAACATCACTGGATTCTCTTGCCATCCTGCAATAAAATGAAAAATTTATTTTTAAAATTCAGGCAGACAGCTTAAATATGGTAAGGGTGCCTGATTGTTCATATCAATGTTGTTAAACAGTCCGACAGCAGATGTCAGACTAGTATAAATATTTAAAATAAAGGTCTGAATTAGATCAGATTGCGCGGTTACCAGTCGTATCGTCCAGTGGTGATATCGTCCATTTCCGAGAACGTCCTACCGAATACCATAACGTCCAGTTTCGAAAAGGTCCAGGTTTACTAACAGCTATATATAATTCCCTTCGTTATTTAATAAATCAAAAACGACAGTTTATATTGATATAAATATTAATTATAAAACATGAATAACTTTCAAGGGCGATAATATTAGTGTTTCGTTTTTGTCAATTTTCGAAATTTTACGCGTTCATTCCAATGAAGGCCAATTAAAGTTTGGTCAACTTACAATGAGTAAATGATGTAAAAACCGTCTGTTTAATACTAGGTCTTGTGAAATATCTTCTATTAAATCTCTAAAACATTTGTTCAAGTATGTAATACATTGGTCTATTTAGCATTGTAGTTTCATTGACTTGTTTTCGAATTTTCACGAGATCGACTTCCAGCGCTTATTTTGGTCAAGTTATAATTCTTATGATTAATATCTGATTTGATGCAATCGCCTCCACCAGTATTCAATTCAAGAATATATTTTTGAATTAATTAATTAATTAATCCAGCTAGAAATGAAGAAAGAATGTTTTTTGTGACTGGACGTTATTGTAAACAAAAAATATGGACGATGTCCCGACTGGACGTTATGACCGGATACCGATTGCGCATAAATCTGAATGTTCGCAAAACATGTCAATTCGAATTTGATCCAAAACAGCCTGAAGGTCCGATCCAAATAAAAATTGTTTTCTATAATAATTAATCACTAGTTAAAAATCTACCAATTAATTGACTAATCATTTCACACTTTCTTATGTTTTGGTCATTCTTTACAGGTGACCACTTTTACAGGTGATATAAACACACACTCTTTATGCATGTCAATAGTTAAGGGTACCTTTAGTGATTGCAGACACATCTTCGTAGAAGCCAGCAATCATAGCAACGTGACCAGGGCGTGATTCAGTTGGCACTCTGGTATGTGACACACCCCATGTTCCACGACTTTCGATGATTGATCTCAAAAATGGTGTGCGATAAATTCCATGTTCATCTTTCTCAAAACATTTATCTGCCCTTAAGCCGTCTAATGAAAATAAAACTAGGCGTTTGGCAGGTCGCTTAATTGAATGTTGAATAGGACTCATTCCATGGACTAAAGGCGATGTGAAATAAATATCAAAGATTGACGAAAGAAATACAATATGTACGAATAAACCTAGTAGAAGCAATAACACATCTTCTTTGATATTCAAGGTAGGTAATATTGACGGATTCTTCATTCCAATAGATAACTATTTCTCGATTTCTTTCTTTAAGACTTTAACTTGATGCATTGACTCTTCTTGACAGTTTTAAATCAGCAAAACGTAGACTAATTAATCATCTATATGAGCAGCACTCTGTAAGGACTAAAGTTCAACTTTGACACAATTTTACTGCCATGTTGGTCTCGTTCTAATGAATTAAGAGAGGCGAAATAAGGAACTTTTTGGCTTTCAAATATATAACAATATAAATATTTTGTTGATAGGAACGTGTTGCATTGCCACAACCTGGAGGTAAAACATACACCGGCCAGGAATCTTCCACTTATACCACCGAATAAGTCAAACATTTCTATATTGTTCTCAAATGTAAGCCAATTCCTTAGTCCAACTACAGTAAATTTATTAGGTGCCCCCTTTTTTGCCTGAAGGTCTGGTACCTAAGGCATTTTGACCCTTCGTCTTTTCTCCGAAGAACAAAATAAATCAAATTTGAGAATTGATTCATACTACAGAGACTAAAGTGACCCTATTATATAAGGTTTTAGCATAATGTCCCAACCTGAGAAAACAGAAGATAGCGCACGCACTGTTAGTTCATGGGTTATTTGGTCTTGGAAATATTTATGGGGCGTTTGGTTTCTTATGATGGCTGTTATTTTATGGATTTTACGTGTCCCTTTAAAACTCGATGAATTCACCTCAGTTGGTATGTAACCCCTTTTAGCTGAGTTTCGCGTGTCCTACGTCTGAGGAGTAAAAACAGCATTTCTGTTTGTGTATATTGCTACTGTAATATCTATCTATTCCTGAGCCTGTTTTTGTCTATAATACTCTATTTATTAGGTTATGAATTTTCAATTTATTATTTTGCAGCTGGTGCTTTCGTATTGACATTGACCCCAAAGTTTTATGTTGCTTTGACGGGAACGTCATCATTGGTATCTGGTGTTTTATTGGTAAATACATATTTTAAGATTTTAATTTTATGACCAAGCTCAATATATATTGCTCATTTGACTAGCCACAATCAACACTTGCAGGCCAAATTCATTGAGAATGAATGTGATCAACTTACAAGGGATTACAGTCACGTGACCATTCTTGATAATTTTGCGCGCGAAATCAATTTCCATGTTTCTGGCATTGAACATCATATTGATACCACGTTTTCCGAATGAAACAACTGAAGCAGAAAATAAGCCTCTAGCTATCGATCTTGAGTGTCCAGTATGTAGAGTATCCATGGCAACCACACAACGCAGTAGTGCTAGATGACATGCCTCAGATCGCAAACTTCACCTAAAGAAGTGTGATCTTGGTTTATAAAATATTATAGGTTTTCTGGAAGTTAGATTTTCTGTTAACTTGCTCCAAGTTTCACTTATTTTATGACGATTTTGATATGTTGGTAAGTCAGACTTGTGTCCTTCGCTCATTCTATTGTTTTCCAAATCTAAATTCCAAAGGGAAACGCATCAAACCATGCAAGATGACGTACAATATTTTGAAATTGTCCAGGGAGGTCGTCTTCATTTCAAATTCGTATTTGCAAATGGTGCTATGTAGAAGATCCTGCAATTTGGCTTTATGATCATCAGTTAAAAGCTCTAGAGCTGTCGAAAATGTTCTAACTGGAAAATATGTTGTTGTTTTTTGCCTCAATCAACTGGTTCTGGCAAGTTTTGATCTACGAAATCCTGCAAACTTTCTCAGAGTGGAGTGATGAGTGGTGGTGGTGATGAGAGTTATCATTTTATTCATGTTGTCAGCTGCTTTGGTCAGTTTAATCAGAAATCTATCAATTATTAGAAGGAATAGGTATCGTATTGATTCTATTGAAGATATTTTAATCGATAATTTAACGCCATGCGAACCCCAACTATTTCATTTTTCGAAGAGGTAATTATTTATTAAAACAATGTGATCAGACAAGCCGGCGATTCTGCCCAACACTTAGCAAAGGACACAAGTCCCGCTTACCAACCAACAAAATTCGGCAAATCAAAGTAAGCCAGTCAAGACTTTCTGCACTTTGTTAATAACTTGTAGCACATTTTCACCGGAATATTTAGGTTTAGAGCCTTGGTTCATGCAGGATGTCGTTGAAAACTGCCATGCTCTGCAAATTGCTCAGATGGAGTGACAATTTTTTATCGATAGTTAGGCTAAGGATTAAAGCACTCGCTTAAATGATAACACAAAGTATAAACAAAAGGGGCTAATACTGTAGTCTCTCATCCCCTTTTTCTTATTTAAAATGCATGCACAGAACAAGTAGGCTACTGAGATACTTGATATAGCTGAGAGGCAAGAATTAATTAATGTGGACTTGGCTATTTAGATCTTGTGTGACTGTGCAAACTTTTAAAATTATGTTTGAATTAATTTTTATGAAACACAGTCCACTGCTTACAGACCTATTGGAGCTTAGACTTTACTTCCAGAAAAGGTAAAATCTAGCAGCTAACAACAAAGTATCAAGGAAGAGACTACCTTGGTCCTTTACAGGCATATAATTATTTTGAAAGCATATCAACAACACCTAGATATTGAATTTAATTGTAAACAATAATATAATAGCGGTCAAGAACCTGCTAACTTTCAGCACTCTATTGTGACAAAAAGTAACGGAGAAATAGTGAAAACAGCAAAAAATGAATGAGTAGACCTAGTTGTTACTCTGTTTTAATCTCTACATATAACTAGTTACTTGTAAGTAGAAGTTACTAAAGAGAAATAAGTACAAGTAGCGTTGTTACTTTTGTATCGTTGCTACTTTTGTATTCCTTACTAACATCCCTAGGTGTAATACGTTGTTTGTTTGCAGGCATTTGAGTGGTGGTATTTTAGAAAGTATGGTACATCGTTTATAGAACAGATATCAATATCTCACCTAGGACCATATTTGGGCATATCAGATGACCAATCAAACACGCAACATGTATCTGGTAGGCTATCACTTTAAAACATTTACTACTGTATTTTTAACTTACTCGCTTGAATGGAACAAACATATATGTCTTATTTGAGTTTCAGCCACATTTATTTAGCTAAAGTATCATTTCATATACATTCCACCATCACTGACTTTTATATTCCGTAAATCTTTCAGATTGAGAATAGGACGTTTTTGTTGTTGAAATTCAACAGAAAGTACATTCAATTCTTTGGTTTTGACTTTTTAATATTTTGTTTTTATGTTCGTCTCTAGCAATTGAAATATAGATATAATCTAAACTGTAATAATTAAGATAACCAATCACCTGCCTCTCAATCATGTTTATGCATGAATGTGGCGTTATCTTCAACTGTTTTTATAGGCCTACCTGTCATTAAACTCTTGTTCCAGTTGCATTCGAGTCATTTCATTGAACACATTAAATTGGTTACTCATTTGATTTACTTTATAAAGTTTTCCCTTTTTCAGAATGCAAAGTGTGGAGAAATCCAATGGGGCTTTTCAGAGGGGCAGAGTACCAACGGTAATGTAGTGTCTCAATCGCATATATGTTGCTAATTCAATTGTCTATTGTTGATCATTACTGTTAAGTCTGACATTCCAAGTAGGCCTATGCTTAGAAGACCCAACATACAGACGTACTCAGGATGAGGATGAAATTATATACTCTGTAAGAAAGTGGTAGATATCCCCTACAGGTAACTTTATTATCTAGCGGCTTATTGTTAAATCCTACCAGGAAGCTGTTCAAAGGAGTTGATTGCTCCCTTGTAGAATCTACTTCACTTTGAATTCCATCTAAAATAATGACTAGGTTTACTCGTGAATGTACACTAAACATTGTTGTCGACCTTGTAAGATGAGACCAAGAAACTGAGATTATACATTCACAACCTGTAATAACGGCCACCACCTCTCTAGGCCACCTGTCTATAGTGGTCAGGTAAAACTACCTCTAATAGCTGGCTGTTGTATACAGGTTTCACTTGGATAATCTGCAAGAAAAGGATAACGGATTTGAAGCTAACATGGAATCCCAGAATGGGAAATATGATCTCCTGATTGTTAACGATTACAAAAACTAAACTTTTGATACTTTTTGTTGTTTGCAGGCTGAAATGGACTATGGGTGTCGACCCTTTGACTCCTTATGATTTGTCCCTTTCAACTAAAGACCATATGGTTAGCAATATGCAAACAATGCTATCTAATTATTTAATACTGTGTAAACCGTAACGCATTCTGTGACTTACTGTTATCATTCTATACTGATGTTGTGATGTTGTTAATTTTCAGTCATTCTTCACTTGCGAATCAGATTCTACGTCAACACGACCTGGTGAAGCAAGTATGTTGATTTATGCTGCGGGATTATTATTGTTATTGTTATTATAATACATGCAAACATGTTATAACAGTCACCTATATAAAGCGACCGCCTGTCTATAGCGGTCACTCTTGCAATGTCCAAAATAGACATATTTTCTATCAAATCAACCCTTTATATAAAGACCACCTGCATATAGTAGTCAATTTATGTATTTATTATTATTATTATTATTATTATTATTATTATTATTATTATTATTATTATTATTATTATTATTATTATTATTATTATTATTATTATTATTATTATTATTATTATTATTATTATTATTATTATTATTATTATTATTATTATTATTATTATTATTATTATTATTTTATTATTATTATTATTATCCAGAGATGTATCAAGCATGGCAAGAAACTGATCGTGTCAAACGAATCGCATTGGCCCACGAGGCCCTGCTAGAGTCAAATACGTAAGATTAACAGCATTCTTTTCTTAATCAAAACATTACAGAGTGAGACAACAGAAAAGCGTAGCAAAACACATCCACATATAGGGCAAGTGTTTTGCTACGCTTTTTGAGTAAGTATATATTCCTTTTGCATGGCTAGGCTTTCAATGAACGAAATATTTTAGAACAAGTAGGATCTAATTTGAAGATCATTTTCTATATATAATAATCTGAAGCATTATTTTTTTATTGTAGTTGTACAACTGCTTATATGCTACTTGCAGAAGAAGAAGCCACTACTATTGAGGAAGTGAGTATACTTTACGCTGGAGAATGTATATAGTGCTACTAATTACTACCATAGCTTTAGATGGGGGAGTGACTTATTTGCCCTTATGGGATGAGCTTGGATGGAAAAGCAACCAGGCTGCAATTGTCAACTTAGTTACGATCCAAAAGGAAGTACAATAAAAAGAGTCTTGCATATATTGCTGGCCCTCAGAAATCATGGCCTATCTGTCACAAAGCCTTGGCCATATGGTCTAGAGTTTGGTCTGTAGTGATTACCATCGTCATCTCATCTTGTGCAAAAACAGTTAACAAGTTCGGACGGGTAAATGTTAAATGTCCCCGTTTTCGCAAACTTCTGAACATGCTTATTTGTAAACAGTTCATAAATTGTCATGAAAGATCATGAACAATTTATGAAGATGAGATCATTTAACACTCATAAATATTCATCAACTGTTTATCGCCAGGGATTGCTTTGTGAGAAAAGAACCATGTGCAGTCTGGGCGCCTTCAGTGATACATTCATTGTTGTTGTTCTCTTTGCCAGGCTGAATCACTTTTCAAGGAAGCGCTTCAAATCAGCGAGACAGATCACAAACATCTCAAATCGGATTATAACGCCTGTGAAGATTCAGACTCATGCAGTAGTACGTAAAATTAATTAGTTTACACCTTGCAAGACAAGAAGCAACGATAACCGATTGATTTATATTTTTTATTTCAAAAGGGAGGGATACAAATGTGTATGTCTATGCTAAACGACGTCTCGCTATGTGTGCAAGAAAGTTAGGTAGAACGAGGGAAGCAGTGAAAATGATGCGTGATGTAAGTGTTAATCAATTCAGAAATCATCTTTAATAATAAATATAATGTTTCAAATTTCCTACAACGTCTTATTTCTACATACCGATTTCTACTAATGTAGCCTATCCTAGCAACATGTTTTCTGAGTTTACTTGCAGATGAATAATATAATTCATGTGACAATTGTTTGATAGCTATTAAAACTTCTTTCTTTATTACTTCAGCTACTAAAAGAATTCTCGCTGTTAAGTGTGCTTAACATCCATGAAAATCTAATTGAGTCGTTACTAGAATTACAAGGATACACAGAAGTACAGGTAACCAACGCATACATACAGATTATTACAAACAATTATAGTCTTTATTTGAAATCATCTTATTTTATTTTCAGCAAGTACTAGCAAGATATGATGGTAAGATTCTTGTAAAGTATAAATTAATTAATCGAAACTGACCGCAGAAAATAATATTTTGAACTAACTCTATAACATATTATATATTTTCAGATATTAGTTTGCCAAAATCAGCAACTATTTGCTACACAGCAGCCTTACTGAAAGCAAGAAGCGTCGCAGAAAAGTAATAACAAATCAGACTTTTGTAATTTAAGTCGATATATTACAGTCAGAGATGAATAGTTGTCAGATTTTTATTATTTTGTTCATAGATTTTCACCTGAGATGGCTTCCCGGAGAGGACTAAGTCCAGCAGAAATGGGTGCGGTAGAAGCAATACATAGAGCTGTTGAATTTAACCCACATGTCCCCAAAGTATGTAAACCATCATCTATCATCCATTATCAGCCATTATCAGCCATCTTAATATGATCCAATTGTGTATACAGAGTGTGTACTAAATTCATCTATTCTGTTGTTTAGTATCTGTTGGAACAAAAAGGACTTATTCTACCGCCAGAGCATATTCTAAAACGAGGAGACAGTGAAGCCATTGCTTATGCCTTCTCTCATCTAGCACATTGGAAACGGGTTGATGGTGCTCTTAACTTATTACATTGCACATGGGAAGGAAGTATGTCATTGTGTCATTCATTTGCTTTCCCTTGATAACCATGGTGATTATCAGTGATGTCGTATGATTATTGATTATCTCGTGTGTGTTTTTTTTTTAGCGTTTCGACTTCTACCTTATCCCCTAGAAAAGGGACATTTGTTCCATCCGTATCCTAGCTGTACGGAAGTTGCAGACAAAGAACTTTTACCAAGTATGCCACCATTCACTCATTATCTGTTCTTAATCGTGTCCGATGCTGATTTATCTAACAAATTTTCTTCTCAATTCTGTAGACTTCCATGTTGTTTCGGTGTATCCAATTAAAGATTTACCTTTCTTTATTCTGTTTACTGCTGGACTTTGCACTCTGTCAGCCCTCTTAGCCTTGTTGACGCATCAGTTTCCTGAGCCAATGGGCCAACTTGTTCAAAAGGTGAATGCTTTATAGAAATCATAACTACTTCGTCTACAGGAATTTAACTGATATAAACCAAGGAGACAAGTTAGCCTAAATTGCATACTAATTAATAATGGCACTTCCGCATCACAATGTAAGATAGTACTCATTTGATGTCGAAGTCAAGGCTTGGTAGACGTTGTATTGAACAGGATCTGGAGTTTTGTGTCATCTGACCCAACCCCAATAGAAGAATTCCTTGAATTCAATCTGTTTATTTTTGCAAAATTAGTTCATGAACTGATCATAACGGAATAAACATGAAAATACCAAAAACTGGACACACACATATATATGTAGTGTCATAGAAAAAATGTTTCATTTCCTGTTCATGATATTTCTGACCATAAACTGAACTGTTACTACCCACAATGCCCAGTCTGTTGCTTGTGATGCATTTGTCTTCTTAGCATACAAGGCAATGGCATTTAATTATTCAATGTTTAATTAATGTTTTTCTTTCAAATTAGGTTTTTGTCTGGTTGTCGTATCCATTCTCTTTAACAATTCAAAAAATGGGAGATGTATTTCCATCACATATCTGGCAACAGCTAACAAAGATATAAAACTATAAAACTGACAATAACATGAAAGACTACTGTTAGAAACAAATTTAATCTAACATTTGACTGAACTAACTGTATCTAACCTTATAAAAAGGACTTTGTTGTTCCTAATAATAAATTATTACAAACTGGGGAAACGATATTTACGCTTGTTTTGTTGTCTTCATTTATATACTAGAGGCTAGAGCTAAAGTTTTTTCGGTTCACATTTATTTTCCAAAAGAAAAATACAGAAGTAATAAAATACATTTTAAGGTTATCTCAAACATCTTTTAAAATGTAATACTAAAGCGCTACAACGTCAAGAAATGCATAAAAGTGTCATCAATAACATCAGTAAATACACAGTCCACAAGGCAATGATCGAAAGGGTTTGGTGTCAGCTCAACTGAGTCTAAGAAGAAAGATGTTTTCAAACACACCACTGCAATTTGAATAAGGTGCTAGCCTTCTCATCTTTTATCTCCCTTTCCCCAATCTATGGCTGCAACTTCTATGATGATCTATCCAACCCTGAATGCAACCAAATTTTTGTATAGAGGGAGGAATACACATTTTAGGACATTAACTCTACATCCTTGACTAAAATAAAAGTAATTTTCCCGCAACGTTACTATTGACAAAAATGCTGTTAATTAAGATAGAAATATGAAAATGGGATTTGGTTGGAAGAAGTTGGACATAAAAAGGACAGAATATTAAAAGTGTGTAAAAGGATATTTTATTTACAACTATAATAACCCAATAACAAAAGTGCATTTAATTAAAGCAAAAAGTCAAGTAAACCTACAAAACTGTTTATAATTACGTCTTGAACAGCTTTGGTAAATGTTCCATGTTTATCAAGTTCAATTTTGGGAATGAGATTACATCATGTTTAGTAGATAACCAATACAGTCCAAATGCAGACAATGAAATGCATGTTACAAGTCCTATTCTTCTTTTTGTTATTAAAACCTGTTTTTCAGGTTTCACAGAGGAAACAATCATATCAGAGTCTTTTAAATCTTCATTAGAAATCACCTGAAAGAATTTTATGAGAAAGAGAATAGATATAATGGTTTGCAAACAACCAAGGAATATCAAAAATAGAAAGCAAGCGCTGATGTTACCCATAACAAACCAACAAAGCGAACATTCAACAGGAAATATGAAATCACCATTTACATTAGATTTACCAGGAAATACAAGAATTCTACTTGATAGCCAACGTTTCTCATAAACTGGATCCTAGTGGAACGTAGAAAACCATCTACACCCTGCATTTTGCCAAAGGTGGAACATTGAGTACCTGCAGCTATAGGGTTATGTTTCTGCATATATATGGTTTTCAGTATTTTAAGGATTGAACTGAATGTTTTGATATGTGGGCCTATTCTTATACTGTAGTTGACTAGCAATGACTTGTTTCATATCAACCTGAAAAATTCAGAGAACTGCAACATGCAAGAATGCAAGATAGAAACTATTCTATTATATATGCATCTGAAACATGGGTTCTATCAACCACACTATTGACTCAACTTGACTCAGCTTATGACGCCATGCTTCGGCATGCTTTAGGAATACATTGGCCCAACTTACTGTCTACTGCTAAACTCAGGAAAGTTTGCCCTTCTGCCTCTGCTATTGCTCATCAACGTCAGATGTCTTTTTTAGGTCACATCGAAAGATCAAAGACGTATATGCCCCTAACCTGCTGCGTGACATCCTTCACTGGAAACAGAAGGAGATGTTTCGACGGGGCTATGGGAGAGTAGTGTCTTTTCATAATGTTTTGTATCGTGAATTGTTCGAGATGGAAATGGTAATTAACGACTATTATCAACAAATCTGAATGCCTTCCACTGCATGAACAAACAATCCAACTGTGTTTAGAATCAAACTGGATCGTTTGTGCTTGGGCCTTAAATATTTTATTTCAAATCATTTGGTATTTGTCTTACTGCATTAACTCTTTGGTTGAGGGCTTGCATTTCACTCGACAATGATGCCACTGCAACTGATGCATCTTCGCATTGACTGTAAAGCATTTTCTTCTGCTTGGCGTTATCCTGTTAAATAAAATGATAATAATGATAATAATAATAATAATAATAATAATAATAATAATAATAATAATAATAATAATAATAATAATAATAATAATAATAATAATAATAATAATAATAATAATAATAATAATAATAATAATAATAATAATAATAATAATAATAATAATAATAATAATAATAATAATAATAATAATAATAATAATAATAATAATAATAATAATAATAATAATAATAATAATAATAATAATAATAATAATAATAATAATAATAATAATAATAAATAATAATAATAATAATAATAATAATAATAATAATAATAATAATAATAATAATAATAATAATAATAATAATAATAATAATAATAATAATAATAATAATAATAATAATAATAATAATAATAATAATAATAATAATAATAATAATAATAATAATAATCACGTGAACCAGTTTTCAAGGCTTTTAAAGCTTATTCATATCAAACGATATTAGAATAATTTCATAATATTAAACAGCAAGATAACAAAAATTATTTAAAATCTAAAAGAAATATGACAAGTATGTCAACAATACTTCTTTACTAGGCCTACAGCAGAGCAGAGCAGAGGCCTGCATGCAGATTTCACCAGATAAGAAAACTATGTTTCCTGATATGCCTGTAAGATCTACACGCAGGCTAAGAGCACTATGATCACCGCTGTTTGATGTGTAACACATAGTTCACATTCAACGTAAATAATCCTGATCAATGCCTGTTCAGATTTTCTATTGCCGATTTTGTGTGTGTCGAACTACCTTTAGAGCTGGGACCCCATTATCTCGTTACAAGATGTCGCTGATTCTCACAAATCATTTTCTTAAGCATTGGTATACTGCCTGCTTAAGTAATGACGAAAAATGGTCAAAATCGTCCATGCGAAAAACAGTTCATGAAAGTAAAATGGTCCTAATTTTCATGAACCTTAGCAGACAGCTCATGAACATTTCATGAACATTTGAGGCTTCTTAACATTCATGAAGTGTTTCATGAACTCCTGAACTGTGTTTTGCAGGGGAGGCTAATAGCCCATTGCTTCAGGTCTCTGTCCCTTTTACGAAATTAAACTCTTCTATGTTATTGCTGCTTTAAACTGCATGCAGACTTTGAGTTTGATTGTGTTTGACCTTTGCCCAAGGTCCTTATAAATTCAACAAGCGTTATTTCAAGGTGTGAGCATTTTCTTTCAGTCGAAGAACAACAGCATTTGCAAACTTTTGGGATGTTTTAATTTGAAAGAATTGCTCTAACTTTATCAAAAATAGTTACACGACACAGCCACTGTGGGCTCAATGCTGAGAAAGGTTTTATTTGCCCATGCTTAGTATGCTTGTGCATAAAGGCATAAAATTGGCAAACAGTCTTTGTAATCAGACTTCAAATATGAAATGATTCACAACACACCTTTCCTTGCGAAAAACAGTTCAGGAATGGTCCCAAATTTTCATGACCAATTCATGAGCTGTCTGTGAAGGTTCACAAACTGTTCATGACCATGTGTCAATAATAATACTGTAATAATAATGATAATCATACCAGTTGCAGATCTAAAGGATGATTGATAATTGCTGCTCTGACAAACGAAAGTGAACTTGCAAGACATTTGGCATATTTGCTGACTTTTGCGATGGTAGTTGACAGCTCAAATGTGCTACAAAACAGTATTTAGGAAGAATTAATGTCAACATATTACAGACTTACTTGCATTTCCTAAATCTTTCATTTCAATATACCGGTTGCGTTGTAACCTAGCAAAACTCAAAGTCATCATACTTCATTTTCTTTAAAGTTTCTTCGTTCAAATTTGAAACATTCCAATCACTAGAATGAACATCAGAAATGCTATCCGTCATCTTTTTTCTTGCAATTGGATCAATAATACCAATCTAAAACATAAAATGCAATCGTTAAATACTGTAGATAATCATTTTGTATTTCATAACTGAGTTTTTAATAACATTATTTCTGACCTCACACAAATCTTTGTCAGACATTCGGAGGAATTCATGAAAAGTGATGTTCCTATCCTATCAAAATAATTTAATAAATAACATATATTCACATCATATAGAAGAATAATGAGATATTGCAATTTTCTCACATCGGAAGGAAGAATTGTGTCCTAACTTTAGCTTACCTTGAATATATGAAGGGTATTTGCCAGACCAAGACCAGCGACAAAAGTATCCAATGCATCATATTTGATGTACCTGGTAATTGAGAATGACAATGCTTTCAAATGTGATGGCTCAGAAGAAGATGAGAAAAAGTGAAATTGTTTTTCATATGAAAACATATTAAAGACATGTGCCACTCACCCCAGATCCCCCTGGTACAGGTTTCTAAAACATAGAATAAACCAATCAGGTAACATATGTCATCGGACAGAATCCAGTTACAAAAAAATCATATCAAACTAATTACCGTGAATCGTCAGCTTCTTTCACATCAATTAATGTTTCATTTAATTCTAATTTTCTAGCAATCTTTGGGTGAAAATAGCAAAATTGAAAAACAGTAAGAATTTCACTAACAGCTAAATATGTATAGCAAAGTGTCTAGACAGTGTATCACAGACTGGATAATTAGAATTGTTTGGGTAATTACGTTAACTCACATAGCTGTTGTCATTCTTGATTGCAATGTCAGCAGCTCTTTCACAATCGAATGACATAATCAATCGATCAGCTGCATTTGTCAAAAGGCCATTGACAGTTCTAGGACACCCATGCTGACATGCATACATCAGGGCCTAAAAGAAACAGATGTTATTTAATACAATGACAACAATAAAATGACTATTCAAACAACCGGATGAGTTGATTGATTACTAACAGATAAATAAAACAACAGAATATTCTATTGGGTTTATCGTAATATGTAGGCGGACAGCTTCAAAGTGATAACACAAAAACAGATTTAACAATTACACCAACCGTCCATCCTCTGCCATCTTGTTGATTCACCACAGATCCAGAATCAATTAATAATTTGACCAGCGCGGTTTGACCATGAAGTGCGGCATGCATCAATGGTGTCATTAAATGCCTATATAATGAATAGAGGTTTATAACTACAATGTCATGTAACGTGACTGCTGTATGGATAATAGGATACGCGCGAATCTGCATATGAAAACATGGCAGAAAAATGTTGGCTGTTCAGCTGCTCATATATTGTGTTCAAGGTCAACATTCAAAGATTGGGGATGAAACAATAACAAAGTTAACAGATGTTTGATACTGTAGCTTGAAGTTTTGAAGTTGGATTGATTACCGGTAGCTCATTTTTTGGATCTGATTGTAGCTACAAGTAGGCTTACAGTTGACTAGCAGAATCAATTTTATTTCTAGAAAACTCAACTTAGTTCATATCAATTCTGCAATGTTCTATATACCAGGCTTATGTCTATCTAGAAAACTCTCTTGGGCAAAAGCAATTCGATTTTAATTGTGTTCACGTTGAGGCTGCCCTGAAGTTGACATTGAATTTGCAGTTTGCCATGTTTTCAGATGATCAATCCATAGATCAACGTACCGATCAATTGCTGTAACTGAGGCATCAGCATCAAGCAATAACTGAGCGCAAATAATTAGTTTATCTTCTGGACAGCTGACAGCGGAACAAACGGACATCAACGCTGTAAATTTATCTAAACAGAAATAATCAAGAATTTGTTAAATCATGACTCCAACATGGTAGGGCCTTATATCATTTGTGAGTAGGCTAATTAATAAACCCTGACCTTTCTCTTCATTTGCTGATTTGCCTTCTTTCAATAGTCGCTTCACTACATTGATGTTTGCTGCAGAGCATGCCAGCATCAGTTCTGTCCAAGTTCTGTTGGAGCTACCATCTGATAAAATCAACTTATGAATTATGACACATGAGTTATCATGAGTTATCACATGATGGCATATCTAATGAGTGAGTCATGGACAGTTTCATATATTGTATCAATCAAGAGCAGGTCTACCTTGGAGATTTTCAACATCAGCTGTATCACTTTGATTTGCTGCTTTCAACCCATTTATAAACTCATCCTCCTTAGAAATGCTGCAGATAAATAGATATTAATTTAGATTGTACGCTATAACGTCGAAAAGTTTAACGTCGAAAAAATTTTTTCGACGTTAAATTTTCGACATAAATCCCAAAATGTACGTTTTTCCACGTGCGTCTACGAGATTTTGCCGCGCGGCAAAAATTGTCGCCGCAATTTTGCACGAAATGACGTAGATACAAGAAGGAGCCGGCACGATTTGCCGCGGAAGTAAAATAATTACCGCAATTTTACACGAAACGAAAACCTAAAATATCGACAGCGTGCACCTAAAACAGAGGCGTGGACGTAAAAGTTTTTAAATGTTAAGAGCGTGCACCTATCTCATGGGCATGCACTTAATTTTTTTTAAAATATGAATAATATTACCGGCGTGCATCTATCGTATGGGCGTGCACTTATAACTTGAATTTAAATATGAAGACTATCACCGGCGAGTACTTATAGTAGGGGCGTGCACATAAAACTAAATAAGAATATTACCGGAGTGCACTTATCGTATGAGCGTGCACTTATAACTTGAATTTAAATATGAAGAATATTACCGGCGTGCACCCTATCGTATCGTCTAAATATAAAGAATAGTACCGGCGTGCACCTATAGCAGGGCGTGCACTTAAAAACTTTCTTAAATACGAATATTATCGGCGTGTACATAGCAGGGGCGTGCACATGAAACTAGATATAAAGAATATTACCGGCGTGCATCTATAGCAGGGTGTGCACTTAAAAGTTGAACTTAAATATGAAGAATGTTACCGGCGTGCACATAAAACTAAATATAAAGAATATTACCGGCGTGCACCTATAGGAGGGCGTGCACTTAAAACTTAAATTTAAATCTGAAGAATGTTACCGGCGTGCACATCGAACTAAATATAAAGAATATTACCGGCGTGCACCTATAGGAAGGCGTGCACTTAAAACTTAAATTTAAATCTGAAGAATGTTACCGGCGTGCATATAAAACTAAATATAAAGAATATTACCGGCGTGCACCTATAGGAGGGCGTGCACTTAAAACTTAAATTTAAATCTGAAGAATGTTACCGGCGTGCACATCAAACTAAATATAAAGAATATTACCGGCGTGCACCTATAGCAGAGCGTGCACTTAAAACTTGAATTTAAATATGAAGATTATTACCGGCGTGCACCTATAGCAGGGCGTGCACATAAAACCAAATATGAAGAGTACCGGCGTGCACATATAGCAGGGCGCGCACTTAAAAAACTTTTTTACATATGGATATTACTGGCGTGTACCTATCGCATGGTGGTGCAATCAAAATTTTCATTAAATATAAAGACTATTAAACCAACGTGCACCTATATAGCAGGGGCGTGCACTTGAAACTTTTAACTATATTACATTTGAATTTATCTCATTTACACGTACACTAACTTTGTTCGCTTTGTTATGACAGATTCCCCACTGTTAAACAGACACAATCCCGGTGGCAAAAGGATACTGCGGAAATACACTACATTTTTGAGAAATAGTCAAACCATGGTCAAACGTAATATTGAAACAAAGAAATACGTGATAAAACGATGGATTAAATTGTTCACCCCGATAAACGATTACGATGAGAAAAATTGGATTGCAAAATTCAGATTTTAGTCTCCTTTTCAAATTTGTTGAGAGTTTTGAGAAATCAACTTTGAATTGGAAAAATAAAAAATTACCGTATTTTGTTGGATTTTAGTAACTATTTAGGAGCATTTTCAAGTTTTGTTCTTTGCAGAGGCTGGAATTACCGTGTTACACCCCCCCCCCCAAAAAAAAAAATATATATTCTAATAACTAAAAGTATTAACCTAATACGAGGGTGTATTATTTTATCACAATTCCATCTTAAAATTATTTCAAAGTGAATGATAGCAACAAAAAACTACAGGAAGTGATGTTGAAAAAATTTCGGTATTATTCATTATAATTCATAAATTCATAGTCAGTTCATATTCATAGTCAGTTCAAATACATTTACAATTTTACATTCACGGAAGTTATTATCGGAAGACATTTACATTCACACAATAAAACTATGGATGAATCACAACATTTATTTTCAGTAGAGAAAAATGCAGCAATAAATTCGACTGTGTAGTACATGAAATGTTAATTACCTTGATAAAAAACCTCACAATGCACTCAGAGTGACTCTATCCGTTCCCGACTCCTTTTGTAAAGTACTGCATAAATATAGCACATTTGTAATTGACTAGGTTCCTTCCTTTTTCATTGTTTAATTTCTAGCAGCATTATAAAAATTACAATGTGTTAAGTTTATAAATCCATTATAGCCTATAAATAACTTGTAAATTAATATTTATTCTTTTGAACTGACGATGGTATAATAAATAATCTATTTGTAGTTTTTTGTTGCTATCTTTCACTCTGAAATTTTTCACGAAGAATCTTTTGATCAATCTCAAATTTAGTTTTCGAAATTAAACTTATCAAGTAACAACGCGACATTCCGTATAATTTTAATTTTAAAGGGTTTTTTCATCAAGCTATTCATTTTCGACATTAAACCTATCGGGACACAACGCGATTTTCACACAACGCGATTTGCATCACTAACAATAACACATGAATTTGATTCATTACAAACTCTACTTAACTAACTATAATTGATAGTTATTACTTCATACGAATGTGTATCTATATGTTACCTTTCTACAGTGTCTAATACTTTTCATTTTAAAGGGTTTTTTAATCAAGTTATTCATTTTCGACATTAAACCTATCGGGACACAACGCGATTTTCATCACTAACAAATAACACATGAATTTGATTCATTACAAACTATACTTAAATAACTATAATTGATAGTTAAAACTACATAAGAAGGTGTATCTATATGTTACCTTTCTACAGTGTCCAATACTTTTCATTTTAAAGGGTTTTTTAATCAAGTTATTCATTTTCGACATTAAACCTGTCGGGGCAGAACGCGATTCTCATCACTAACAATAACACATGAATTTGATTCATTACAAACTATACTTAAATAACTATAATTGATAGTTAAAACTACATAAGAAGGTGTATCTACATGTTACCTTTCTACAGTGTCTAATACTTTTCATTTTAAAGGGTTTTTTAATCAAGTTATTCATTTTCGACATTAAACCTATCGGGACACAACGCGATTTTCACACAACGGGATTTTCATCACTAACAATAACACATGAATTGATTCATTACAAACTATACTTAAATAACTATAATTGATAGTTAAAACTACATAAGAAGGTGTATCTATATGTTACCTTTCTACAGTGTCTAATACTTTTCATTTTAAAGGGTTTTTTAATCAAGTTATTCATTTTCGACATTAAACCTATCGGGACACAACGCGATTTTTACACAACGCAATTTTCATCACTAACAATAACACATGAATTGATTCATTACAAACTATACTTAAATAACTGTAATTGATAGTTAAAACTTAATAAGAAGGTGTATATATATGTTACCTTTCTACGGTGTCCAATACTTTTCATTTTAAAGGGTTTTTTAATCAAGTTATTCATTTTCGACATTAAACCTGTCGGGGCAGAACGCGATTCTCATCACTAACAATAACACATGAATTTGATTCATTACAAACTATACTTAAATAACTATAATTGATAGTTAAAACTACATAAGAAGGTGTATCTATATGTTACCTTTCTACGGTGTCCAATACTTTTCATTTTAAAGGGTTTTTTAATCAAGTTATTCATTTTCGACATTAAACCTGTCGGGGCAGAACGCGATTCTCATCACTAACAATAACACATGAATTTGATTCATTACAAACTATACTTAAATAACTATAATTGATAGTTAAAACTACATAAGAAGGTGTATCTATATGTTACCTTTCTACAGTGTCTAATACTTTTCATTTTAAAGGGTTTTTTAATCAAGTTATTCATTTTCGACATTAAACCTATCGGGACACAACGCGATTTTCACACAACGCAATTTTCATCACTAACAATAACACATGAATTGATTCATTACAAACTATACTTAAATAACTGTAATTGGTAGTTAAAACTTAATAAGAAGGTGTATATATATGTTACCTTTCTACAGTGTCTAATACATTTCATTTTAAAGGGTTTTTTAATCAAGTTATTCATTTTCGACATTAAACCTATCGGGACACAACGCGATTCTCATCACTAACAATAACACATGAATTTGATTCATTACAAACTATACTTAAATAACTATAATTGATAGTTAAAACTACATAAGAAGGTGTATCTATATGTTACCTTTCTATAGTGTCCAATACTTTTCATTTTTAAGGGTTTTTTAATCAAGTTATTCATTTTCGACATTAAACCTGTCGGGGCAGAACGCGATTCTCATCACTAACAATAACACATGAATTTGATTCATTACAAACTATACTTAAATAACTATAATTGATAGTTAAAACTACATAAGAAGGTGTATCTATATGGTATCTTTCTACAGTGTCTAATACTTTTCATTTTAAAGGGTTTTTTAATCAAGTTATTCATTTTCGACATTAAACCTATCGGGACACAACGCGATTTTCACACAACGCGATTTTCATCACTAACAATAACACATGAATTGATTCATTACAAACTATACTTAAGTAACTGTAATTGATAGTTAAAACTTAATAAGAAGGTGTATCTATATGTTACCTTTCTACAGTGTCCAATACTTTTCATTTTAAAGGGTTTTTTAATCAAGTTATTCATTTTCGACATTAAACCTATCGGGACACAACGCGATTTTCACACAACGGGATTTTCATCACTAACAATAACACATGAATTGATTCATTACAAACTATACTTAAATAACTATAATTGATAGTTAAAACTACATAAGAAGGTGTATCTATATGTTACCTTTCTACAGTGTCTAATACTTTTCATTTTAAAGGGTTTTTTAATCAAGTTATTCATTTTCGACATTAAACCTATCGGGACACAACGCGATTTTCACACAACGCAATTTTCATCACTAACAATAACACATGAATTGATTCATTACAAACTATACTTAAATAACTGTAATTGATAGTTAAAACTTAATAAGAAGGTGTATATATATGTTACCTTTCTACGGAGTCCAATACTTTTCATTTTAAAGGGTTTTTTAATCAAGTTATTCATTTTCGACATTAAACCTGTCGGGGCAGAACGCGATTCTCATCACTAACAATAACACATGAATTTGATTCATTACAAACTATACTTAAATAACTATAATTGATAGTTAAAACTACATAAGAAGGTGTATCTATATGTTACCTTTCTACGGTGTCCAATACTTTTCATTTTAAAGGGTTTTTTAATCAAGTTATTCATTTTCGACATTAAACCTGTCGGGGCAGAACGCGATTCTCATCACTAACAATAACACATGAATTTGATTCATTACAAACTATACTTAAATAACTATAATTGATAGTTAAAACTACATAAGAAGGTGTATCTATATGTTACCTTTCTACAGTGTCTAATACTTTTCATTTTAAAGGGTTTTTTAATCAAGTTATTCATTTTCGACATTAAACCTATCGGGAAACAACGCGATTTTCACACAACGCGATTTTCATCACTAACAATAACACATGAATTGATTCATTACAAACTATACTTAAATAACTATAATTGATAGTTAAAACTACATAAGAAGGTGTATCTATATGTTACCTTTCTACAGTGTCTAATACTTTTCATTTTAAAGGGTTTTTTAATCAAGTTATTCATTTTCGACATTAAACCTATCGGGACACAACGCGATTTTCATCACTAACAATAACACATGAATTTGATTCATTACAAACTATACTTAAATAACTATAATTGATAGTTAAAACTACATAAGAAGGTGTATCTATATGTTACCTTTCTACAGTGTCTAATACTTTTCATTTTAAAGGGTTTTTTAATCAAGTTATTCATTTTCGACATTAAACCTATCGGGACACAACGCGATTCTCATCACTAACAATAACACATGAATTTGATTCATTACAAACTATACTTAAATAACTATAATTGATAGTTAAAACTACATAAGAAGGTGTATCTATATGTTACCTTTCTATAGTGTCCAATACTTTTCATTTTAAAGGGTTTTTTAATCAAGTTATTCATTTTCGACATTAAACCTATCGGGACACAACGCGATTCTCATCACTAACAATAACACATGAATTTGATTCATTACAAACTATACTTAAATAACTATAATTGATAGTTAAAACTACATAAGAAGGTGTATCTATATGTTACCTTTCTATAGTGTCCAATACTTTTCATTTTAAAGGGTTTTTTAATCAAGTTATTCATTTTCGACATTAAACCTGTCGGGGCAGAACGCGATTCTCATCACTAACAATAACACATGAATTTGATTCATTACAAACTATACTTAAATAACTATAATTGATAGTTAAAACTACATAAGAAGGTGTATCTATATGGTATCTTTCTACAGTGTCTAATACTTTTCATTTTAAAGGGTTTTTTAATCAAGTTATTCATTTTCGACATTAAACCTATCGGGACACAACGCGATTTTCACACAACGCGATTTTCATCACTAACAATAACACATGAATTGATTCATTACAAACTATACTTAAGTAACTGTAATTGATAGTTAAAACTTAATAAGAAGGTGTATCTATATGTTACCTTTCTACAGTGTCCAATACTTTTCATTTTAAAGGGTTTTTTAATCAAGTTATTCATTTTCGACATTAAACCTATCGGGACACAACGCGATTTTCATCACTAACACTAACACATGAATTTGATTCATTACAAACTATACTTAAATAACTATAATTGATAGTTAAAACTACATAAGAAGGTGTATCTATATGTTACCTTTCTACAGTGTCTAATACTTTTCATTTTAAAGGGTTTTTTAATCATCAAGTTATTCATTTTCGACATTAAACCTATCGGGACACAACGCGATTCTCATCACTAACAATAACACATGAATTTGATTCATTACAAACTATACTTAAATAACTATAATTGATAGTTAAAACTACATAAGGAGGTGTATCTATATGTTACGTTTCTACAGTGTCTAATACTTTTTTATTTTCTAATTCTATTAACAACAATTTATATTAAGTTAACATGTATATCCTGTATATACAATATCATATATCCTCTATTACAATTAAATACAATAAAATTACTTTATATATTTCTTCTCTTCGTTGTCATATTTACCTTGTCAGCCTCTTGTTGATTTCATATAAATTGATAATAAAATAAAGAACTTACATGAGGTTGTTAAATATTTATGAAATAGTTCTATATTAAATAATCGTTCGATATCGATTAGTTGTATGTCAAATAATTTCTAGGATGTAATAGAAAACGATATATCATTCGAAGAATAAAACTTTCACCTATATAGGTACAGGTACTGAGTCGTGTCCCGATAAGTTTAATGTCGAAAATGAATAACTCAATGAAAAACCCCTTTAAAATGAATAGTATTGGATACCAAACAAAGATAACATATATATACACCTTCGTCTGTAGTTTTAATCATAGCTATTTAGCAGGAGTTTGTAATGAATCAAATTCATGCGTTACTGTTGCGTTGTATCGCGTTGGCGTTGTGTCCCGATAAGTTTAATGTCGAAAATGAATAACTTGATGAAAAAGCTCTTTGAAATGAAAAGTATTTAAGTGCACGCACCTGCGATAGGTGCACGCCGGTAATACACTTCATATTTTATTAAAAGTTTAAAGTGCACGCCCTGCTACAGGAACACGCTGGTAGTATTCTTCATATTTAATTTAATATTAGACTGGTAGTATTCTTCATATTTAAAAAGTTTTTAGTGCACGCCCCTGCGATAGGTACACGCTGGCAATATTCTTCATATTTAAAAGCCATGGTATTTTGAATGGAAATAATTACTAACATTTATTATCTGTTATACGGCACTATCTTTAAAGTGGGGATAAACCCCCAGACTATCTTTACATATGTAGTAGAACCCGACGTGAAAAAAACAGTGGCGTAATTTTTTTTTCGATCTGGAAATTATTTCTTGGTGAAAAACGCCTTCAAAGTGGTGTTTTGACCCAAATGTCGCTGAGAAAAAAAGGGATTGGATCTAGCTTTATGACGACAAAGTCACAAGTCGTGCGGTTTGTCTAACAGACTTTAGAGTGGGCTAATTACGCGACGCTATCTTTGAGGTGACCTAGCTCCGAGAGGTTACATAACAAAAATTTCTGACAAGGCTGAGCCATGAACAAACATATACACTCCCGAATTACGTAAAAAGATGCAATTTGTGATTACAGGAGCAGAATAAAATCTATTGCAACGCTCAGTCGAAATAATTTCTCGTAGCGTCATTAAGCGCGATGAATCTGATATATATGATGGTATATGCGATAAAAAAACACAATAATTGGCGCAACAGTTTCGATTTAATCTAAAATCATCTTCAGGCAATGTAAAAAGAGAGAGTTAAAAAGCTACATGAATATTTATATAAAAATCTAATTAATTTGTCTATTGTCTTGTGTGACATGCGCGATGCTGTCATGTCGGCCAATCAAGTCGGCAATTTTTTCAACAACGACCAGAGGAAATACAGAAAGTTGGTAATCAATCTGATAGAACATTTTGCCATTGATGAATGGATTTTGGATTATTTGTTTTTGGTTGTAATAATTATTTCATTGTATCTGTCTTAAAGTATATCCGTACTTAGTTTTTCTGTTTGTCAATTTGTTCTAACCTATTACTATTCCATATTCATAGTTACGCTAAATCTAACTGTTGTTATCTTGTGTGACATGCGCGATGCTGTCATGTCGACCATTCAGGTCGGCAATATATTAAACAACGACCGGAAGAAATACAGAAAATGGAAGAATATACCAAAGAGCATTTTGCCGCTGTTAAACTATTTTTGATTGTAACTGTTATTTCACCGTGTTTGTATCGTATATTCGTAATTAGTTCTTGTGCTAAAATATCTCTCCTGTAATTATTGTTTGCCATTGTTAAAAAGTATAATACCGTTCCGATAAATTCAATAGACAAATTAATTAGGTTTTTATATAAATATTCATGTAACTTTTTAGCTCTATCTTTTTACATTGCCTGAAGATGATTTTAGATTAAATCGAAGCTGTTGCGCCAATTATTGTGTGTTTTTTATCGCATATACCATCATGAAATTCATGTCAAGTAAACCTTTACAAAGAATCTGATATAGATTGCGGATAAACACAAATATCAGGCGGTGCGAGTGTTCCTTTGTGACTAGTCTAGTGATACATATTAGTTACGTATTCTGTGTGACCGCAGTACTTCTTCAAATCTTAATTAGACACGTGCCCTTCGAAATAGCTTTATCCTACGCTATATAAATAAGTTATAACTATTTTTAACTCTATCTGAAATTTGTTCTTGAGTAAATATTTCTACAAGATATCCTTTTCTTGATCTAAATGTGAATGTAAACTTACTCGATTTGCACAGGCATGCACAGACGACTTTTCTTTCGAAATAGTTGGTACTGCAAAGTATCAATTGTACTTTTTCGGATTTCTTTAAGTATTACTAAATTATTAAATAGACATTTTTCAATTATCATTTCAAAGTTTAAGTTGAAATTGATGTTTGCCTATTAATTCTTTAACCATATCGTATAGTTTATACGACTGTAGATAGATATATTATGCTCAATAGTCTAACAAAGTGTTCATCATTCATTCACCAAGCATTCAATTATTATAAAACGATTGAAAATTCTTCAGTACATTACACTCTAAAATTCTATAAAGTATCGGAAAATAGTACAACAATGATATGAGGGCTTGGACGTTCTTATTCAAGTTTACAGCCGTATACCAGAACTACGGTTATGCATATTCTATCATTTTTCGGTTTTGCGGTATATCTTCATTGCATAAATTGTTATCCTCTCTACCAACGTTATCTGATTAACAAAATTAGGGTTTTGCAATGTGAAGTCTCGTTCCTGATTATACATACGCTACCAAATTGTATTACCAGTCTAGTATTCATTCCTTTGGCTAGAAAGTAGAACATGTTAGCATCATTCATATCACAATCTGTAGTTTATAGGATGTGGTAATGTACAGTGCAGAAGCTATACTTTGCACAAAATACCTTTCTACAGAGACGATAAATCAGATGAGCAGGTTTCGTTTCTGTGAAAAGAGGACTATAAAATTAACGGTTATGGTGTTCTTATAGCGTTTCCCGCCATACGTTATGATTTTTACCCTCAAAAGAATACTCCATTATCAGTTCAGACTCATGCTTACAACAATAAATTCTACTTATCTAGCTATTGTGGTCACCAGAGAATCTTTTGATATGTGTTAAATATGTGTGAGAATGATATGTCAAAATATAATCTGTATAACGCGCGCTACGAATGAAACATTTTCTGATTTTTATTTTCTTCAAATTCGTAAACTTCAAAATCATTAAATCATCTGGAATTTTGCTACTCTTGAGTTTACATGTTCTTCCTTACCTCAGTTTTGTGAGAGAGAAAAATAGATTGCCGTTACAGAGCTACGCCATCTCAAACGCAACATCGCGTGATTAATTCGATCTAAAGTCTATTAGAAAAACCGCACGACTTGTGACTTTGTCGTCATAAAGCTAGATCCAATCCCTTTTTTTTCCTAAGCGACATTTGGGTCAAAACACCACTTTGAAGGCATTTTTCACCAAGAAATAATTTCCAGATCGAAAAAAAAATTACGCCATTGTTTTTTTCACGTCGAGTTCTACTACATATGTAAAGATAGTCCGAGGATTTATTCCCACTTTAGAAGCACAATTAAAAAAAAACGCAGAAAAAAAACGAAGAAAAATAAAATGGCAATAAAACCGCTTTTCGACATTAAATATCCATTTTTGCGGTTTATTTTTTTCGACGTTAAATTTTCGACGTTAAACTTTTCGACATAAAACTTTTCGACGTAATAGCCAATCGTGTTAATTTATTAAATATAGCCTATAATATTTTCGTTTTTTATAAAACTACATGATAACTAATTAGAGTCACTCCGTAAGCACAGGAGCTTCTTTTTATTTGGGGAAACAAAAAGATTTACAGACAAATACAAACATGTGTGCAGCTGACAAGGAATCGCACCAGCCTCCCGCGCTTAACACTAGGCCTACTGCCACTGAGCTACCAATTGTGCAAATTTAATGGATAGTAGACATGGAAAATTTGTAAAAGCTACATGGGCTGAAGAAATTTTGTCTCCCCAGAAAAAGGAGACTTTGACAACCACGATAGACGACCCAGGAGCTGGGGAGTGATTCAGGTGCCCCTCCCCACAAAAAGTAGATTTCTTGTTTTGAAGCCGATAAATAATATTTGCAGGCTACTCAAATCCAGACGGGTGGGTGCATCTCACTCTACAAGAATCATTAATTTTAATTGTGTATTTAACAATACCGCTGACCCATGGGGGCGGCCTGTCGGGGGGTTCACTATCCAAAACATTGATCACTTCTTTTCAGAGATTTGAAAACAGCGGAATTTGTGAACTTTGATGATTAACAGGTCAACAGCCTCGGCACTCCTCAATCCTCCTTTCTAGGATCAACGAGAGGGCCAGCTAACAAGGGCCTATGCAATCTATTCTGCAATCACTAGCATCTGCAGACTGGCAGACTCAGCTCAGACTAGCATCCTCCATATGCAGCATGCTAACTTAGAATTTTCCATTTGAAGTCCTAACCTAATCAAGTAACACAGCTATATAATATATATATATATGTTGATTTTAATTTGCCCACATTTGATTTACGGTAATCTACAAACCTGATAGGTTTATTTGCGATTATAGTCGTTGTTTGTGGTGGCACTTGGTCGTTGTCGTGAAAATAAGGTTTCGAATTTGGTGTTGTTTTGAAGAATGTGTTCCCACCGTTATGATTTGACGAATTAAATCCAGAACCATCAAAATAAAAGTCATCGTCATCATCAGAATTATCTTCATATCCAGCAGGTGTATAATTCATAACTGCAATAACTGACGGCTTGCAATTACTCAATTAATAAGAACTTTAATGATACGATTCTTGAAACATCAACTTAGAATCTGAAGCTGCCATGTGCAAAAATAGAGAGGTTACGCGAAAATGAGGCATTTTTTTTTTTACCTTGTTTGATACATCATTTCAATGTGCACGATACAAAGGGTAATAAATTAATAGATTTTTATATATTTATGAATTACAATATATACAAAAATGAGGCATCAATATTGAAAATAGCTCACTGTATGCTAAAATGGTTTAAATGTAACGATTATTTACTGTACGGCATCTAGTTTCCTCAGGGAAGTTTTGATTGTGTCAGAAATCACCATGGATACAAAGTATATCTATAAGCATCACTTAATTGACATGTCGATGTAGCATCAAATAATTACAACAGGCTTCCAGCAGATGGCAAGTAGAGATGGAGATTATTCCCATTGAAGGAAGTTTTCGTACTTTTCAATAAACTAACTAAACGTGATCTCCTACTCTTTCAACTTTTCTATTTTTGGAATTACTGATTAGAAGTGCTCTTGAAATAAAAATGTATAATCGAAAACTATTTCCATAATTATCTTCAACTATCTCTTGCACTTTCCCCTCAAAAATCTTCAGAAGTTTCATTTTCTACAGTAAGTCTAATAATTGTGAATTATTGGTAATTAAGTTAGATTTGATTATGCATACTTTGAATTGTCATGCTAGAATGGATCTACACCGATTTCAATTAGAATAGCATGCAGCGTCCGTTTTATTCTTGCGTCAATAAATGGTTCATGTAGCCATGCTTTTAATGACAGTGTCTCAGAATATGTCTTATTTTGATTAACACAATTTAAAAATGGTTCAACTAATTGATTCTTTAATAACATTTCTTTTGAGTATGCATCTGTAACAACTACAAATGCCTCGTAAAACTCTTCCGATGACCATGACAAGTTGACACGTGTCACACCGTCAGTGCTGAGCTGCAACAAATAGATTGCTCTAACATTCCCTAAAATTTTAACCATGTGTGAGTGAATAGCTTTCAATTTACTGATTTCAGATCTTAGATTTTTACAGGAATCACTTTCCAGGAAAATTAGTTTGCATCTTAATTTTTCCCATGTCGATTTTGTCAATAATGAAGTAGAAATAATATCTTCCTCGCATGTTTCTCTTTGTCCCCGTAAAGTTTGTAATGTTGTAAGAGTTTCAAAAGCCTTTTGATTTGCTGATCGCCACTTCTGGATATTATTGTGTAGGTCAATACACAGATTATGCAAACGTTTTAGCACAAGCTGATTGTCATTTGTAAATCCTGATCTGGAAGGAGACGGGCTCGCGGAAGGCTTTGATCTCTTACTTTGTGATGCTGGAGTTCCAGGTGATGTTATTGAGCTACCATGTGACATTATTCCAACTCTAAACGTCTAAAATATTTACACTTTACATCTTGAACATAAACCCACAGTTTCACAATTGATTTTCATTTTTTACTGAATGTCAGCCCTTTCTAATGTGTCTCGGATAAGATAAATCGGAAGAAGTTAGCCTCGATTTGATTTGTTGTTATTTTTTGCAATGGCTGCTATTAAACGAAGTCTTCAACAAGATGTTTTTAAATCAAATGAAGAGACGCTATATGCTGCTGTTAATGTTGCAAAACAAGGGACAGGGAAAAAGAAAAAAGCTACTTTCCTGTGTATATCTGGTTAGTATCATTTATGTTGACAAAATGTCCTAAATATATTTTGAAGGCGCCGCCCATTGGGACACCTGGATGTCATTTTAATCTAATCATCTCTGTTCTTCTGGGGGATCTATTGAATTGAAGAGCCGCAATTTCATTGAGAGGAACAATGGCATACATGCCTCTAGCGCTCAGTTTTCGAGCTGCCAGAACATTATCCACTTTGAATAAAGGATGAAGATTTCAAAAGTGGATAACATTCTGTAGCTACTAATCAGCCTAGCCTAGGCCTACTCTGTTGAATTCATTAAAAATTTGTGCAATCCCAGAACTGATAAAAATGTTGAGATTATATGAATTGCAGAATATGTTGTGTTATCCAGTTTTCCACTGTTTTCTCAGTTGGTTTTCAAGTGAAATATTAGAGTTATAGGCTAACTATCTATAGGCTAACTATATCATTAAATGTGCTGTTTTCCAATTGTGGTGTGGGTCGGACTGGTATCAATTTTTGTATTTCATAATATCAACTGTATTAATTATATGCTCTCATTTTCAACATTGAAAACGTTTACCGGTTGTCGGATTCTAAGAACACATCAACGTAGCTAAAACATTCATCATTGTTTGACGTTACGTATGTTAATTAAATGAAGGACGTGGGTAGAGTCCCGGTAACCGGGTCTTTGGTTGAAAAAAGCAAGAGTCCCGGTAGTCAAATACGCATGCGCAGAGCGCTTTTCTGTCTTGGAAATATGTAAAAAAAACTTTCAATTTTCTTTAAAATTACATCATCTTATAAGTTTCAAAAGATATCAAATTCTTTTGATAATGGCGTTGTGGCAAATAGGATATCTTGTGAAAACAATTCAACATTTGTGGAAGCATAGTAAATACTTGATTTAGCAGAAATGGGAAATTATTTAAACCGACGTCGCCTTAATATAACGAACGATGGCCGACGGAACATTTAAGACATTCAACAAGTTAAAAATCAAATCTCACATTTTTAGACTGAAATTCTTATACTATATATTGCCTAAACACCATTGATCAACCATTTGTAATTGTTTTCTTTCAATAACATCAACAACAACATAGTTTCACGACCATGGTAGCGGCGAGACTATCCTTATACCAAAGCAGCGCTGTTTTCATTTCGTTCCTCAAATAATAATGTAGAGGACTCCGAAGAAAACAGCTAAAGCATATCATATCTTCATATTTATCGATTACTTATATATGTATATCAGTATATCATTATTATAACTTGATCAATGTCATTTAATTTTCAATCCATTACATCGAGAAGCCGTGACAGAAATGAAAATACGATATTGATGTTTGACGCTTTGAAGCTTGGCGTTGTGCGTGTGCGCATTTATCGGGACTATATCCACCCACTTCGTTAAATGAACCCAGCATTAACACGAGTGACTCATTGCCAGTAGTTTATAAGTTGTTGTTTTATTGTTGTAAATCTTATTGTCACTTACATTGATTCAATGGATTTACAAAACTATGTCTGACATTCCAGTGACAAAAGAAAAACCTTATCAAGTTCGAATTCATAAAATTGAGAAATCAGAACGTGATGCTTACAAACGTAAACATGTGTGGCCATTGACTGAACTGAAAATTGTTGATGGGAAAGAAACTGATGGGGTAAAAGATTAATTGATTCACTTTATCACCATCAATAAATTTATTCTGTCCATAGGTTGTTTTTAATGTTTAGATGATGTAATGATTTATTTAGGAGACACAAGACTTTGAACTTCATTTTGAGAAATGTTATCGATGGGTTGCAAGTCGTGTTCCAGACAAAAATGAATTCATTTCTGCAATATGGACAGTAAGATTTATTAATTTGTTTTTTTCCGCATGTCCAATCAGCATTTTAGTTTTTTGTGCTCGTCTATGATTTTCTGCATTTCAATTTTACTCTCTATGTTTAGCTTTCAGAGCGTTATATTACTGGAAAGAAACCATCCTTTTTGAATGTAAACCCAGATGTTGTCGGAGGAGGTAATTCAGATACATCATTAGGAGTTTATTTCCGGTTCGCTAGAGTTGAAACCTAACATCTAATACAGCACATCTTAGATACGCTAAAGCTTGCTGAAGATTGAGAAACGATTCTTAGGACATACATTTTAAATAATTGAGCTGTCTAACAATGTTTTTTGTTGTTTGTCTTCTTCTTGGGCTGAAGAGGTATCGCGTCTTAGAAGCAACACTGGACAGTCAAATCATTCTCTTGATAACAATGTAAATGGGAGCGGTAAGTAATCACTGTTTATTTGAATGTGTTATAAATTACCCATTAGGTTCTATGCAATTAATAGGCTATGACATTTTAGCCTTGTAATTAACATTCTGTCTTCTACTTGTAATGGCAATCAATAATTTCAACTTTAGCCTTGCCAAACTGTTTCATTTTTTTCTCGCAAGATTTTGTTTGACATTCTTCCCCTTTGTTGTTGTCTTCAGTTGATGATTACCAAGAGCTTACCCCCCGCGAAGAGAAGGATCTAGAACGAATGTTGTCTCAATTTGAACATGCTCTTAGTAATGTTGACCATTTCACAGACCAACTATCCTCTGAACTACAAGAACTTGAATATGTAAGTCTGTAACATTAACTATGTATGTCTGTAACTATTTGATTACAATCATTGTTTATACTTCGTGTTATATTTTGTGTTTCTTTTAGTTGAATATCAGCTCTTTGATGGGTTCTGAAACGCAGGCTAGAGATTTAATTGGTTTAATTGATCATGGTGTTAATCAATTAGATATCCTTCAAGGTCGACTTGATTGCTACACTGCGTTACTAGAGGCAAGGAAATTAATTGCTTTCCTCATTGTCATTATGTTATTTTGAATTACGTCAATAGCTTACGTTGTTGTTGATCATGTTGTTATAGAGCGTCAATGAACAAATGGGACTGATGGAATTCAAAGATACCAAATTGGAAGTAGAGCGTATCAACAATAAGAAAATACTTGAAGAAGTCCGATTTATTGTTGTAAGAACTACTTCCTCAAATAACAAAATGTGACTAATATAAGATGCAGCTGTTGCTATGTAACCAATTGTTGACATTATTTGACATCAGGGAAAATTGGATATCTCAAAGCGTCACATTCGATCGTTGAAAGAAGCGGATTTATATAACCCAATGGGTATCGCAGAATGTGTATCAGCGGCAAAGATACTTCTTGAGGCATCAGAAACTGAATTCAACCCTGGTAGGATTACCAACAAACTATTACATTCAAACATGTTATAACATTCACCTCTGCACAGCAGCCACCTATATATAGTGGTCACTCTTGCATTGTCTAAAATTGTATTTTCTCTATTGAATCAACCCTGTATATAAAGACCACCTGTATATGATGGTGAATGTATGTACCTGTTGTAGCTGGCCGGCCGTTATATGCAGGTTTCATTATATCAAAACCAACAATGTAGGGTAAAACTGATTTAGCTCTTCATACAGAGTTGGAAGCTGCAACCTGTTTAGAGGTATATTATGATGTAGATGGTACAAAACGATTCACTGAATTCATGAACTGTTCATGAACGTTAATTCGTTAAATGGCCTCTTCTTTGTGAACAGTTCATGGATGTTGGGTCATTTATCATTGAAGAACTTATTCACAAGGGATCTGTTAAAAATGTATTCATAAATTCTCAATATTATCATTTATCATGATCTGGATTATTATGATATCAACAGAAATGGAAGGGCCCCAATGCCTAACTGATGTTTTTAATATTACGTTGCAGGCATAACAGAGTTGAAGGCAGTCCGTGATCAATTTGATTCTATGGAGAAATTAAAAATGGAATTTGCTGAGAGATTCTTCAATCATCTTGATAAATTTATTTCACAGCACGTATGTCGTATTTTATTTCATACTGGCTTAAAATATGCGTACAAATGCTTCTGTGAAACTAATCTTTTAACTTTTTTATTTCTGGCAGAGTATGAGTGACAGACATGCTATAAAATCGTCAAGTGTTGAATTGATGCTGCCGTCCCATGATGCTGTGCATGATGACTTTTTACCTTACGTTGAACTCATGGGTTGGCTGAAGAATCTTGACCATGGAAAATACGTTGAAATTAGACAGGTCTGTTCAATTAGTCACAACAAGCTATAACATCACTTCTCTGTAAACAGAGTTTATGACGCCATTCTGTTTTATTAAAGCATTATCAAGAATCATTTGCAAAACTTTACGAGCGTGAATTCAAAGAGTTTATTGAAACGGCCAAAGTGAGAGCAACTGCAAAAGTAAAAGGTTAGTTTTGTGTTTATTTTATTTTGTTTAAGCTTGTAAAATAGTGATTATCATCTCACTGGAAGTAGTAACTATTTAAACTGAATGAGATTTACTCACACTCACACTATTCCCACCCGTGTCCCACAACTATTTTCTCTTTCCATTGACTAGAAAAAAAGTATATATCAATGATATTCTGAATTTTGCCACCCATCCGAAAACCTAGTTATCAGATTGTTGGATTTTACTACAAGCTGAATATGTATTGAACAGTATTACATTACACAATTTTCAGTACATTTCCGGTACTTTTTCAGTAGCTAATCTGATATTAGTTTACAAATAATTTTCAAATTTGTTAATATGTATCTTTCTCTCTTCTCAATTTACTTTGTCTAGCGTCGAAATCTGGCTTACATGAAGACTCAATGGCAAAGCGTGTTTCCAAAATGAGTATGAAAAACAAGGATTCTGGTTCTTTGAAACGCTCAACGTCTGGCGAATCAATCAATTCTATTGGATCTACAATGTCATTGGATACAAGTCGTCACGACAACCATCAATTTGAACAGGTCTATAATCTAGATGAACAGTATTAAAATTGATTATTTTGGTGTTCCCTCTTTCAATGTAATGTTCTAATTTCATGAGTTTCTTTGTTTAAAGGTTTTTGATGCTATTCTATCAGAATTGGAACCATTCGTTCAAACTGAAAACAAATTCTGTGAGAGCTACTTCCACTTGGGAAAAGGAAACGTAGGTCTTATTAACAAAGAGATAATGATGATAGGATGAAAACCTTTTTCTGTTAATAGTTGATAAAGTCACTCATTGACTTACGATTCTCAGATAGATGCTTACAAGATGCAGTCAAGTAATCAATGTCTTTTTGCGGCTTTTAATTTTTGTGAAGTACTAAGTACCTCCAGTGCAAGCTGTTGCTAAGAATTGAACATTCTGAACTCATTCCTGACTTGTTTGAAATTCATTTCAGTGTTTTGAGAATAGTATCATAGAGAACACTGTTGTATAGCGCCAATTCAAATTGAAGCAAGAAGTCTTTCTTTGAAAGCTTTCAATTGTAATTGAAATATTGGATTGGTTTAACTTCTTGGCTGTGCCTTGCAAATTGAAATTTGTTTATAATTATTTCGACCTTATTTTATTTTATAATTTGTATTTCAGATGGAATCGGTTGACGGTGCAGCATTCAGCAGGGCAAGACAACCTCATGAGTATGTAACAAAAAATATTTCATGAATGATCAATTATGATTATTATTTTGCTTATTAAAAATGGATTTCTTTTGTTTCAGAAAAATACACGATGAACAAAGGTGAGGGTTTCTTTGTTTTCCTTTTCTGATAATTAATAAACAAATGACATCCACATCCAAACCATCCATCCCTAACCTAAATGACCTGTTTAACCCAGAGGTTTAACCTGTATATAAAGGTCACCTGTTTATAAAAGCCAATAGATTGCTGGTTTTTATGAATAGGTTTCACTGTATCAGCTTTTACGTAGCATGCGTAGAGACTAAAACCTAGCTTGGCGAAACTGTTAGTCTGCACGCAGTCTACTTTTATGCTGAACTGTGTTTTATGTTTCAAACAGGGAGCTGATGACAAAACTGTTTGGTTTCTTGGACGCTGAGATGCAAGCACTAATTGTCTTTGGCGAAAAATTGGACACACAGTATGTAGCAATAAGATTAAATTGGTGATGTAGCATGTTTGATGTATATTGTCAATCTGTTATTCCTTTGTAACTTAACAGCAACACAATGTACATGGTTGTCCGTATCAATACACAAGGGTCACATTTAATGACGAGTCAAACAACAGGAGCACCGCCAAGTTTCCTTGGTACAATGTTTGGATCCTGGTTGATATTTACAAAGAGACTGTTTGATAAATTTATTGTAAGTTGAAACCCAACAGCTGAGAATAATCAATCTGTGATAAGAACAACGCTCAACAAAATCTTGGATTGTTTGAATTGTGAACTTGAACACAGTGCTTCACTACTTCGTGTTGTAAAAGTTACGTCAATGAGCTCTGCATGTGAAAACTAACTGCAGACATCTTATCTTACAGCAAAATTAATGTTTTCTGTTGTTCATCACATATTTTTATTATTCTATTTTGTAGACTGCTCTGTGTAGAATGATTGAAGAGGCTAGAGTACACAAGAAGTCAAAATGTGGTGTGATACCATTTGTAAAAAAGTTTGAGGTTGGTTTTCCCTCAATCAATTATGCCACATCAATACATACCTACTTTTACTAATTTTAATTATCCTATTTGCCATCTAACTGTTATAGGAATTTGCAAAGACAGCAGAAAGCTATTTCCGTGCTTCAGAGCGCCGCAGTGATATTGATAAGGCGTATGTCAGATTAGTTCAAACGGTCTTTACAAACATAGAACGAATTGCATCTGAACATGAGAAATCACCTGAAGAAGTTATACGCTTTGGTAATGATAATAAACTGTGAATTTTCAACATTTAGTAACCTTTTTGAGAATAGCCTGAGCAATCTTTGGGCTGAAACAATGACATTTCATCTCATTTTATCTTTTATTTATTATTTTGCAGAAAACTATCATTACATGTTTGGTGAGTGACGTGTTAAAAACATGAAACGATTTGTCATTCTTTGCTTTTCGCATTTCCATTATTAATCTTGAAAGTGGGTTTTGAGCAATTGTTTCATAGCCAGATGATTTAGGTTAAGCTTCAATCATCAAGTACAACAAAGGGTGTTGGATAGTCGCCAAGCCAAGCCAAGAGAGTTATTCCAAAGTTTTATTTATAAGGAATTAATCAAGACTCTTAATTTTGTAGGTATTTTATCAAGTTTAAAAAACAGTGGCCTTGACGCTGAAAAGAAAGAGGCAAAATTGAGGTATAACGATGCCATGACTCAGTATGTCGTCAACCGCCTTGGAAGACCAATGGAAAAGCTTAGTGTAAGATTATCATCAAATGTATTTAGCAAATTGTTTGACTGGGGTTGTTTGTGAAACCAAAAACAAAAGAAATTTTCTATTTCTGTTTTAGAATTTCTTTGAAGGTGTTGAGAATTGTATTGCTTCTGGTGTACGCATGGAAGATGTTGGTTATCAGATTGCGTTCAACCAACAAGAATTAAAAAATATAATCAAGGAGTACCCTCCAAAAGAAGTGAGTATCGCTATCATCACCAGGGTTAGAAATGTCAAGTTGTGTACGAAGTGACTTAAGTGCTCAGAGAGTCCTGGGTTAAGTTTACACAGTAGACGTACCGGTATTCAAAATTATAATCCGAATGGTTAGTTGTTTACCATTCAATTTTCTTTCTGACTTCTAAATTAACTCAGGTTTTCAAATTATGTCTTCTGTAACAAAAAGTAGATCAGTTGTATTATGTATTATTTTCTGTTTCCCCTCTTTGTATAGATAAAGAAAGGATTAGAAACATTGTACAAGAAAGTAGAAAAACATGTTTCAGAAGAAGGACTTGCACAGGTACCAAACGTTTTAATTAAGGAAGCCAATTTTAATTTTTTAATTAAATAGTTAATAGGTTCAATTTATTTGATCAGATGAATAAATTCTTTATTATTTACATTTAATTTATGCATACTACTTTGCCGAGGGGAAGATGAGATTTGATATATTTTAATATTTTAATTTTGGTTGATTTTATTTTATTTTAGGTTGTTTGGCATAATATGCAAGAAGAGTTTGTGCGTCAATATGAACGATTCCAAGAACTAATAGCTAAATGTTATCCTGGATCAAACTGTGTTCTTTATGTTAAATTAGAAGAAATTTTAGAGTTCTTTTCTAGTATAGCACAGACACATTGAATTATTAATTAAGCCCTTGTAAAATATGATTTCAAATTATAAAATCAAAATATATTTTTATATTATAGATAAAATTAATATTACATAACGTGACTGAAACGTCATTTGATACTCAGCAGACATGTTACAATAAATCATCATTGTCATAAAGGTCAATTCACTTATTTGAATTTCCATATCTGGATATATATAAACCAAAAACAGGCGTTTAACAAGGGGGTAGACAGCAAATGAAAACAATTTATTTTAATTTTTACAATCCAAAAGAAATGTTTACATTATAATTGATAAACTAAACAATAACTTTTTCTAGGTATATACATATAATTGCAACATAATTTTATTGAAAAGCAGATCTGTATTCATTATTATGAAAATATTATTATATTTCTTATTTAATTGATGTATGGTCAACTGTGTTGTTTAAATTGTAAGAAGTTGGCGATTGAAATCGTTTATGAATGGTTGGTGTAGATTTAAGATCTAACATTTTAATTGGCGGGGGTTCACCATAGTTCTGTAGAGATTTGCGTTTTACTTGGTTACGTTGTAATTGTGATTGACGTTCAATAGTAAGGTCCAAATCGTCTGCTATGGAAATGCTACTTGTGTTAAAATCATTTTGTAATTTTGGTGTCTTTAAAGCTAAGGATCGGTTTAATGCTGCTGATTGGGGAGATTCAATAGCATGCGCGGTTAATTCTGTTTTTAGTTTCTCTAAATTTTCAGGTGAATTCTACAAAGAGAGTGAAAAAATTCCAATTAAAGTTACGTTAATTATAACATTAGCCTACACAAGCAAAAGCATTAGACGAACATATGTATAGGCTACACCGCCTAGTAATCCAGCTGCTGTCTCATATACCTAATTATAGCATTAGCCTACACAAGCAAAAGCATTAGACGAACATATGTATAGGCTACACCGCCTAGTAATCCAGCTGCTGTCTCATATACCTAATTATAGCATTAGCCTACACAAGCAAAAGCATTAGACGAACATATGTATAGGCTACACCGCTGCTGTCTGCCGTAATCCAGCTGCTGTCTCATATACCTAATTACAGACACTCTGTTACTGTGCTAACAGTTAAGCAATATTATTGAATGTATCAAAAATGGAGAAGCAACGCAGTTTAATCCACATCAGAATAACACAGCTATTGAATTTTAGTGTGAAATATGTTCTCTTTTCATAGGTTTGACTGGCAGGATTTCATAGGCTACAATATTATGTCATTGATTTCAATTCAAACTTCAGAATTATAGTTTGCAGTGCTGCTTCGTATGTAACTATAGTAAACGCTGCCTATTTCCAATCAATATTTTAGCAACAGGCCAGATAGACCAAGCGCCACAGAGCTAAAAAGGCAGGTTTCTCCGGGTATATCGAAATTCACACAAAATGTTGATAAAATACCAGAAATACTCTGCCGTTTCTTGTTTTAGTCAAATTTTATTGTGGAGCTCATCAGCGATGAATTTATAAATCATTTTACGGTCAGAGTCCTCTTAATTCATACATAATTGTGTTTTCGTCATGCTTCTACGACTTCACAAAATCTTGGGAGAACAAAAGAATCAAAGACCATGAAGCTCACATGCGGCATTTTCTCAAACCGATAAGAAGGTTTTGACTGTGAATCATGAAATATAACTTGGATTTTTGAAGGGTTTGCAATGAAATTTAATTATAACAAGAAATAGGAAATTGTTTAGCATATTTTTATGAACAGTTTTATGTGATTTTCAAGTTGCCTGGTGCCCGGAGAAACCTGCCGTTTTAGTTCTTTGGTGCTCGGTCTATCTGGCCTAAGTTAATAAATTCCCCCAAACTCCTTGTCATAAGCCTTTAACAATCTACTTACCAGGCACTTCCGTTTGAGTTTCTCCACAGCACTTGAAAGATGCGCTACTCTAGGATTTGAACTCATTGCTGATAGATCTGAATAAACAGCTACAGGAATATTGTTCTCATGATGACGTTTCAGCGTCAAATTGGAAAATGACACAGTGTCACCAACTGTCATTTTGCTGTGATTAATAACAGGCTAAAAAAGATCAAGCAATTCATCTCTGAGACTGCTGAACTTAACATTGAAACAAAACTTCTATTGAAACTTTAATGCAGCGTACATACCTTCATTTTGCCCCAGAATTGAACAGAGAGGAAGCAACGGTTGTCATCACAGAGTTGAACTACAATACAATCAGACCTGAAAGAGAAACAGAACACAATCAATAAACCAGCAGCAGTAAAACCATAAACTAAGAATGGTGTATATCAATTTACTATTTGTATGTATGAATATCGATCATCAGCAATTAACATTAATGATCAATCATATCATCAGAGGTGATATCTTCTGTCTTGATTGATCTTATTGTAATTTTTTAAATGGTGCATATCATTTCAAAATAGAACTAGAAGAATTCAACATAATGGTTTTTCAAACTCTCAACATGTTTGCATTATTAAATATATAGTAATACTGTAGTTACATCTGAATATCGTAACTTCAAAGCTCATAATTTTTTGAAGTTGAATTTTTAATTACAGATTTTATTTGATTTTATGAAAAGTTCTTAGATCTTTTCGCAGCTCTTCGCCATTTTCAAAACATGTGTTCTAGCTGCTGAGTGGGCCTATACCTGCACAGTCTCTACCCCGACATAGCACAAAAACCGATATACTTTTAGTGGCTGCCATGTTGTGGGTTGTCTTGTGCGCTGCACAGTCTCACCTTGATCTGAAATTGGTCACGTTGACAATGACACCAACGGCATCAATCTCATTGAAAGCCAATGTCGGCGTTCCTCCTTTGCGAATTTCATGAAACCCAATAACCTACATCAGATAACAGATAATAACTTCTTCGGTTGAGCAATCATCCCTTCAAACTATGGATGTCATTCATTGTGTGCTATTTGATTTTAGATTGAGTCGATGACAAAATAGTTGATGAAAAAGGGGTGATTAGCCAGTTGGCAGGGCAACCGAACTTCAGATCGAATCATATCTGATATACTGTGGTTCAAATCCCCCTAAGGTCAACTCAGCCTTGACTTTAATTGTAACATCAAATGAGTACCATCCAAGGATGGCGGATGGAATGGTTCAGAAGGAATTGCATTGTGAGTAGCTGCGGCGCATCGTTGCGCATTGATAATCAAGGCCTATCTGCCATGAAATCTGTTGAAATTGATCTGCAGTGTCGCAGCTGAGATCTAAGGAGCGTTTAACATCATTGCTCTTAGCAAAAAGAGCCACTCCTCTAGAAATAGAGGAGTGGTACGGGTGCCTTCGGTAGGGCAACACCGTCCACATTACATTACTTTTATGACAAAATAGCTTTGGGGAATAAAAATTTGGGGAATTTCACGTCCATGAGGCTACAAGGAGATGCCCATGAACTCATGATTGTTCAACGGGGGACCGAGGGCATGGTAGAAACCCTATGACCAACCCCCTGAACTAACAATTGCATTGATAGGTCTTACACAGGTCAACAAAATCACAATTCAGTTGATAAAGCATTACCTTTCTGCAACTATCTTTAGGGAGTGCCGATACCCTTGAAAGTACTTCAAAACGTGTTGACTTTGTTGTTGATAACTTTGACAAAAACAGCAATTTTGATAATTAATATGAATCAACAAAAGAGATATCCAAATCTTATATCAGCACCCCAAAAAACTGCTAAAACGACTTAGCTGCTATTTGTTTAATATCACTTTAGCCCTTTGATTTAATTAAATTAAGTTTTATAATTTGAAACAGTACAAAAGGGTGTCATTTACCAATTATTAGACACCCTTCCCAATTAAATTAAATTAAATTACGGGAAAACAAAGCTTGAAAATGACCGATAAGAGAAATTATTTGAATCAAGATACATTTTACTATGTAACAACGAAGAAGAATGAGTTATTGCTTCATCATCTACGATCTTGATATGGTTTTCTCGTACTCATTTGCCTGTACTGAAGTCATTGTATTTTTAGAAAATGGCATCATTTGGGAAGCGTGTCATTGATATAAAGTTTTTTAAACTTAATCGTTGTTTGAATATTAAATTATGATCATGTTGGTGATAATAATGACAAATAATTCACTAACATTATGATAAGTTTGTCAACATGAATACTTGCAAACATTTAACGAAACAGCTGATGAAAATATATGTGTGTTATATATTACTAAATAGTCTTAATTAATATCAATGCCTGCATACACCACCACTTCTTTAAACATGAGCTGTAAAATGGATTGTTCAATCAACATAGTATTGTACTATAATCAAAAGATAAAGTTTTTTCTTCCTTTTAAAACTGCATTATGTGTCTCACCTGGTATGATAATGACGTAGAATTGTATCTGTAAAAAAAGGAAATCAAACAGGGAATTTGGAAACTTGTTTTTGAATGTCGCTTAATTCAACAGATTGAAGTTCACAGTTTCAAGGGTAGTTCAAGAACAGTTCATACCATGTTCATGAAAATTTCATAGTATTTTCATGAACAATTCATGGAGAAAATGCCACTTGAAGGCATAGGCCTACAATTGACCATTATGCATTGCGGGATCAATCTTGAAAAGTGAATCAATTTTTCAAGCCACAAATGGTGTTGTGAATCAGTGCATCACGCACCATTTCAAAGACCGAGTGCAAAGGTCGATGGATCAATTTTATGCCATTAAAGTTCACAACATTTTAATTAACTAGATTCACAAGCTAGTTCTTACAGGGTTCATCATGTAAGAAATCCCAATTAATATTATTTTATTTCAAACGAGAATACAGTGCAACCCACTTTAGTGCAAGTCAAAATTGCCAACAATTTTCATTGGACTTATCCTAAATTGTTTAATTGTTTTGATTTGGCCACAAAATTGTTTATAGGGTTTCAAATCAAGGTTGCAGATAAGCGGGAATTTCATTTATCGGATTTGATTATCATTATTATTATTATCATGTTGCAAGAATGTTTGGTAACCTTTGGCTGCAGCTTGGCTCAATCTATCAGACATGGCATCTAGCCTTACCCTGTTATTGCAGTCTACTACCATGGAACACGCACTTACCGTGTAGCTGATGCTGCCACATTATACAAACGCACTGTTGCACCTTCCACAAGGTTTTCCATCATTTCTTGTTTTGGCCTCCAAAGTGTCAGCATGGCATCTTGACATTAATGATAAATACACATAAGTATTACCATCAGAAGAACAATAATACAGTTTGTAAACAGAACAGTCACACGATATATTACTCACCAGACGTCAACAGATTACTTTTCTCAACATTATTACAGATGCGCATCCGTTGCAATTCTGTGACAGACCGTGACGGACACTACATCAATAAATCACATAATACCACTGTCACATTCACAATTGTAAAATAGCCACAAGATATTCACACACCATACAGTAATTAATAAGTATTGACCTGCTCTTGAAGTTTTTCCCATTCATTTTCAAATTTCCTTCTGATGGTATAGATGCTGTCTTCCTTCTGTTTTGCAATGCAATGACTGACTGCTTCTTTCTGTGTCTCAGATAAAAGTTCCTTGCCAAAGGAAAGAAGATGAATTATTAATAATTTATGAGAAATGGATGAAATGATATATGTTGGCTTTCTAAATATTGGTAAGAAACCATTTGCATAAAAATAAACAGCCTTGAGCAAATATTAAACACATGACCTTCTAACTTTGATCTGACCTATATTCATACATGGCGGTCTCACTGTTACCTGAATAGATGATGGATCCATTGCATTGTCAATCATCTTCAATAGCTCAGTACCAGATGTGATCCCTCTGATGGTAGCTGAATCCAATGATCTTCTTGCTCTTTTGGACCTTGTTGAGACACCTACCATTGACAACCAACATGTACAATCACAATATGCAAAAATATGGCCTTTAAGTGAAGGGTTGATCCAATATAAAGTACTAATTTTGAAATGGGCCACTATAGACAGGTGGCCTATATATGAAGGGTCGATCCAATAGAAAATACTACTTTAGACAATACAAGAGTGGTCACTATAGACAGGTGACCAATATAACAGGTTTGACAGTACCTTTGTTTGTGTTTTCTTCTTCGCTTTGTATCTTTGCCATGAGAGCATCTGCTTTTATATTGTATTGTATTTCGTATTCTCGTTTGGCAGTGTCCTCCATTGATTGGTTCCTGAACACACACATACCACTACTGCTATCTTTCTCCATCCACTAGAAGATACATAGATAAATGTTCTGTTATGTGATAAATGCTCATAACAGACAGATGGTCTGCTTAGCATGTGTCACTGACGCTACCAAGTTATCAATTACAATAATAATGCTGTCTTGGTAGAAGCAGCATTCATAGTTTTGCTCAGCATTTCAGACATCGTTACATTAGCAGGGGACCCTCAAGTAAATATTTGAAGTACTTGCAGGTAACCCACCCCATAGTAGAGAAATTATTAAGAAATATAGCAACACCAGTGCGAAAAAATGTGCTGAGTTCATGAACAGTTCATGAATGTTGAATAGGCTAATTCCCATGGACTTTTTCATGAACTGTTTGTCACAGGTGTTAGAATCTAGGAAATTGTTGTGAAGCAGAAAAGCACGTCCGTGCGTGGGAGTCGAACCCACGATCTCTGAATGTCCGGTCCAGTGCTCTAACCTTTGAGCTACGCGGTCATCTGATCTACTCTCACAACAATCGCAAGTCACTCTTGTTACGCCAGCTGTGAACTCTACCAGTTACACAGCACGCCGTTAGTTTTGCCATACCACATGAGTTGATTTGCCAAGTGTCTAGTGACGACTTGCACTTTCCAACAACAGGGGCATACAACAAGCATTTTGAAAGCATAAAACTACAATACATAGAAATTAGACAGATAGGAGCATCAAACTAACAGTACTTAGCACAATGATATATCAACGCAGCAACGTATTGATGATGATAATTTTGAGATTGTTTTTTCAGGTTTCTCAAAAGTTTTGAAATACTCACAAAACAATGTAGTTGACATATAAACAGATTGGATCAATTTGTAAGAAATTATCTAAAGTTGTTAGTGTAAGGCACAGCTTATAAATAATGTAATGTTTAAATGATTGATATACACTCATCATCATCATTTATTCAGTAAAAACCTGACAAGGCTTTTTCACAGGGCTGGTTAAACTATAATTTTATACATAACATATAATTGAACATAAATAAAAAATATTTACAAATTTGTTAACATAATTACATTTTAAAATGTATACTTTTTAATTGCTACTGACCTGCATAGGATAGACTCTAAGAATTGTGACATCTACACAGCTTATTAAACCGCCATCAGGGTGCAGAGTGGAGAGTTGAACAGGAAAGGGGCGTTGATCCTTCTGAAAGCCTAGTTTAGAATACCATTTTGCACGTCTTGTAGAATTACAATGAAGATGCAAGTAATTGCCTTTGGCCTGAAAACAACATTACGTTAAATAAGAAAATGTTCAAAGATGCAAAGGCAAGCGAGGTGGGGATCATCACATTCTATTATCATTAGTATCTTCATCATCATCATCATTATTACCATCATTTTATTTTATTAAACTATCATCGAAAGTATATAATGTGGTGTAAGTTGTCTTACTGATTGAACATAGAGGTCAATGCTATACAGCAGAGCTTTAAATAATATGAAACATTTTAAGTCAAAAATCATACACTCATGTTTGCTACTCAAAGCTTCATGCCAAGGGCGTCATCAGACAATGTATTCACAGACAAAATATAGGTCAATAACATGTCATGAATAAATATGGAGGGCCCCCTTGAAGGAAATGTTTTAAAGGCTTGTAGCTTATAATAAAATAAAATAAAATAGTAAAATAAAAATACATATACAATTATATGACAGATTGATATTAATTCATTTGTTGTTGTCTACAGGATAAATTGGATTATTTGAAAGTAAGGTCCCTCGTCAAGGATGGCAGACTATTCAATTTAATTGAAAGAGCGACTGCATGATCATAATTTAATACTTTGACCAACCTGCAGGGGATGATCGGCAACATCTGGGCCACACAACTCAGCATTGCTAGTGCATAATTTTAGACCAACAAATATTTTGCCTTGTAGCAGTAGTTTGGTGAGTGCACTGTCCAGCAATGCGGGCATTGTATACCAGCCATCTGTTACGTCAATCATGACAGAAGCTTGAGCCTGTAAGAAGGAAAAATAATAGAATATATATTATTGCATTTGAAGTATCACTGTATCTGTGACATTGGCAAAGGATTAGACCCAAGACCATGTAGACCACTGGGCCAATTAGGCCAGGTTATGAAATCATGTATACAATTTATGAAATCATTTTCCATAACTCTTAGAAAATTACAATAATATTCACAAATTGTTGTGCAATGAAAAGCTGGTAAGCTACAGTAGGCCTAATAATAGATTGATTGTGCACTGTCTGTTCAATCATTCATTACTTCTTCTAGCAATTAATACAATAATTAATTAATAATTGTAATAATATGGTAATATTGTGTAAATAGGATTGAAATAGATAATACAACAGAATGAATTTGAGATGTTAATCTGTGAGAGCACCGAGCATTGAAATGAGTTTAAAAGTGTTAAGAGACGGTATTCATGCGGTTAAGACAAAGACTTGAGCGATGTTAAAATCAAGTCTGCCATATGATTGACTACAAGCAGGGTTCAACAGGATACAAGGGGAAGACAAGACATCAATTGAAATAGCTCTAGTACCAGTGACATTTATGGTTTGTTGCTGCCTGAGTTCAATATGCAATATGGTAAGTGCAATCTACTGTATGTGAGCATGTCTCAGAATCTAGTGTGAAGATACATTAATTTACATTCACTCGAACAATACTTGTTATGTTTACGTTTTTATTTGATTTCGATGATTCCTTTTGGTTATCTTTTGTACTGAGGTTAGATGAAAGAGATGTGACACACAGTACTAGTCTCTTTGATGCAATATCATCTCTTTCTATTATCTTTCTGATAGCTGGTCTGAAAGAGAAGGATGGATGATTAGCATCTTGCAGTTTGACATAATGATATGAATAATAAGAAGCACACAACACAGCTCTTGCCCTATATCAAGATATTCAAACTTAATACATTAATATATCCCTCTGAAATACAATTCATAGATGTGCATCAACACCTCATTGATAAATCATAAAAACAGACTCATTTATCGCCTGAGAAAATCACACAGATGTCATTTATTTGCGCTGTCAAAATTGTATGCTCTAAATCTGACATTAATAGAAACCAACTCCTTCAATGACTTCATTCTGATTAGTTGCAGCTCAACAATGAACATGCTCCATTTTCTCGTATTTTCATGGTTGACAAATTTTGTAGAACTTCAATCTAACAGAGGCAGAATTGATTGAATTGCATTGACGCAGTGTTCTTATTTGTTGTAGCCTACTAGTTGATTTGTTGATTAATACCAGACATATATAATTGTAGGAAGTCAGTCATTAGAGGCATACCGTTTTGCACAATGTATTTCCAGATCATATCTGTATCGTAATTGCTGCATAATTCCATTGATTGTAAGTGACCTGTTAAATAATTACAATAAATTAGTGGCGATACTCAATTTCTCAACAATGTCATGCGACGATTTCATCTGCCATTGACATTGTAGGGTATCAATTAACATATCCAAAAGAATTATTTAAAAATTAGGATATCACTCAGTGTTATAGTGAGACGCTCTCTAGCATTTTATTGAAATGTTATCGACACTATGCATTGTTGTGTTGTTAAATGGCATCCAGTTTCCTGTCGGTTATGAATGAAATAAGTCTATGTTCTCTATCAGTGTAAATATATTCGTCTTGTCAAAAGATTACAAATTGTATTCTTTACAAACAACGTTTATATCGTATGGAATCAATCATTATCCATCACAATACATGTTTCATCCCAGTTATAAGCAAGTTTCAAGAATTATCTTTCTAACAAGTCTCTTGATCAGCTATGTCTGACCTAATGTGACAACTCTTTGTGTACAAATATGTTTGGTTCATCTTTGTGTACAAATATGTTTGGTTCATCTGCCGTAATAGTACATTATCTAACATGAGTACGAAAAATAATTCATGAACAATTGATAAACTGTTCACAAAATTCATGAATAGTTCATGAACCTTAAGAACTGTTCATGAACACAATAATATGTTTCTGTAATGATTGAGCTAGATTTTCTGTGAATCTATGTGTGAAGATGACACATAGAGATGACATGTTTTTATGAAGTGAATGCCTATAGGGTATTAGTTGCTTTGACTCAACTGATCATTAATAAGAACAATGAAATACAACAATGAATAGATCATTAGAATTACCTGGAACCGAACTTATTTGGAAAAGAACGTTCAAGGCCAGCCAGTTTCCATACAATTAGTTTGTAGTGATTCTCAATCCATCCATCAGGAATAAGACAGGGATCAACACCATTCATGTTATACAGCGTTCTACAAAATCAAATACATCACATTAATTATATTGATGATAAACACCTCCAGAGAGATATGATGAAACAAACATCAAATCGGCTCCGAGCAGCATTGATTGTCAGATTGCAGTATCAAACATATAATTTGACAGAACGGCTACTATGTCCCTTGCAAACAAAATATGACTGTGTCCATGAAAAGTTCATCAACAGTTTATGAATGGTTCATGGAATTTCTGTGAGCATCTTATAAACAGTCCATCACGAACCATTGAAGAACAGTTTTATTCATGAACCTGCTTTGTTAATTGTTTTGTTTTAAATAAATGATGATGATGTTTTCTATAAATCTTTTTATGATCTAATCATGAATATTCTGGCCATGAATAGTTTATAGGAATTGGGACACTTGACGTTCACAGGGTTAGGGGTTATGAACTGCCTCCGCAGGAGATAGATGGTATTACTATCAGCCGCTTGGAAGTTTTTCAATGCAAATGAATTGAGAAGTACAGTATATCCTTTCATTATAGTTTGTAGTATAATGAGTAAATAGGTAGTTTATTTGGTTTGTGGAAGGATGAAAAATATAAAATAAAGTTCATGCATATGAGAGTGTCCACTTTTCATGAAATGGTTATGAAGTTCACTTTGGATACTTTTGATCAACAACTGTGTAAAAAAAGAGGTTTCTGAATGGGTGACTAGATATAAATCAATCTATAGATGGCTTGTTATGTGAATAAACATATCATACTCTGTTAGTTCAGCAATGCCAGCGTTTGAATCTTTCCCACATTTGATCTCTGCTCCATTATCAGTTGCAACATGCTGATCATTTTCATCATCATTTGCATCAAAACCAAACAAGGGTAATCTGAGGGCAAGTGCCGTCTCAAGTGTCAAATTGATGACCTCACTTGATACGCCATAGCCATACAACTAAGGAAAGAGCGTATAAAGAAACTTAAGTCAAACCTGTTAAAACGACCACCTCTATACAGCAGCTATCTCTATTTGTATTACAACAAAAATGATTTGTTCAATCTGATTGGTTTAGAGTTTGACGCAAAATCACCATAGCAAGACTTGGTTCCAAAACACAATCAATCTTACAATTCGAACTTGATATCACTAATGAGAATTTGCAATTTGATCAAGAATTTCCTAAAACATTTCATGAGCAAGAAAGTCATGTAAATGCTTGTAAAAGTTGTGCTAGTTAATACAAAGCAATCGGCGCACAGTTTCCGAGTCACTTCATGAGAAAACTCGAAGGCGAAAATTATTAGCACACGCTTTCATCAAACAATAACAAACATATGAAATGAAATGATTTCTAATTACGAATTGTAAAAATACCTCTTCAATCGTTAACCTATTTGGGGATTGACCATTCACAGCAGATTGAAGTGTTACACGCTGACGTCTTTCAGTCTTTTGTTTGTATAAGATACCATGATGTTGTGATGCTTGCTTTAAAACAATTAATTGAATATTTGATATCATTTTAGTAAGCGATTTAAAGCGAAGATTACAAAAAGTTAAATATATTATCAATTGACAATCTGATACCTTGATTAATTTCTGATGCTCAATCTTTGGTCTTTTATTTATATTCATATCGTCATGGAGAAGTTGCTTCTTGCTTAATGGGGATGAGTCACTTCCGCGAGGTTGTCTAGTCTTCAAAAGAAGTGGCGAATGAAAGAGGCGTTTTCGTTTTTGGTTAGATGACCTAGAATGAAGTTAGAAAAGTAACTGCATTGAAATTATTGAATTAGTAGCAATAACTCAAATATGTTGCTGCTGGGTTAGTTAACTTAGTTTAAATAACAAAACTGGTGTGTTCTTGGTATTCGGCAATTGGTGAAATTTAAATATAAGCAAATGGGAACCACGATTGCAAAACAATTATTCTAATGATATATAAGTAAATTACATTACTTGAAAACCAAATGAGAAAACAATGGCAAACTAGACATGCGCACAAATTCTTTGCAATTACAGGTATAGATAAGAACTGAAGGAATTGTATCGTATCAGTATCTGTAATACGTGTTGATCATTTGCAATGTACAGTGATTAATTAACAAACAAACAGCCACAGATGAAAGCATCTAAAGTTATTTACCTTGTAAGAACAGGCGTGGTAGCTGAAACAGCAACAGACGAACGACTTGATAGAGTTGAGTATCCATTACTGAAACGATCACGACAACCTAATGCAATATAAAGTAAAACATAATCAGTTTTAAAATGTAACATTTTGTTAGCCTGCATCATAGACCAACATATTTCAAGAATGTTTTTGTTTCTAAATTATTCAGGCTTTATTTCAACCGTTGAAGCATTAGCCTACGTAGAAGAATTAATTTAAAAAGAGGGGTTAGCTCCAGAGGTTAGCTCAGATGACAGAGCAACCGAATTTCAGATGTGATCATATCTGATCGACTGTTAAAATTCCCAAAGGTCAATATAACCTTGACTTTAATACCTAAAACATCAAAATGAGTACCATCTTCTTATGGCGGACGGAATGGTCCAGAGGGAATTGCATTGTGAGTAGCTGAGGGGCCATCTGCAATGAAATCTGTTGAAATTGGTCTGCTGTGTCGCAGCTGAGATCAGTAAAGAGTATTTACAATCACTTCTCTTAGCGAAAAGAGTCACTCCTCTAGGAATAGAATAGTGGTATGGGGACCTTTGGTAGAGGGATACCGTCAATTACGTTTGTCATTGTGATTGACACCACCTCTTAAACAGTATTGCTTGTCTGTTTGAGGTGCGCAAGGTTAGTTAACATGATCAATCGTTTAACAAATTACAAACAAATTATAAAAAATGATGCTATTGTATATAGGGCCTACAAATTATAAATTATGTTGATGTGAAATAATTATAGTCATCATCAACAATGTTTCTGTATATCTGTTGAAACATTTTGCGTTCAAAAATATTTTGTTACACTTGGAATTAATTGTATTGTAACAGTAAATGTTTTGTAAAAGTATGTTTGTTTTAGTATTATGTATATTTACAAACTAGTGTCCTACCTATGGGCGTACTGATTTGCAGGGATGGTGGCGCTGGCTGCTTTGTCATCTGAAAACAAAACATAGCTCAATTATTGTAGCTTTTCAGTCAGCTGAAATTTGAAGCTGTAGGCATAACTTAAAACTTCATCTCAGAATGTCTGAACATTGTAGCTGAGTGCCAAATGGCAGGTTTCTATACTTACCTGTTCCTTCTTTTCCTCAAATATTATCATGGAGCTCCCCCAAAATGAAATTAAGAATCAGTTTAGAGTCAAGGCCCTCTTAATGCATATATTTGGTGTTTCTGTCATGCTTCTATGGATTTGCAAAGTCATGGTAACAAAAAAGAATCAAAGACCATGAAGCTAGCATGCAAATGACTCCCTTCCATGTTTTCAACAGAATTAAATTCATTATCTTGTAAAATTTAAACATTTTCCAACCAAAGCAGTAATAAATTCAGCCGAGTTTGATGAAAAGAGTAAACAAAGTTTTTTCTGAAAACAGTGTTACCCTGGGAACCAATCGCTGAAAATCAGTTTCCATGCAACACTTGATTATGATGTCTGGCTAATTTATTACCCTGACCACACATAACATACGTGAATACAGCTACACATCCAAAACACAGAATATATAGAGCATAATCGAATACTGGAATTACACCTTGAAAATTGAATATATTTACCTTTGTTGAGTGGATAGGCTTTAGGGAGATTTCTAAAGAAAAATGAAGGATAATAACTAGCCATTGTTATTCATTTAAAAAAAATGGAATTAACAATTATCAGTTGGACACAACTACTTCAATACAGTAGCTGCTGTTAAATTTACCAAAACCAACTTTTGTTCAATACCATCTATCAATGATTGCCGTAGAAACACTTGTTTCATCAGATTTCAAGGGATTTCATGATCTTATATATCAAAATTATTTGTTTAGATTATTTTGAATGATGCCTTGCATAGATATTAATTGACGAATGAAATGATTATATTTTGTCATAGAAAGTTGTTAGGTAAAAAACAAACCTTTTACTGCCTCATATGAACTATTGGTCAAAACAGCCATTCTATCTCCAATGATAGCTTCATAATTATTCGCATTTGTCTCAGTTGCATCTTTGTCTTTATTGATTTCAGAATAATTGTCTTTGATAGAAATGTTTGGTATAACTGCAGAAGCTCTCTGTATAATGCTAACAATCGAATCATCGACATTAACAGGATTACAATTTTCAACATCTTTTAAATTTATCCTTGCATGAGTCATCGCATCGACAGACATGTTAAGATTACCTCCACTGGCAATTTTGAACCCATCAAACTTTGTTGAGCATGTCTTTGTAGTGACAATATCTTCTTCAAACTTTCGCTTTGCAGCAGCAATCGCATCGGCAGACACAGTAATGGTGTCTCCACCGGCAGTTTTGAACCCATCAAACTTTGTTGAGCCTGTTTTCGTTGTGACAATATCTTCTTCAAACTTTCGCTTTGCAGCAGCAATTGCATCGACAGACACAGTAACGGTGTCTCCACCGGCAGTTTTAAACCCATCAAACTTTGTTGAGCCTGTCTTCGTTGTGACAATATCTTCTTCAAACTTTCGCTTTGCAGCAGCAATCGCATCGGCAGACACAGTAATGGTGTCTCCACCGGCAGTTTTGAACCCATCAAACATTGTTGAGCCTGTCATTGTCGTGACCATATCTTCTTCAAATTTTTGCGTTTCAGCAGCAATCGCATCGGCAGACACAGTAATGGTGTCTCCACCGGCAGTTTTGAACCCATCAAACTTTGTTGAGCCTGTTTTCGTTGTGACAATATCTTCTTCAAACTTTCGCTTTGCAGCAGCAATCGCATCGGCAGACACAGTAATGGTGTCTCCACCGGCAGTTTTGAACCCATCAAACTTTGTTGAGCCTGTTTTCGTTGTGACAATATCTTCTTCAAACTTTCGCTTTGCAGCAGCAATCGCATCGGCAGACACAGTAATGGTGTCTCCACCGGCAGTTTTGAACCCATCAAACATTGTTGAGCCTGTCATTGTCGTGACCATATCTTCTTCAAATTTTTGCGTTTCAGCAGCAATCGCATCGGCAGACACAGTAATGGTGTCTCCACCGGCAGTTTTGAACCCATCAAACTTTGTTGAGCCTGTTTTCGTTGTGACAATATCTTCTTCAAACTTTCGCTTTGCAGCAGCAATCGCATCGGCAGACACAGTAATGGTGTCTCCACCGGCAGTTTTGAACCCATCAAACTTTGTTGAGCCTGTTTTCGTTGTGACAATATCTTCTTCAAACTTTCGCTTTGCAGCAGCAATCGCATCGGCAGACACAGTAATGGTGTCTCCACCGGCAGTTTTGAACCCATCAAACTTTGTTGAGCCTGTTTTCGTTGTGACAATATCTTCTTCAAACTTTCGCTTTGCAGCAGCAATCGCATCGGCAGACACAGTAATGGTGTCTCCACCGGCAGTTTTGAACCCATCAAACATTGTTGAGCCTGTCTTTGTCGTGACCATATCTTCTTCAAATTTTTGCGTTTCAGCAGCAATCGCATCGGCAGACACAGTAATGGTGTCTCCACCGGCAGTTTTGAACCCATCAAACATTGTTGAGCCTGTCTTTGTCGTGATCATATCTTCTTCAAATTTTTGCGTTTCAGCAGCAATCACATCGGCAGACACAGTAATGGTGTCTCCACCGGCAGTTTTGAACCCATCAAACTTTGTTGAGCCTGTCTTTGTTGTGACAATATCTTCTTCAAACTTTCGCTTCGCAGCAGCAATCGCATCGGCAGACACAGTAATGGTGTCTCCACCGGCAGTTTTGAACCCATCAAACTTTGTTGAGCCTGTTTTCGTTGTGACAATATCTTCTTCAAACTTTCGCTTTGCAGCAGCAATCGCATCGGCAGACACAGTAATGGTGTCTCCACCGGCAGTTTTGAACCCATCAAACTTTGTTGAGCCTGTCTTTGTCGTGACCATATCTTCTTCAAACTTTCGCTTTGCAGCAGCAATTGCATCGGCAGACACAGTAATGGTGTCTCCACCGGCAGTTTTAAACCCATCAAACTTTGTTGAGCCTGTCTTCGTTGTGACAATATCTTCTTCAAACTTTCGCTTCGCAGCAGCAATCGCATCGGCAGACACAGTAATGGTGTCTCCACCGGCAGTTTTAAACCCATCAAACTTTGTTGAGCCTGTCTTCGTTGTGACAATATCTTCTTCAAACTTTCGCTTCGCAGCAGCAATCGCATCGGCAGACACAGTAATGGTGTCTCCACCGGCAGTTTTAAACCCATCAAACTTTGTTGAGCCTGTCTTCATTGTGACAATATCTTCTTCAAACTTTCGCTTTGCAGCAGCAATCGCATCGGCAGACACAGTAATGGTGTCTCCACCGGCAGTTTTGAACCCATCAAACTTTGTTGAGCCTGTTTTCGTTGTGACAATATCTTCTTCAAACTTTCGCTTTGCAGCAGCAATCGCATCGGCAGACACAGTAATGGTGTCTCCACCGGCAGTTTTAAACCCATCAAACTTTGTTGAGCCTGTCTTCGTTGTGACAATATCTTCTTCAAACTTTCGCTTCGCAGCAGCAATCGCATCGGCAGACACAGTAATGGTGTCTCCACCGGCAGTTTTAAACCCATCAAACTTTGTTGAGCCTGTCTTCATTGTGACAATATCTTCTTCAAACTTTCGCTTTGCAGCAGCAATCGCATCGGCAGACACAGTAATGGTGTCTCCACCGGCAGTTTTGAACCCATCAAACTTTGTTGAGCCTGTTTTCGTTGTGACAATATCTTCTTCAAACTTTCGCTTTGCAGCAGCAATTGCATCGGCAGACACAGTAATGGTGTCTCCACCGGCAGTTTTAAACCCATCAAACTTTGTTGAGCCTGTCTTCGTTGTGACAATATCTTCTTCAAACTTTCGCTTCGCAGCAGCAATCGCATCGGCAGACACAGTAATGGTGTCTCCACCGGCAGTTTTGAACCCATCAAACTTTGTTGAGCCTGTCTTTGTCGTGACCATATCTTCTTCAAACTTTCGCTTTGCAGCAGCAATCGCATCGGCAGACACAGTAATGGTGTCTCCACCGGCAGTTTTAAACCCATCAAACTTTGTTGAGCCTGTCTTCGTTGTGACAATATCTTCTTCAAACTTTCGCTTCGCAGCAGCAATCGCATCGGCAGACACAGTAATGGTGTCTCCACCGGCAGTTTTAAACCCATCAAACTTTGTTGAGCCTGTCTTCATTGTGACAATATCTTCTTCAAACTTTCGCTTTGCAGCAGCAATCGCATCGGCAGACACAGTAATGGTGTCTCCACCGGCAGTTTTGAACCCATCAAACTTTGTTGAGCCTGTTTTCGTTGTGACAATATCTTCTTCAAACTTTCGCTTTGCAGCAGCAATCGCATCGGCAGACACAGTAATGGTGTCTCCACCGGCAGTTTTGAACCCATCAAACTTTGTTGAGCCTGTCTTCGTCGTGACAATATCTTCTTCAAACTTTTGCTTTGCAGCAGCAATCGCATCGGCAGACACAGTAGTGGTGTCTCCACCGGCAGTTTTGAACCCATCAAACTTTGTTGAGCCTGTTTTCGTTGTGACAATATCTTCTTCAAACTTTCGCTTTGCAGCAGCAATCGCATCGGCAGACACAGTAATGGTGTCTCCACCGGCAGTTTTGAACCCATCAAACACTGTTGAGCCTGTCTTTGTCGTGACCATATCTTCTTCAAATTTTTGCGTTTCAGCAGTAATCACATCGGCAGAGGAAGTTTCAAATCCATCAAACTTTTCAGAGACATTGATATCCTCTATACAATTTGCAATCACTTCATTTCTAGCGTCAGTCAGCTTCAAAAGACTGTCATTCAATGTCAATGAACTGTGTTCTAAAGATGATGAGCTACTACTTGACATACTTTGCTGTTGATTAATGCAGTTGTGTGGGCTAGATGATGAAACAGAGCTGGTAGGCATGTGCTTCTGTTTAATGGCTTCACAGACAATCTGTGAGTTAAAGTCCAATATGACATCGTCAGTCTGAGAGTAAGAATCAAATGTCTCCAAGGCCTTTTCTAAGGTTAACTCAGTAGCATTACATTTTATGTTAGACTTTGAGGGTTCATTAATGTTTGTCTGAATTTTCTTTAAAAAACGCTTTGGTTCTCTTTCCACTGCCGTGGTGTCCACAGGGTATGAAAACCTTCGTTTTGATGTTTCCAAATGATTAAGCTTGAAAAGAAATTTGAGATTAAGCTTGTGGTTGTCATCATTTGCTTTTATTGTCATGACTGTGTTAATGACATCATTTATTATTGTGTTGACAATCTCATTTGCAGATGGACAATCTTGTGGTTGCACTTGTCTAGTGATAGATTCTGCATTAGCATTTTGTTGATGGGATACTATGGTGGGATGATTTGGTGCACTATTAAATACCGGTCCCTTGTTTCTTTTTGATGCATTGCAGCAAACGACTGGAGATAGAGGCATCTCACAAGACTCGTTAAATGCACCAGAGTCATTGAAATCAGCCAAATCCAAATCTTCAAAGTCGTCATTCAAATTCAATTCCCATTTTTGCTTTGTTTTGAGTTCAAAGGGATCAATGTCTATTCTATTAATTTTTGGTGTCGATTGAGCTAATATAATAGGAGAAGGCTTATTAACATCTTTATTGTCGTGTTTTGTGGTTGTTGTTGTAGCAATAACAATGGATGGAGAAGAATGTAAAATATGATTCACGTCATCTTGAAAATCACATTCAGTTTGGATGTTTTCAAGTTCTCCATCGAAAGGTGAACCATCTGTGAAGTTTGATAATGATGTTCCAATACCAGATGTCTTAGCAGAATGAGAAAAGCTTTGCAAAGGACGTGAAGAAATAGTCGGTGAAAGCATTGATTCGTTACAGGAAGAAGTTCTATCCTTATCCATGTTTACGGCTTCCCAATTTGTTTGCTCAGGATTACTCTTCAGGGTTGATGTCAATTCAACATTGGTCGATACATCAACATTATTTTGTTTTGCCTCTTGAGAACTACCAGTAAAAAGAACCCTTGAAACAGCCTGTAAAAAGAACACTGTGAAACAATCACCACAATCCCACAGTAGCACAAATCAATTGATCAATTCAAAGTACAGACTTTAATGAAAATCTTTATTCAGTCAGACAGTGAAGCATCGATGTGACTGACTCAATGTCTCACCTGACTTTCAAATGGAGGGTGTTCTGAATCAATCTTTTCCTTACTACCAGTTGATAACAAGAGACTACTTTGTGATTTAGAATTAAATAAACAGTCTGTAAATGAAAACAAGAATGTTATCAATTATTGAAGTCTTGCATATCTGTTCAAGATACTGCGCCCGGAAAGGTTCAGTTAGGATGAATATATTATGCTTTGTTGCTAATAGAAAAATAGGAAATACCGCATGTCCGTTATTTCACATGTGGAACGATCAAATAGGTTACTCGTTTATCAAGAATGTAACTTTTTCAACAACATGATTTTCGAATGGCTTAAAATGGAAGGGACCCTGAGTAAACAACTAAATTATAAATAAACAACAACATACCTGGGGATGTCATTCCTTTTGGGGTTTCCATCGCTGAATTCCATTGCAAGGACACGTCAGGATCAAGAACGGCATCTAATATTGCGTGTTTCTGGAATTTGAAAATGCATCAACAGATTTACAATCTAGCAGATACATCAAATGGCAAAAGGTACCTAATTTATGAATCTATATACAAATAGAGATCCGTGCGTCGTGCCTGTGTGTACTGTGTATGTATGTATGTGTTTTTTTCACGCATTTATTAATCCATGGAATGTGACAAACTATAACTCAAAATGATCGTCGTAGTCCAAACAGCGAGCTGCGCTAATAATATATCCTAGATTTTTCCTTGCATGAAGAGATATCAACGCTTATCTACAAAAAGTATGGTATTTACAATACCAGTGTCGTTCATTTTGTCGAGTAGGTGTTCTTTTCTGTGTTGCCATGGTGCCTCGATGAACGGTGCCGCTGTTTTTGTTTTAATGTAAACAGGTTTAGAATGACAAGAATGTATCAAGTAATTATATGAAGGCCCATGGAAATAATAAAATTGTGCAATTTTAATTCTAATATTTTGATATGCTTTAGAAATTGCATAACTATGGGGACGTATTTTTATACAAGAAGGAAATTTCACAGGAAATTATTCTGCTGAATTTAAATATTTTAAATTTAATTGGACTTTACAAAACATTTACCATTGACAAGCAACTGTTTATTTACTTCTCAGTGTCAATTTCAATGAATTGTTGAAAGATCGAGTATAGGTTTTTGTTTTCATGATGGATTACCAAGGAATTATTAAGCAATTCCAAAATTGATATTAAATAAGAGGTAATAGTTATCTTTGTCTTTTTTGTCAATTCAATGATGTCAGTGTTGTAAACAGGCACAAATCAGAATTTAGAATTAATATATATATCTCGAACAAATGTAAAACTGTAAATTGAAACTCTGAGTTAAATACAAAATTCATAAAAAGCACTATAAATGTTTAATCGTGATCATCTGATTGAATTAGTAAAAGAGAATAGAGGCCAATAGAATCTCACCTGATCTCATTTTCAAATTCAGATTACTTGTAGTAACATTTAGGAAAGCTATCCTTCTTTTATCACGACTTCGAAAACACGTTTGTGTTACACTTTACTTATTTAACCGAATATTTGATGAATTTGATGATGATGATTCTACAGGATCTTATTATAACTGAAACAACTTACAGAATCCGATTCAAATATGTTGAATCCGATTCGCATATCAATATCTTATTCATGTTTGTTGAAGTTTAATCCGATATCATGAACTCAGAATAAAAGGATTATCTATAGACTAATCAAAGAAATTATGATATTCAGTTTTAACACTCATAGTCAGCTATAGGGTTCTGCATGCTCAAGGGTTCGTTATCTAGCAAATCTATAAATTGCCATCAATAAGTCTCACAATTAAAGAACAAGAAATTATGTACCAATAAATAATTTTGCCCCTTAAATCTGTAAATAATGTATCTCATATTATCTGACATTAATCAGTTTTTTGAAATTTGTGTTTCTTATTCGCCAATGGTGTAGCCGTAACATAGCGTATATGAATATAGATTTACCATTTCAATCATAGGTCATCATATATCAAACATTACTCTTTGCACACTTATTGAGTGACGTTAGCAAGCAAGCTATATGCATATAGTTCTACAACACGTATTGCGTGTAACTGGTATTCTAGTTCTGCAAATAGACGGTGGATAACTATTAACAGGGCATAATAGAAAGTGGCAGCTCAAGTCATAGCCTACATATTTTGAGAACAAAATAATTCCTGTAGGCAAGAATTTAAGAATTTAATATTATATTTATCTTGAATCAATAAAAAAAAACCTGTTCAAATACTGTATATCCTGGCCACATGTTAGCCTAATCAATGTAGGCTAGGCTAATCCTCACTAAAATAGTTTCCTTTGTTAGTTCATGTCAGAAACATGGAAATTCTGTTAACAGGGATATGACTGTAAGCTGTAATATAAATTCATTATTGGTGAGCTCCACAACAAAATCCAGGTAGGCCTATACACTGTATAGCAAAAGAAACAGGAATGTAATGTATTTAGACAAATAATAATTAATGTCAGACACAGTTTTAAGCATATGCCTGTAGAAATTTGCCATTCCAAGTGCGTATGATTCAGTCTAATATCATTCCTATTAGAAATTTGTTAGTAAGCCTATACTTACAGCTTGTGAGCCAAAAGCAGCTAGAAACGGAAACAAGATCAAAAATTAATTTGGGCATGAGGAGTATACAAGCCTCAGCTTGCGGCCTGTGCCCAGGGCCAGTTAGCCTCCGGCTTCCTCATTTAGAGGTAACTTCGCTCCCACCCCTGTAGTAAAACTTGTAAAGACAAAAATAAACATTTTTATCGAAGAACAGAAAGTAGCTTACTGTGGTACTCCAGGTTAGCGAATAAATGAAACAGAATTTGAACCCATGCCAGAACACTAGTTTTTGGGTTCTTGGAGAGAGAGAGAGAGAGAACAGTTGATTACATTTACTCAGATCATCCACTGTGTCATTCTCATTTTGTCTCCCTCCCATCGACCATTGTCTTGAAGGATGCATTTCAATTTGCAGCGGTACAACAATATTACAGATTTAAAAGGGGCCATCCACAAAGGCTCAAAGCGTGTATGTCCCCTGTATGTAGGCTGTACTCAATTGATGGGGGATATGGGGACACAAAAAGTGTACAGCCTTGTGAGAAAGATTTGAATCATCCTCACAGTAGGGCCCACCAGAGGTATCTATTTACAAATCCTACCAGTAGGGCCTATCTTGTAAATAAATGGCTCTGGGGCCTACGCCTATAGCATTCTCCGTTGTAGGTTTAGAAAATTTTCAATAGTCTGGTAAGAGGTAATAATTGAGTAATTGAGATGGCATTGCCCTACCAAAATCTGCCACACCACTTTCCTATTCTTATAAGAGTGGCTAACTTCACTCAGAGTGATGATTGTACATGGCACTCTTTAATGATCTAAACCGCGACACTGCAGATCAATTTCAACAGATTTTATGGGAGATCGGCCACAATTGTCAATTTGCAGCAATACATATAGTAATAGTATAGTTCAATAAAGAGCATTTACTTTGTTAAATTGTACAGTCAAACCTGTTATAACGGTCACCTCTATTCAGCGGCCACCTGTCTATAGTGGTCACTCTTGCAATCTCTAAAATAGTATTTTCTATTGAATCAAACCTGTATACAGTGAAACCTGTATATAACGGCCAGCTACCAGAGGTAGATAAATTGACCACTTTAGACAGGTGGCCTTTATATACAGGTTTGATTCAATAGTAAATATTATATAGACATTGCAAGAGTGACCACTATGGACAGGTGGTCGCTGTATAGACGTGACCGCTATAACAGGTTTGACTGTATAAAGGCCACCTGTTTATCTACCTCTCGTAGCTGTGCCAGGTTATATACAGGTTTCACTGTACCAGTTCAATCATTATGATCAATTGATCTGATTCAAATTTTAATAGATCCAGATTAAGATCCAGATTAAGATCCAGATTAAGATTCATGCAAACAGAGTTGGAAACACGCACATCACACATGATTGACTTACAGTTGAGGCACCGCCTAGGAGTTGCTACATCATCAACACATCTGGTTCTGAAAATGAAAGCACGACATACATACACTACATATAATTATAGGTTACAGTCATATCATAAATTCAACCATCCCGGGTATTGCCCTCTTTCTATCTGCCTACAAACGCCTCAGGGAGTCTCAGGAACACAAGAGGTTTATATTAGTTCATAGTTAATTATTATTTTTATTAATATTATATTATTAGTTCAAAGTCAACACTGATATTTTCTGATGTCACATGATATTAAAATTTTGTGTCTCACTCGTCCCTACAACCGTTAGGAACCCATTTAGTTGACCTCATTAGGGTAAACCAAATGATACAACCCGGTCGTGTTTATGTAGCCTACTAGTTTATAACCTAGGCCCTCACCAACCGTGGCGCTTGGCTACGGCGTAGACTATGTAAATTTAGCGTTCCCAGTTCGAATCCTCTTCAAAGAAATATTATTTTCATCAATTTATCAATTTAATTTGGTCTCTTAGCATCATCATTTATTCAGAACCTGATAAGCTACAGGAGCTTTTTTTCACAGGACTGAAATTTTTTTTTTTTTTTTATATTGAAATGCACTCTGGATGATTCCCCAGCTGCCACCATCATCATCATCATCATCATCATCATTTAAAATCAAATCCCAAAGACTTTGGCAATGGTTGTTACATGCATGCGTTTCCAATGAGCGATGTGATCGCTGAAAAACAACAAGAATAGGCCCTGTTGGGATTGAATTGCTGACTACAAACTAATGTCGATACATACATACTAGATACATACATGAATTATCAATAGATTTCAGATTCTCACATCAGTCTATGTAGGCTACATTTAGGTTTCATTTAACAATTAAATCAGACATTTTCTTACAATTTAAGGAGTTGATTGAAGGAGACATCAGTATCGTATTTAATTGACCCATTCCTTGAAATAATTTGGCTGCAATTTGGTAAGTTGGCTATTGGACAAGTTCCATGTTGGCTTGGTGTGTCAGGAGATCCTACGGGGAAAACAGAAATCATATATATATACCAGCTCAAGCTATTAGAGGGAGGTAAATTGACCGATATTATGCAGGTGACCTACATCGCAAAATATGATATGGGTCTACCCTGAATTGGGTTCAAATATATGTATGGACTACTACCTGGTCTGCAAGGCATGGCAGCTGCGCCCCCGAGATACAAAATTTTTCGCATAATTGCCGCCCCTGAAGCTGTAGTTTTCATCGAAAATCGGCAATTAAAAATGATTTTTTGTCATTTTCTTTGTAATTTTTGCTGAAATGATGGATGTTGCCGTCCCTGAAGTGAAATTTGATCAAATTTGATCAGTTGCCGCCCCCGCCCCTAACTTTTTTGGCACTGCCGCCCCCGAGATCTCGTCGAGATTGCCATTATTTGCAGACTGGACTATTGCTACAGTACGTGTACTACTGCTACGGAGATACCAGACTGCAGGAAAGTGTTTCGAGGGAACCTATTTATAGCCTTATAGCGTATTGCATAGGACCAGAGGTTGCCTGGACTCAGTGGACATGTTAGGATAGACTAAATAAATTGTAGGCTAGAGTGTAGGCAGCGGGCTGGGCTACAGTTTGTGATAATATCACCTGCACATTAAAAAATGGCAATTTTGTATTGATTGCAATAGCCATAATTAAAAACATCACAAGTAAGTTACCTGGTTGTGAAAGCGTTTCATTAAAAGCAGAGTTTTCTTGATTTTGAGGTGTCTTGAACATCACATCACAGAAAGTCCATAAATTCAGGCTCGGGAAGAGCAATTAGTTAGAATTACACGACAAATCGAATACCAAATAGCTGTATGGAAGTGAGATACAAAGTAAACTTGCTAAAATGTATTAGTTTATCAATCTGCATAAGGTTTGAATAACATAAACATAAACGGAACCTGCAAAGTTCACATTTGATCTCGTCCCGCCATTTTTCAAGCCATGTTTTCTGAATTCTGCACCAGGCTTCTGAACACAAATAATGACCGATGACCGATAATAGTCTGACCGACTTCCTTGTCAGACAGCTATAGACGATTAGGACTCTCCTGTAATGTGACTACTATACGATTACAGTATTCATGTATTCCAATTTCAGCGAAAATAGAACATTGAAATAAGTCATTTTTATATACGATATGGTAAGTATGCGTGGTAAAGACCGTAAAGGACAAGATTGAATATTTTTCATGAAGACATTTTGCATCTTCCATGTATCTATTTTAGTAAATATTTCATGTTTTTGCTAGATATACATCTGTCCGATCTAGTACAGCGTAGCAATCAGCGCAGTTCACGGTTGTAAACTTGATTGTCTTCATTAAAAATGTTTTCATGGGACATTCATTCATTATAGCGGCCTCGATTATAGCTACATATAACCTTCGTGCAAACTAAGGGACCGCTCATTATTTATGACCGGGGTTGGGACCAAAGAGGTACCTTTTGCTTGAAAAAGAAAATTTTACCCAACCTTCGACTGGTTGAAAAAATTTTTTGCCCAACCCTAATTACCAGAATAGACAAAAAATTTAAATTTGCATTTTTGAAATAACTACTTAAATTTAATCATTTGTAACAAAACACATTATTATTTATCAGGTAAATCGGATCTTCCACAAACCAGCGCTTCTTCCAGAACGTGTTGTAACTACAAGATCATTATTATCACTAGGGTTATCACTTTCAGAGTCTGTATATGTTGGTGAGAGCCTCTATGAAGGTGGACCAGCTTTTGCTAATGTAGATGTTGTAGCCACGAAGGGCAGACGTGAAGAGAGTTAATACATTACAGACAGTGATTTACATTTACAAGGTATAAGTGATTACAAACGGAAGCTTTACAGTTAACAAAGGAAATACATAATGATAAACAATAGGCATAAAACAACCACTGCAGAAGATGCTGTCTCATTTCTTACGACGTCAACGGTAATAGCTCTTATTTTGTCTTTTTTACATTTTTTTGTCTAGTAGCTGATATTTATTTATATACAAGTATATCTCTCTCACAAGTAAACCATTAAAAACCTATTTAAGTTAATAATCTGAAGGAAAGTTTATAGTAGGTTTTATTGTATTTTTTAGGAATCCAGATTAATAGCTAATAGTACAAGTCATTATAAAACATGACCTTACACAAATTGCAACAGAAGCATTTTTCATCAATTCTAGGGTCATCCAAATTAAATGTTTCGAAATCAGAGTAGGCAAAATGCCTTAATTTCGCAATTTGATTATTAATGGCAATCCCAGAAGCAACGTTAAATCGAGGCTGTAAGTTTCAGTGCAATCATGTGATTTAACTTGAGGGAATATCATCAGATATAGTTAATAGCCCTGCATTCCTGCAACATTCAGCTCATAAAATGTGCTTAAAATTTCTTTACTGTCACTAGATGTATCAAATTACCAAAACGAGGCTATGTACGAAGATACATAAATCGACATAGAAAAACGAGAAAAACATATACCAAGTCAGCAAAAAAATGTTATTCATTATGTTTTAACATTCCACTACAAGTATGGATTATGTAAATACTTTGTTTATGTGTGGAGATTTTTCTCAAAAGGGCGCTATATAAATACACATTTATTATTATTTTTTATCATCATCTTATTTAGTAAATACAACTAGATATGTACAACTAGATATGTTATTAGATTTTATCTAGTAGCAAAGAATACAGTGCTCAACGTTTTAAATGGCAGAGCTGTAAATAATAATAATAGTAATAGAAAGAATTCAGAGACCAAACATTCTTATATTTTTACTTTAAGTTTCATGCTTTTATAGCAATCATCAGACAGAATTAAATTAACTTTCCTTTCATTAATAATCGCCAACATATTTCTGTAACTTTGAATATAAGTGAGTAAAACTGTAGGGTTCACAAAGTGGGTTTGGCAGTTCTTCATAATCGGGTTCATAATATCTCTGCGAAAAACAGTCCAGGAGTTCATGAACGTTAAATGGCCCCAAGTTTTCATGAACTGCATTTATAAACTATCCGTGAAGGTTCATGAACTCCTTAACCGTCTTTTGCAGGGGATGTATCAAATCCGGCATACAGTAATCTTCCTTGGGAAAATAATTCATAGAAATTTTAAATGACCTAGGTTTCATGAACAATTTATGAGCAGTTCATGAAATGCTAAATTGATTTATACTTTATCCATGAACATTTAATGAATATTAATGTTAATGAATAGTTCATGAATAATCAAATGTTAAATAACAGTTCCACCACAACAACAAACAAATAAATAGTAATAATAATAATAATAATAATAATAATAATAATAATAATAATAATAATAATAATAATAATAATAATAATAATAATAATAATAATAATAATAATAATAATAATAATAATAATAATAATAATAATAATAATAATAATAATAATAATAATAATAATAATAATAATAATAATAATAATAATAATAATAATAATAATAATAATAATAATAATAATAATAATAATAATAATAATAATAATAATAATAATAATAATAATAATAATAATAATAATAATAATAATAATAATAATAATAATAATAATAATAATAATAATAATAATAATAATAATAATAATAATAATAATAATAATAATAATAATAATAATAATAATAATAATAATAATAATAATAATAATAATAATAATAATAATAATAATAATAATAATAATAATAATAATAATAATAATCTTAATAATAATAATAATAATAATAATAATAATAATAATAATAATAATAATAATAATAATAATAATAATAATAATAATAATAATAATAATAATAATAATAATAATAATAATAATAATAATAATAATAATAATAATAATAATAATAATAATAATAATAATAATAATAATAATAATAATAATAATAATAATAATAATAATAATAATAATAATAATAATAATAATAAAGATATCATGCGAGCAGCTGAATTTTGGACTCTTTGCAGTTATCCAATAGACCTTTTTTGTAGTCCATACAGTCCAGCTTAGACTTTACAAATGCATGGGCTAGAATCTCTGCAAACTTCAGAATTGATGTATTTTCTGATTCTTGATATATGTTTCAGATGGTAGAATGCTACTCTCGATAGTTTCGATACATGTGTGTCCATCGTCATTTTGCAATCGTAATAAACACAAGATATTTTGCACAAGGGATTTGAGATCTGAGAATTCAATAACATTGTCCCCAATACAATTTAAGGAAATTCAGAGATTTTAGCAAATTTAGAATTGAAAATAATTATCTTTGTTTTAGTAGTGTTAAGTTGGAGTGCATTATTTTTTTATTCAAATCGAAACAGCGTCGATACGATTCCTTGTAAGCAATGTAGAATTATTGTCATTGCAAGTAAATGTTGTGTAGACCAAACACATATGTTGAACCCTACAGTTTTACTCACTTGTATTAAAAGTTACAAAATATGTTGACGATTATTAATGAAAGGAAAGCTAGTGATTGGGGAATTTTGCAAGTTTTAAAAATGGAGCAAATTATTTTCACTTCACTTTCTGCTCAGACGAACCAAGAACTATAAAAAGAGTAAACCACCAAAACTGCAGCCAAGCTCATCAATATTTGATTCAATAGAAAATACTATTTTAAGATATTGTAAGAGTGACCACTTTGGACAGGTGGACCATGAAGGGACCATGAACAATGAATATCCAAAGGCATTTGCCTGAAATTTTTCATGTGTATAATGTATATATTACCTAGACGTATTTTTTATAAATAATATGAACAAAGTATTTACATGATCTATACTGCTATTGGAACGTTAAAACATAATGAATAACATTTTTTACTGACTGTGTATATGTTTTTTTCGTTTTTATGTCGATTTGTGTATCTCCGCTTGTATCTTCGTACATAGCCTCGTTTTGGTAATTTGATACATACATTTTAAGCACATTATGTGAGCTAAATAATGCAGATTGCAGAGCTACTGTATGATGGTATTCCCTCAAATTAAAACACATGATTGACTGATCTATAAGTCCCGCTTTGATATACCGCAATTTGACTGGCGGTAAGCGCACTTACCAACATATCAAAATCATCAAAGTAAAAGTGAGACTTGGGCAAGTCAAAACACATGATTGCACTGAAACTTGACAACCTCGCGTTCATGTTTCTACTGGGAATGCCGTTAATCAAATCGCGAAATTAAGACATTTTGCCTACTCCGATTTCGGAACATTTTGGAAACGATGTTAAGCATGAAATTTGACCCTAGAATTGATGAAAAGTGCTTCTGTTGCAATTTGCGTGAGGTTAAGGCTTATATTGACTTAAAATGACTGTACTATAAATTATGAGTGTCCCATATGAAAATATATGCTGATGAACAGTGAACTAATGCGCATATTTCATCATTTCACGCTGTACGCTGTTCGATAATTAATAGATTTTTAGTGCCATCGATATAATCATAGGCGTAGGGGCACATTTCCAACCAGGGGGGCAAAAATGGTTTTGCCCAAAAAAATTTTTCCTGGAAATGTTGTTATAAGAGGTAACTCACATGCAAAATTGCAGAAGATTTATCACAAAACACAGACATCACAGGCCTCCTTCAGCCCTACAAATTTCTTAATACCGTCATTAAATATTGAAACATATCATTTTACATTCATTTTAAGCAATTGTATGATTATATAATTTTTTACTGAATTCAAAAAGCCGTTACCAGCTCTTCCATTCCTCCTGCGACTTAGCTTTACGGTGTAAATAACAACGCTCATTTCTCCCTGTAGTGGATCGTTATAGAGAACGTTTTAGTCATACCTGGCTCGTCATATAGGCCATCGTATTTTAGGTATTTACTTTTATTTCCTGAGAATGTTTAGACACCTTAGAGCAGAATATTTTGCTGCATATTTTAGGCACCGTAAAATAAACTTTCATATGCAGCACTGGGTTATGTATTTAATTTGAAAGAGCGAGACAAGCCTATTTTATGGCAAATAGTGATCTGCTTCACTAATCCCTATATGATCTGATGCGAAGAATTGTTGCGAGCAGAGCGAGCAAGAAAATTTGGATTATTGTTTACTGATATTTTTCAGGACAACGTTACGTATAACCTGCGAAATATTGAATGACTGAATAATTTCATTTGCAAAGAGATATAAGAAATAGCTTGATCTGCCCGAAAATTGACCTAAAAATTTCCACTTACACATTTGGGTCAATGTAACATTTCTCATGTCATCAAGGTCTTAATCTTTTTAGACGTTAACATATAAAGCGTGTAGATGAGTTCTGGATTTTTTATATTGCAAAACGAGTGGGGGTGGAGTCTTCAAAATAATTAAGCGATATAGCAACCATAATTATTGCATAAAATTATGAATATTAGATTGGAACATGATAAGAAGAAAGCTTGCCAGTAGGCTTACAATGCATAGTATACTCCTGCTCATAAAACTGTTTTTGTGAAGTGTTAAATTTTATTAATACACAATAAATTTCCTGAACACTTTCACTGTACCACAAAAAACTTGTAATTTGTTGATTTGCCCAAAAAATTGCCCGAATTTTTTTCTCAAATGCGTTTGGGGGGGCAAATGCCCCCCTGCTCCTACGCCTATGGATATAATGATCCCAACTCCATCAGCAATAGTGATAGATCGCATTAATAAATTTGCCAAATTGTAGAATAACTCCGTTATAATCACCAGAACCAGATCTATAGATATACAGTAGATGTCTCTGACACCAGCTCCGATAGTCGTTATAGAAAGGAATCAGAGACCACACATTCTTATCACTTGTTACTTCAAGTTTCATGCTTTTATAGCAATCATCAGACAGAATTAAACTATTAATGAGAACATACGTGGTACCTCATATTCAGATGAAAATAATTGTCGCTAAATTGTTGTAAATGGTATAGAAGTTAGCTTCCTAATTATTATTTGAATATTACACTAAATGTTTATGAGGATATATTATAAGATTTTCATATTTTTCGAAAATCTGTCGCCAGCCCTTGTAAAAATGCTTCATTCTCCTATTTATGAGTTACCGGGATTAAATCTAAGAGAGAAATCATTGAATTAAAGTGACCATTTGTTTATATGTCGTTGTTAATGAAACTGTTATATATTACGACATATATAACAGTTTCATTAACAACGAAGACAAATAAAGAGATTAATATATCTAAAATGAAATGCACTGCAAGGTCATCAGAAATTGCAGAAAATGCATTTTCTAATTAAGGCATATCATTAGTTTAATTTCACGTGGGATGTAATATGTTCAATGTCTGCGTGAGTGGTATGTTTACAAATTTGACGCAATGCAGTGGTCAAACGCCTCCATCGTAGCATAAAAGATTCAAATGTCAATACCCGTCGTGGTGTTGTTGCTTTGGAAACAGCTCTATCAATTTTATTAGGTACATTGAAAACAGTATTGATGAAATTAAATATTAGCAGCCAATAATCGGAAACATGAATATGATCTAATATTCCATTATTTAATGATTATTTAGTATAACAGTGAACCAATAAACGTAACTTCGTACAGAGTCTCAGTTGTAGAATTTAGGATTGATAAGGAAACGATAAAGATTTCATCGAATCCCTTGTGATTTTGCCAACAAAAATTGAAGAGAATTTAATGGCTTGTCGGCTTTCAAGACTCGACGGATAATGTAATATTAGCTGATCACTAGTACATTTTTATGTACAAGAACACTAAGCCTCAAAATTTGGGCAAAATATATAGAGGGGTTGAGTTTGACCATAATGAAATAAGAACAAAGCAACCATTCTTAATTATTAAAAAAGTGTAAAATATTCGACGATCTAATGATTACACGTTGCACAATTATAGGCATTAAATGCAATGAGTATGTTTTTAATTTAAGTAGAGTTTCATTTAAACAGTTGAAGGCTTCATCAGTGACGATGAGGGCTCATATAAGTTGAATGATGGTCATTTACTTTATAGTTAACAATTTAAGGTAAAATATATAATACAAATTCCATTTATATAATTATATAGGGCCATATAGGTATTTAAACCCAATCGTTGAAAAATAAAATAAAAATTTGCTTGAGTCGAGAGTACATAATTAAATAGTTTTATAAATTTGTTTACGGGGCCAAAATGCAGCAGAGCGTAAAAGTACAGGATCAATCTAAAAACAGCCTCGGCTTAAAACATAATCTCCACCATATCTGTGGAATTGGACGTGACATAATATTCAATGGGTTTAAGTTTAACAGAATGAATATCAATGCGACATGTAGCGATATTGTAATAACAATAATAATAAAAATATCATATTAATAGAGTGAATGAATTGAAGTTGTGTTTTCAACCTTTTTATAGATGCTAGAAAAAGATAGCTGTTGAAAAGAAGCATAAAGAAGAGACGATCAACCACCGTTTCAATCTCAAATGCATTCACCCCTACTTGGTTACCATGGTTACAATTAATATGGTTGTTTGTTTAACCCAGAGATTGAACCCGTTATGCATGGCTGCCGGCACTGCAGCCAGATTATAGAAGGAGTAGAAGCCAGTACATAGAAGTCAGTACATAGAAGGCAGTACATAGAAGGCGTGGGAGTACTTGGAAGACAATCAAAGACAAGACCACCGTTAATTTGTGGACAGCTCCAGGTATCTGTCTGGGATTTGAAAGCGCCCAACTTTCCGGTTATTTTAATGCTTTTTGATCCCTAAATACAAAGAAAAAGAAATACAAATTAAAATAGAACTAGAATGAATTAGAATGAATTTGGTTTTAAATGTATCTAGACACACTAAAACAATATCCTAAATCTGGATCAGTGATCTTAAATCCCGGCTTTTAACTGTGAGAATTGAATTAGCATAATTTATAGCCGCTTTGCGTTCTCATCCATTTGATCAATAATAAATGAAAATGGTGCCCCGTTCAATATCTTTAATGGAGGTATATAATGGCTTGTTGTAATAGATGCTCAAAGGCACGTTCTAAACCGTTGTTATGCCAACGCAAACAAACAATTGCGTGCCATCAAGGTCAGGGTATTTTGGGAGAGAGCATTGTTGCAGCTTTTGTTTGAGAGTTCTGGGGCCACTGCGCTGCCACTGAGTCTATGAATTACACAACAGCCGAAGTACACAATGGCTTTGTTTAATTGTTCCAACATCAAACTGTGGTATCACACCACACAAGAACGGCAATAAGTTGCTTAGCAACGGCATGGAATGAGATTTACACAAAATCAAAATCATGACGAGATCACGCAATATTTCAAAAATCAAATTTTCTATGTGGCGAACCGTGTGTCAAATGATCATACAACTGCTACATCCAATCAAAGTCAAACACATTCAAATATAGCTTTAACAGACTGTGAAGTGATTATAACATACGGATATATGAAGTACAATTACCGAACAAACGACATTCTCCAAGTCACGCAACAACATACAGCAACTGCCATTTTCGAAGACGTATTTTATGACCATGCAGCTGTTGCTATTCTGTCGCTATCTCGAATGAGGTCATATATCTTTCTAAGCTCACGTTCGAGTTTCTAGTTATTCCAAACGATGATTGAAAGATTTCAACTATAAATTCCGAAATGACATGGCATCATCTTAAGAGTCGGATTACAAAATGGCGAAACACATTTTGGCACTTTTCATCATGATATAATCAATTTACTAACCGTTAAGTTTTCGCTCAGCAGTCGTAATTAATTCGTAATGATATGAGATTTTTCTTCAGGCCTTCCATCGCTGCTCTTATTAAAATTTCATTACTAAAACATCTGCTCCGTCGTCCAAATTGAAGATAGCAAAAACCGTCAACGACTCCATTCAAACGAATATGCGGCGATAAAAAGCCGCTATCTAGTAAACATCTGTTTTCAACAATCATGCCAAATCCATACAGTTAACTTTATAGCAGCTTAACATTTACAAACGTCCATACCTCGTTAAAGCAAGCCTGATATCGTAATTATTTTTCTTCCAAAATGCATTTTCAATACCATCACCGATTGTTGTGCAGCCCGAGTGAAGTCAGACGAAGTCCATTCAAAGTTCACACAACAACGACAATGATAAATACAGACCGTCGCGATGGCAGCCGACAAACCACAAAAGCCTAAATCTTTTCTACCACCAATAAACACTAAACGCATTGTTTGGCATCCGGAAAATTCAATCCAACACGGCACTGTGACGTCAGATTTGCCGACTGTTTGTCTTCGTCGTTATTGGTCTCGGCCAACAATAGGGACATCTGTTTTTTTCTTGCGACAAATTGCTTAGCAACAGCATTCCATATATGGTCATTGAATGGAGCTTCGGCAATTCTTCGGCCTATAACTGCCGACTTCAGACGAGCTTGATCAGTCGGTGAACGGTCGTCAGTAGAAGTGTTACGAAAGTTGAAAGTGTTTATCTCGCGTTGTAAGCCGAATGTTAATGACAATGATTCCCGTTACTACGCCATTACATACTATGCTTGATCAATTACAAGAGATCAGTGAAATGGTTAGTGCTACTGCTTGCACACAAAAACAAAAAACTTATGAAATCAAATCAGAAGCTTTACCTAAACCTATTTTAACTCAAGAACAACAAGCACACGAGGATTGGCGAAAGGTAATATTCGTTCAAATTCGTTTCTCGTTGAGCATTCGTTAAAAATTTCGTGGAGATTATTTTGATCATGTATATTTAATAGGCTTGTACTGAACATGGCAATCGCTAGCTCTCTCGTTGTTATGTTTACTATGTGATTTTCTGATTTCCCAATTCTTTGTTGCCCTCACACTCGTACCATTTATTACTCTCAATAGGGTACTGTACAGTTGAATTGGGTTCACCTCCGGTCAGCACTTATATATTCACCCGCCGGTCACTATACTTATTCATTTGCTTATTTCAATTGGCAAACATTAACTGGATAGGATTTATAATCCTGCTTTTCATTTTAACCTGTTATTTTTTAAAATCTTTGTTCGTTATCTAAACCATGTTTTATTTTATATTATTTAGACTTTACAAGAAATGGACCGATACTTGGAAGGTGAAAATGCTATCTTTAAACCTCGTTCAAGGAGGAATAGTCTATCGCAAGTGGAACAGTTCTTCAGCAGTGAGTCTGATAGCGACACATCGTCAGTGGCAGACTCATCATCTATTCAGGACGACCAAAGCAGTAATAGCGGCTGGGATATCGCCACTACGACAGACATTAGCTTTTACACACCTGCAGCAGTCTCCGATCCATCGTACAGCAGTAACAACTGCACAATGAAAACAACAGCAGAATATACAACATTAGAATCGGCGCAACAGCCACCACCATATTTCACTTGCTCGTCTAATAATAACAATGATATGATATCTACGTATAGTAATGGAATAACTAAAGATTCCGCATTATCCGCCGATTCATTTATCCATCTACCAACTACTGCTCATATGCCTATTAATGGCTTTGGACAGATGACAACACCACCTCAATCATGTCCTAGTTCACCCGATTTACCTGTCTACGGTATTCCTAATGGACATTATATGCTATTTCCACCTCCACCACCATACAACCGAAGAGACTATTGCGATTTACAAAAACGGAGAGTACATCGTTGCGACTATCCAGGATGTACTAAAGTCTACACGAAAAGCTCGCATTTAAAAGCACACATTCGAACACACACTGGTGAAAAACCATATTGTTGTACATGGGAAGGATGCACGTGGAAATTCGCTCGATCTGATGAACTCACGAGGCATTATCGCAAGCATACTGGTGCCAGACCGTTCAAATGTCAACATTGCGATCGGGCATTTAGCCGTTCAGATCACCTTGCATTACACATGAAACGGCATCAAAATTAGAAGGACGTTTCTTCTACTATAATCTTATTTTTTTAAATACACACTAACACCAAGAATTCATAAATTTTACATTCACCCACAAATTATTATAAATATACATCTATAGAAATATATATATATTTTTAAAGAAACAGAGCCTGTTATAAATATTCAGGATATTGCGAATTTATTTCAGAAATTATTTGATAAACAAGATAAATACGGTGCTTCAAAAGCTAGTAAACAAATAACATATGAAAGGTTTAAAACTAGAATAATTTAGTTGATTTTAGGAATGATCTTTGTTATTAAAGATCTGGAACATTGAATAAAATCAAAAAGTTCTAAATACATACACTCGACTTTTTACTTTGAATCTGACTGAGGGGGGCATATGTCCCTGACAGGTCCCGGGGAAGCGAAACAGGGGGTCAGAAATGTTAGCAAAATTAAGGGTTTGATTTTCTTCCTGTGAGGAAGTTGAAGAAATGATCTATCATAGAATCATTGATGAATCATTGTATTGACATTGTACGGATATAATTCTTTGACAATTCTGAGAAAAACATGACCATTGAATTTAAAATAAAATAAACGAGAGTCTATTCCTGTGAGCCACCAGAGGATTAATGATGCCTATCAATTATAGCCTAAGCCGCCCAGATGATATTTTATCGTTAATTAAATCATAAATAAATATATGCTATATGGAAGTCATCTGATCTGTGTTATTTATTGAAGCATTATTTAACAATTATTTTTACAAAATATTAATTATTGTTGTATATGTGAATAGTGTATGTATGATGTGTAGATAATCAACAATTCTAAATCAACATGTTGACAACTCCTTCATAGACGCAGAACATGATGGCTGTGTTTGGTACTTGTCTTAGCAGATGCGCCCATAGACCCCCATAAAGACCAACACGACCCTCGTCCCTGTACACTTTTATCAACGTTTGAAAGAACCCTCGATAAAGTTTTCGACCACTTTCATCATGTAATGGTTGACGCAGTCTAGTCCTTGCTACTTCATGTGGATAAGCTATTACACTGGCGAACAATTTAGCCAATGCCGAACTAACAATATAATAAGCAGCCGGCAAAGCTTGGTCCTTAGAAACACCTGATTGTTTTGCCAATAGTGTTTTTAATTCTTCATAAATTACAAAATAAATCATAGTTTCTGAAGCACCAAAATAAGATGCACTTAAGCCTCTATAGAAACCAGAAATCCCCTCTCTCTTGTAAACATCTTTAAGTAAATGAGGAATGCTTTGCCTTAAACCCACATCCCTAAAGTCAAGCTGTAATCGAGTTTTAACAAACCAGATAGGATTTGTACAAGTTGATGTTATTACGCTGGCAGTTAAAGCGGAACTCATGAACACGAATGCTGGTGGGCAGTCTTTTAATAAATTGGATGAGCTATAGATTGATTTCGATTTTGAATAAACAGCAAAGTAAATGGCGCGACTAGGAGCAACACCGACTAGATTTGGTCCTAAGCCTTTATACAAGGCAGAGACGCCTTCAGTTTTTGCTATGTAACGAATATAAGAGTAGACACCACCATTAAATAAACGAGGAGATCCGTGTGAACCTTGTGACACATTCACACCAACACCAGCTACATTTGCAACACCAATATTCGTCACAACAGGTCGGAATTTTATGATTGATGATTGTAAGCGAGTTTGAACAATGTCGAGCGGCGAAGTAATGCAAACGCCGGCAGTTCCTCCAAGGCCACCAGCAAATAAATGTACAAACGTACTGCGAACATTGGAGCTACCTTGTGTTTTCTCAGTTCCCATATTTACTAGAGAATCGATAATACCACCACATCCACAAGCAACTAAATCTTTAGCTATCCGACAGACTATTACTCATAAGAAATCACAAATAGTTATTGCATCAGTTTTTGGCGGGAACGTTCCATTCATCTGGTTATAATTCGCCCGATAAAACATAAACCAAAATGTCATCGATTCTTCTCTTGGTAAATAATTGTTTAGTATCACGGTCATTCAATGGTCTTTTTTCTTGGAAACATCGCTGTACAATCACAATTCCTCATTCGCTTTCCGTTCACCATTTTTGTTTCTCGTAAAAAAATTCCTCGTGATTCTTACGAAAAAAAAATCAATGGTCAGCGGCAAATGGAATGGTTGCTTAGTGATGTGTGCAACCATAGTTACGAAGCGGGATAAAGACAAAACAATCGTCCATTCAAACATATGATCTCGAATTTAAATGTTAACCTGTCGGAATTACAAACATCTGAAAATAATGGTTATTGTGACGCTTGAAAGCTCCAAATATGCTTATTACGCAATAAAGGAAAAATTGGTGTCGACGGAAGCGAAGCAAATAAATATTATATTATTTTGAAAATTTTGGATTTCGAGGATGACAGAACCGGAATATTAATATTGACGTAGAAACCGAAACCCCGGATTTTCCTATGTGTGTGTGTGTGTGTGGAAGGGGGGGGGGGGGGGTGTCGCAGGATTTACTGCCGTGCAACTGCCGTGCATAGATGACTTGAGTGAACTTATGCTATATAGTATAATTTTAAAATGAACATCGATGCTGCCAAGTTCTCTTAGGTTCACAAGAATACTTTTGGAAACAAAAAAGGTCAGCCTAATCATTGTTTTAACCATTGAGAGGAACGACAAAAGAATGGTAACAGTGGAATGTATTTATTGAAATGTATAGATAAAAATTGAGCGTAATTTCGATGTGTCTATCCTGTAAGAACGGTAATAAGCAAAATGAATGACTGCACAGGGAGGTCGAAACACAATCACAATTACCATGATGGTAAAAACGTGCCTGCCTGGAAGTAAAATGATTATAGCCTCGACCGACCTACGTATTTGCTGCACATGAACGCCGATTTACTCAATCTGTGATGGCGATCAATTGCGTAAGTGATACAGTAGAGCATCTGTTGCAACACGCATCTATTCGTCGTGCAGATAAAATCATAAGACGTAATAATATACAGTTCATGGTTTTACTTACCTACGTGAGCAATATCTTAACACGAGCCATCTGCGCAAAAGCAAAACACCAGCAGGTAGTTAATAACTGCCAAATAAGGACGCGCACGGGATAAGGATCAAAAACACTCTATTTACACGTGAAGGAGATCGGTATGAAATGAGCTGATATGACGAGTATGGGAAGGCAGCGAGCATACAGAACGCATACACAGTAGCAGAGTTAAATTAGTGCTTTTACAAAAACATCACTTCTGAGCTATGTCTTAAATCCCAGCCCTCCCTTTCGTAGGAGCCAGGGAATGGAGTTGTGGAAACATCACGTGGTTTAGCCAATTAAATGTAGACGAACATATGGCTAGCGCAAGACGTCATATAACAGCCCAATTTGTATGTGATAACAGCCAATATCAGTATACTTCATATCACTATTAAATGGATATGATCAGGTCACCTTCTTCAGATCTACACGTGTTTTAATATTTATCATTAATAATGGAAATGTGCGATCTGGGCGTTAATAAAAATATTCGCTATGATAAGTTTTAATGAGTTATACGTTATCAGCCGCACCTTGTCCACAATATCATAAGAAATGGTAAAAATCTTTTTTTAATATGTAACACAAATAGCAACATTTGAAGATAAGGGCATTTAATGATAAGACTCTCAAAAACAAAATGGAAGGTTACAAATAATATTTAAGGTTGAGCTAAAGTAATAAACTTTTGTTCCAAATTGATTGTTTTTCATAATTAACAATTTCAATCCATGCCTGTATATTTTCTATAGACTTTTCTTCAATTTTGAAGATAATATAATTTTGTTTACTCCAAAGAGGTCCAGGACAGCCTCTCATACAGACCTCATTATCTGAAGAAAACAACGATAATGGTTTCTGTCAAAAACTGCACAGAAACGCCCTTTCACATATAATCTTGTTTCAAGGATAATGATATGTTCATCCTTGTTAATAATTCAAAAATTGTTGAAAATTAACAAATTCCAAAGGGAATCTATTTTTAAATAATTTCATAAACTAAAAGTCTTGAAATGACGCAATGTTGTAGAACATGTGTGAACAAATGGGTCTCTAAACCAATTTCTTTTCCTTTATTGAAATGACTCAGCAGAAATTAAAGTAGTAAAAAGAACAGCATTCAAAACTTGTCAAAATAAAAATCATATTTTAGGCCAACAGATGCACACGAAATAGTAATCTTTTACTGCCGTTTGTTCGCCTTACTGCACGTCAAACAATTAAAAAAGAAGAAATACATCACCTACAAGTTAACCTACAAGTATAACTATTGATATTTGTATAATGTATACTTTGTCACTCGACAAAAACATATTAATCCTAGTTCCAAATGGAAATAATTTCTCAATAATAAAGTAATTAATTGAAGCTATTCTTTTAAAAACATATTGAAAAACTTACACGTGTGAATAGCATAGCTAAAAGCAGAGTTGTTCGATAATTAATCAAAGATACTGTTCATGTCTTGTGATGAGATTGATAATTTCATCATCGTATTTCAGTCCTATTCAATAGGATCACCATATTGATTTGTTTTCTTGAAACCTACAAATGAAAAAGATGACATGATTAAAAAATGACAGCATTTAAACAAAGGTGGCATAGAAGCATAGAGATGATATTCAGATGGAGATAGAGAAAATAGGGGATGGGTGTATGTGTAATATAGACCATTAACGTATGTATGTATGTATGTATGTATGTAGACTAACCTGCTTTCCTATTTATACCATCATCGTCATTTGCATATGCCAATTCGTCGTTACTATTATTATTATTATTACTACTTATTCTCTCGTTCGATTGATAACGATTTGTTCGATTGACGTAGGTGTTGCCGTCATCAGAACTATAACTTTGACCAGAAGGTCTTCCATGACGTTTGGGATGTCGTGTACGATCAAAATCTAATGAAGCCTGGAAATAGAAAAATTAATATTATAATGTTGATTGGTAAAAATCAATTCAAAGTGTGACTACTTAAAACATTTTTAATTAAAAAATAAACAAGCTTTGATAGCTTTGAAATAATATTATATATATCATATAGCTTTTACATCTGAATACCAAGGATTACCCAGTTGCCGTATTAAACTGAGATAAGGACTATATGCGGTTGATAGCTAGCCTTACTATAAATAGCATCGGTAATTTAAATAACAAAAATACCATAACAGACACATATATAGATAACACAACAGTCGAACTAATAAATACCACACACTCACATAATGGCCAAATAAATTATTCTAAATAAACTATTATAAAAGATAGACACGGAGAACACTTTTAATGAAAATCTAAAAATAGCCTTCCTTGATTTGGCAAGTATATGGAAGGCTGTAATCACTACGAACTCCAAAATCATGAAAATACCATAAAATTGCAGGAAATAGTCAGAAAAACGAAATTGAAAATGTAAAAAAATATGAAAACGATAAAATTTTCAAGCCATAAAAGTTAATATGCCATGAAAATGTCATGAATACGCCATGAAACTTGTCATCCTTTTTTCATGCTGTTGGTTGTCGGTAGTGTACTGTACTTTCAACTAACGCAAAACATGCAATAGAATTATCCAGAAAGGATGATAGAGTTATAATAGTGGCACGCTGTAGAATTAACGTAAACTATACCGAAGCCTGGACCAAATACAGAGGAGAATATTAATCAAGGAGAGGGTGTAATGTATTGACCCGTATTTTGTTGTGTTGCTTATTCATTTTCTATAATATAATGAAGAATAAATCATATCAAGATATTAATCAACGAAAGGGAAAGCAATCTGTCTAATCTTAATTAGCCATAGCTTATTTTAATCGAAAAGTTTTAGCAGCTGAAACCGTGAATAAAAAGTTCGAAGTTTAGTTGACAAAATCTTTCTGATCTAAAAACAATTCATTATTTTTTTTACATTATTACAATTAATCAATTACATCGAATCTCTTAATGATGGAGTCATAGAAAAGAGACTATTGCTATGGATACTTGAAGAGTAGGATCAATGCAATAATGTAATAATTTTTATTTGAAAAACCTTTTCAGAAATTTCTTGTTAACCTTGATAATGAAAATCTGAGCTATTTCGACGAGTCGGAAGAAAATTTTATTGCGATTTTTGTCACTATCTTTCATACTGAACTAATGTAATAGGAATGTAAATACGTTTCTCTATAGGTCTACATCTGAACCGTTACTTTTTTCATCCTCAATTGAGTGGTGGGTTACAGTATTGATCATTTTAACAAAGTGATTTGCGAACCATTTATTATAACGGAGCAGTTATGAAAGTGTTGGTCCTTGAAGAGTTTTCATGTTGAACAAATATCACCTGTCTACTTGTGTGTCGCTGTGATAATATGTATTCTATATTTAGTGATTGGTCTTCCAGACATTTTAATATATGATTAATTACTGCAATAATGAACTACACATTTGCATAACATATATCTACATAACAAAGTACAATGAAACCTGAATATAACAGCCACCTATGAGAGATAGGTAATTTGACCACTATAGACAGGTGACCTTTATATATACAGTGCATACAGTAGAAAATGCGATTTCAGACATTGCTTAAGTGACCACTGTACATGCATGATCGTTGAAAGACGTTTGGTGACTAAATAGTGACATTGACTTCCGTTTACCTGTGAATCATTGTTATTAACTGATGACGGCTGCGAAGGGACACTTTGGTTCATCCGATGCTTTGTTCTGATATCTTCGTACGATAGGCCACGTTGAGAACGAGGTTCAGATCTTGGTCTTTCTTCGGCCTCCATTTCATTTATATCAGCCTCGTATTGAATGGATGGATCTTCATCGTTATTGTACGAAGAGGAATTGGATTGACGTTGTTTATTGTTGGCAAAACGTCTTTCAGGATCGACTGATGAAACCATAGAAGACTTATTATTAGGTTATTTAAAAACATGGAGAAATGATCAAAAGGGATACTTTCAATAACACCGTAGTTACCCCATGGAAATTATCACAGTTATTAAAACCCTGCATGTGTAACACAATTGATAAGTCGCGTTATTGAAATTAAGTATGAAAAGAACGGGGATGGATTAATTCTGCTAGAAGGTGGCTGATGCATAGAGGAGATGGTCGTTATAACAGGGAAGATTGGTTGAAGTAAATATCAGAGTTATTATGGCAAATGCAGCTGTTTTATTCTAAACTTGACAAATCAAATACTTACTCTTTCGGCCCTCTAATATTGCCTTTCTCCTAAACAACAATAATAATAATAATAATAATAATAATAATAATAATAATAATGCGATCATGATGCGATTGAATATCAAAGTGCAAATGGGTTATTTTATTATAAAATCGCTCAACTATCACTAAGTAAATAACTAGTGGATGGATGTAGCTGGTATTCAATTTGTTTGGAGAATGAAAACTCCTAAGCAGGTCTTTGAAGAGCATCAAAACTGCAAATTTTGGCATTTATGTAATTACCGATACACAAAATAGCGCTACTTTATTATAGATATTAATGAATGTTTTGATGATGTATAAATTTATAAATGCCTAAATGGTTGGTCGTAGCCAAGATAATGACTTAAAACGTATCCCGAAGAAATAAAACCTATTTATTCACACATTGATTCAACCTTAGGATATGAGCAACTGTCATACTATTTCAATAAACATCTTAATACTTTCTGACCCAGTTGACACCCTAAATATTAATCTAAGAGATACACACTGTTCTTGAAAATCTCTAAATTGATCTGCCAATACTGAGTTTTCCAATTTCATAATTTTCTCCATGCAGATTTTCCTGTAAGAAGCGACACCACTGATAACTCCAAACATAAAAGAGCCTAGAAGGAAATGCAATTGGAACTTAATCTGAGAACCTTAAGCAGAGTAAGAAATAAGAAATGTAAATTCCCATGGCTACGCGGGAAACAACAAAACCAAATACGGTATGATGATCACTATCACTTACAACTGTAAAAGAGACCAGACCATTTTGCAACACGTGGGAAGTAGCCTAAAACATCAAAATGAAGTTAGTCAAAAGAATCATCTAAAATAACAAATCAAATTGAAGCAGATAAAGGTTCTATGAACAATCGAGAGCAAAAATAAAAAATATAATGGATAAACATAGATGATCAAATAGAAGCAGATATTGTCCTTCCTTCCAACAGCGAGATATATAGACAAGTAAAATGCAAAATTACTGCAACCCTGAGGATTTGTTGTTGTCACAGTTGTTGAAAACGTTCATGAAAAATAGGCCATATAACGTTCATAAACTTTTTTAATGTATTCATGAATGGTTTGAGAATGTTCGTAAAATCAAGAACTTTTAATCAATCATTTGCCAGCATGTAAAAAATTCATGAACAGTTCATGTAAAAAGTTCACAAAACAAGCAATTTAACATTCATGAACTGTTTATAAGGTATTCATGAACAGTTCATGACATTCATGCCTTGTAAACAGTCTATGAGTTGACATTGATCTGCAGTGTCACGGCTGAGATCAATAAAGAATGTTTAGGCTAATATCATTGTTCTCAACGAAAAGAGTCCCTCCTCTAGGAATAGAAGAGTTGTACGGGTGCCTTGGGTAGGGCGATGTCATCTCAATTACTACTTACTTATGAGGTTCATGAACAATCCATGAACTGTTTATCAGATGTACATGAACAGCTGAGGAACACTCGCAAAATTCATAAACGTTTTATGAACATAAGTAAGACTCATGAATGCTTTATAAACACATTATAAACAGTTCACGGGCGTATGTATAGCTCATGCACAGTTAATGAACTCAATTACATTTTTTTGCAGGGGTCTAAGTCTAAGTCTAAGGCCCTTTCTCAATATTTAAACTAAAGATGACAAGCTCCATAGAAACGACAAAATTGTTTATCAAAATTCATATGAAAAACCGTAAATGATAAAACATTTGGAGATAAAAGACAGAAAATGCAGTTGATGAATTCCATCAAATAAAATAAAGAAATCTGATCTTACCACTGTGAGCTACTTGTCTTGTAACAAGGGCAGATATGACACCTAACGGCAAACCTGTAATAAAAACATACATATTTAATGTTAATTGGATGAGGGAGGAAAGGATATTTGTGCGCGTGATTGCCTCTTTTTTGGTATCCTGATTCTTGAAATTGATGATTCTCTCCGTGGTCGATGCTTAATTAGGTTGCTAGAGTTTCCAAGTGATATCAAAAAATGTTTGATAGTCTTTAGAGAAATGATATCTGTTGACCTCGGATCTACCGGACGGTTTCTATATGTTTGTTATTATTCCCGAAATATTTTCACAGTCTTTTATTTTAGGAATACAGCCATAAAATTCTGAATGAAAACTGCACCTTTTCACTGATCTTTCAAAGAACAGATATCAAATTATTTTTCTTCTGTTCATAAAAACTAGAGCTATTTCCTTTCAATTCTTCTAAACTTGTGCCAGCCTTCCTGGACCCTTGGTCCTGTAACCCCCGGTTTTACTGAACCCTGATTTTGCAGTATAATCACATTTTTATGACGTCCACATCAGTTTGTTTTCAATTGTGAAAATCTGATTCAATATTCAAATTATTTTTGACTTGATGTTTGTTTTGTTGATAAGTTCGCTATCCAATAACAAATTAACAAAATGCCTACCTCTATAATATAAGCTTGTTCGCCTGCATTCTTTTAAAACAGCGATTTCTTCTTCAGAGAGCTAGATCAAACAATAACAGATCCTAGGACATAAATCATGATTTTTTGTGGACTTATTCTTGTAAAAACAGTTCATAAATTATGCTAAATCATAACTGGCCCAATTGCCATGAACTGTTTATGAAAGAGTTCATGAAAATAAACCATTTCATGTCGTTGAGGGGTTCATGGACTGTTCATGTACCCAGTTAATGTTTCACATGAATACAAGAAAAATTATTTAACTTCTTAATTGAATAATCATATCACTAAAAAGTTAAAAAGAGAATGCTTTCGAAGCAGAGAAGTTATGCTTGGACGAAAGTTTTGAGGCAATAATTACAACCTAAACATCAAGCATATGCCAATTGCTTTATTTATTTAGTTCTAGAAATTAAACTCACATTTTGTTTGAAAGACTGTTCTTATTATTAAAATGAATTTGTCCCTAAAATAATATCCAATGCAGTAACTGATTGTGGACATCAAACGCAGGCCTACAGTTCCAGAAAAAACATCCAAAGGTGACGTATGATGGAAGTTTGGTTTGCCGAAGGCTAACTTTTTAGCCCCACTATCTGCTTAAATAAATGATTAGGTGTTAGTGGCTCTTAATGTTTGGGATTGTCACTAAGGGGGGTTAGAGGTCAACTGATGATAGCTTCCATTTCTATCAAAAGGGTATCTGAGAAGGGTTTGATAAAATACTTTTCCTTCCGGTAAAGTAAACGTTTTCACAGCTACATATTTTATTGTCATGAAAATATGACAACAACTGCATCTGAATTTTTCTCCAAAGAAAAGAAAGTGCTCGGATTGTTGTTTTCATATTATAAAAACTAGAATACAAATATTTCCTCCACTTCCTTCTGAATTTGTGCTAGCCTTCCGGGACTGTCAGTCCCGGAATCTCTCATTTTATCGAACCCTGTTTCGAAGGCTTCATTCTTCAATTCAATTTAATTCAATTCTCCATTCTTCAATCCTTCAACTTTGCTCCACATGGACACTTCGACGGAGACCTACTAAAATTTGAGGGTTAAAAGTGATGCTCTCCCAGCTGCAAAATAATTTAAACGGTGGGAGGGTTTTATGGAAAAAAATAGATGGGCTTAGACTGAGCAATCTGCCATGAAGTAGAAATATCTGACGAACTTGATCTACAGAGTCCAGTCTGCAAAGCATGACAGCTGCGTCGCAAGATGATATGTTTTATTGTCATTGCCGCTCCCGGATCTTTAATTTGCATCGAAAATCAGCTGTGTAATTTTTTCTCATTTCCTTTTTAATTTTGGCTGAAATGATAGATTTTGGCAGTCAAATTATATCAGCTGCTGCCCCTGAAATCTCATCGTGATTGCCATTATCTGTAGACTGGTGCAGAGTCACCTCCAAAATGAAATCAGCAGAGGAAAGGAAAAAGGTCTGCTAGGCTACTCTTCCTTCAGAAAAATTATTCATCTCGGGGCTTAGGCTCAGGCGTATGTTTCTATTTACTGTTAGTTAATTGAGTAGTCCTCTTTGCCCCTGACCCTCTGACTGATGTCTATTGTCTACGTATACATTTAACTCTTTGTTATTGTTTATTAGAAAGCAAATGATTTGCATGGATTGCGACTCGGAGGACCACACAATAGACAAAAATCAACCATCGAATACATTATGTACATTATATCATTCAATATTCGTTGATTATACCTTGACTGGTCCAGGTTTTTGCCCAAGATTTCTGTTTCCATCGTCAGCATATCTATCATCGTGACCCTCCTCGGTCGCCATGTTGATTATACAGTAGCTAACTACCTCGTTTTCAGACTTAAAGGAGCAAAAATGACCGGCAGGCGCTACGCACTTCGGATCACGTGCATGTTTATTGTTCATAACACAATGTACATTGTTGACATGAATTTATAACAGATTAGGCCTGCGTAGAACAATAGTTTCAAAGCGAGACGGTTGAATTACGCTAAGCATAAATTCAACTTGTGCTCGCAGCGGTCGTCGGTCAATCTTGCCCCTTTAAACTGCATAATTTACAGATCAATCTTGAAATGAATCGGCTATCGCCTCTGAGGAGCTAAATAATTCATCCTAATGATTATTTCATAAATTAATTAAAGCTTTCGGCATAAAATTGACTATCGCGCTTTGTGGGCTCAAGGTCGAATTCAAAGCAAGCAGAGGCTTCTTTGTGAGTGCTGTCCTAGTCTTTTTCTGTGATTTTCATTTTTCTAGTGATTTGTCGCACAAACAACATTTTGTTTATGCGACAAATAAATAATTAATAACTACAATAATATTGTATTTATATTTCCTACTGGAATCTTGATCTTCTGTTTTATTTTCACTATTAGAAATACATTTTTTAAATGTAGTCACAGAACAGCAAAGTTTGGAATTTGTACACAGGGATGAGATTTGCTGACAAGACTATACAATTGATAAAGAAAACAAACTATTGACTATTTCATTAGATTTGAAAACAAGCGAATAAATTTGTTATATTCAAATACAAACGTTCACAGTCCAGCATGAAACTTATTATGCATAATGCTTAGATATAAGAATTTGAAATTGTATGTGTGTCATCATCATCCAATGGTGTATTGTAAAGAACATTGTATATACATCTTGAACATACAGAATTCCAGATTTAATAGAATTATGGAAATCTCAAGGAATAATCACAATGATTGCATTACCATTTTTATCATAAATGTTTCCGTATTTTGAGGCTTAGCCCTACGGCGTTGAGCGTTAATATTAGGTATTTGATAATTGAATTCATTTCTTTGAAATGAAATATTTTGAATAAATACATTGTAAATCCGCAATAATAAATTTCAAGTTAAATTGATTTGAAAATGTACTTTGATAAAACTACTAAATTCTACTAATTTCAGCTACTTCTTTCTTCTAATAATAATGCTGACAGTGCAAACAGTAAGAAAACAACACCACCGATAAGAGTTACTGGAATTGAAAATAAAAAAAAAATTAGTTATGTAGATTAAAATAACACCAATGGGATAGTGAGGGGTTAGAGGTTGTACTATAATGGATTGGAATTGGTATATTTGAGGTTCTCTTGTTATACGCAGTATAAGGCTGACACCAAAACAGACTAATATATTATTTATTTTTACAAAAAAAGGGATACTAATAACTCATTAACTTTTTGTTTTCAATGTTGTTGTCCTGCTAAGATTGAACTTTGTTATAAATTGGAGAGAGGAATTTCAGTGACCTCTCAATTTTGTTGTGCAAAATCCATTTTCATCAAATTGTAGCATGCCAATATCGTAAAAAGTTCCAAAGAGTCTACATTACAATATCGCTATGAGTTTGAGATTATAAAAATGTATTACAGGTGTTACCTATTGACATGAAAATTACAAAAAAGGAAATAGCATCATAAAACTTCTCGCAACACCCATTTTGAAAATTTTTCTCAATCCAAGTCATTAGATCAAAGTATAGTTAGCATTTGCATGTCGGACAACATGCAATTCTTTATACATATTTGTGAGTTGATTGACTCATTTTTAGTACCTAACCTTTGCAAGCATTTTAGAACACATGTGAATCAAGGAATGAATCTTCCATTGTTTACTATTGGTTACTATTGGTTACTATTGGTTACTATTGGTTACTATTGGTTACTATTGGTTACATTGGAGCACTTGGAGATTAAAAGTTTCCAACAGTGTGGATCCAATAAAATATACTTTGTCACAAATTAAATAACAAAAGTAGTTTTGCTGTATCCACAAATTAAAATTAGTTTTGTGAATCAAATATAATAAATACCTGTCCTAACAGATATTCTCTGTGCAAGCAACCGTCCACCGAGAACAGCAATACCAGTACAGAAGGCGTGGCCAAGGGTTCCCCCTACTGTTACACCCATGGGATCCTAGAATTAAAGAAACAAAGAAATGAAGTACTATCCTAGGTGAGACACAACATACAATTGAGAAACTGAAGAAAATTACATCAAATAAAACAAAAATATCGCTTCATCATTTAATGTTGCACTACTGGTTGAATGTTGTTCTAGCAATTTGATTGGCTAATAGTCATGTTTGGAATTCACAGTGCAGACAATGCTAACAATGGCGGGATACTTAGATCAGGTTCAAAACATAAATGTTTGGAAGAGGTGATCCAAACACAGTTGCTGTGTGGTAACTTCTTACTAATAATCACTCAAAGTCAGTCAAAATGAACCTGTCTTTAATTTGGTCAATTCAAAAATGATATCAATATATAGGATAACTTCATGGGAAGCGTGTTGTACGGATTTCATTAACAAGTATCATAAAACAAACAAGTGAGGCTCTATGATACAAAACAATGACGAGTGAATAAAGTATGAATATATTGATATCATTTTTGAAATAACCATAACAGACAGGTGACCACAATAAACAGGTAGCTATTGTCACTTGTTAAATTGGTGTACTATCAAACTTGTTTAACATATCCTTTTTGCAATCTGGAAAGCAGGACATTAAGCAAGATAGAATATCCTGGACTGAGAAATGGTGCATGTAGTAGAGGGAAAAACACCAATCGAATGAGGACAAGAAGCAGGAAAGGGTAATTAAAGAGGAAATATCAGCCAAGTTTAACTATATGAAGATGTGCAATATGTCAATAATCGGATTGGATCAGATTTGGGTGGATAATTAAGTCTTTGGATCAGGTTGTTTCGATAATGTACAACAGTATAATTATAGTCTTTATCAAACAGTTTGTGATCAGCATTTGAATATGATTCAATTTCATCAATGTCAATTAAAGATGCCAGGATGTCATTATTGAGAATGACAAAAAAAATGACATCCAATCACATGGTAGACAATCAATAAAATAATACAGTAGCCTAGATTAATTTAAAAGTACAAAACAAACTTTCATTACCTCTCTTGCTGCCAGAATGATTGTTGTCAGCTGTGATCGATCACCCCATTCCGCAAGGAACGTCATTGTAAAAGACTGGATAAATACAGGTGACAGGAGACCAAGTAACGGCTTTGCCTTGTTTATGGTTCTGATGATACCTGTCTCGACATCCTGGACGGTCTGCATTTCATTCTAACAAATAGCAAACAGCAATTGAATAAAGTAATCGATCATTTGTGAAATTAAATGAATGGGCTGTCTTGATATTTTTTATTAAAAATGATGATGGCCTAATCAATTTGTATGGAGCTTATGAACTATTAAGCACTTGGCGCACAGTCACCTATGAGCTATCGATATTTGGTGCACGAGAGGGTGTGTAAGGAAAAAGCAAGAAGGTATCAGGAAATCACGAGCCACCACAGCAAATGATTTTCTTCTTCGAGTTTTCTCCTGAAGTGAACCGAGTTAGCCAAGTGGGCTCTTCACTACCAATGTCACAAATTTTGCATTGAAAGGATTGTGGATGATTTTTAGAACATTGAAATAGCATAACATACTGATGTATGTTTTTGCTATTAAAATTAACCATTTTCAGCGACCACTCCTTGTTAGCAAAAATAATTGGAGGGTCCCTCGAGTGGTCGCTTACGAGGAGTTTGACTGTTTATCCTTATTAATGCCATTCACAAACTAATGTTTTCCGACTAGCCCCGAGGGTTTTCTGAAACCATAGGGTCTGTGAACTAATGCGTGATTTTCAGCCCATCGAAAATGACATCTATACATTTAGTAAATTATTCACACCCCAATTCACACACTGTCACAAGACATCTATTGTCATAAAATCACAACTCTTCGTCAAACACGTCATAGTTATCAGCCGTGACAGCGATCTTAATGATAATATGACGTAATGCATAAATTATATCCCAAACTCATGGGAAGTTGTTGGACTGAAAATCACACATTAGTTCACAGACCCTATGGTTTCAGAAAATCCTCAGGGCTGGTACGCCGGCTAGGTACACTGAACGCCTTTGTATAAAGATAACTCTAAAGAGAAGTCAGCTGTTTACAGTGGTCAAATCACAAGTTTACAGATATATTGGATCTAACTTTTATAGAAAGGTCAGTACCTCTCTTCAGTGGTCAATATTCTCTAATCTCACTAGTGGTCACTATAGACAGGTTTCACCGCAGAGAATTTTACTTTCAAACTATCATGTGCTTCAGTTAAAATTCATATACACAAAGTTGTTATGTTTAATCAAGCGTTTTCTATGGAGCAAAACATGCTGTAAGTAGGCCTAATAGCATAGCCTACCAATTTGTGTAAACTAATGGCTTATATCAACACAATGTCTGATAAAATGTTTAGTCAGGGTCCAGCAAAAGTAGGAATGATGGATTCCGGAAGGCTAGAGAAAATTCAGAAGAAAATTGATATTTTATGTCAAACCTCAAAAAAAATGTTTAAATAGTTCTAGGATGGCAGAACTCCAAACATTCAAACGCCATTTTTTCAGTAGTCCTTTTAAAAGCATTTTTCTCTGGATATTAAAATAAATTTCCTTGCAAATTTTCTACAGCCTCTCGGAGGGATCTATATAGCCTACTTCTTCGTCTCTCTTTTTCAACTCAGCAGAAACTTCATCTAATTCTTCTTGCGCTTCGTTAGGATCCATACTCCATCCTTCTTTCAACATTTTCAAACCAAATATGACGAATAAAGCAGTTGAAATATAAAATGTAAACTTCCTAGGTATAATTGTTGTTGCATAACCAACAAATGTAGATAAAATTGTCATCAACCCTAACGCACAGATTGCACCAATGAACACAGTTGTTCTGGAATGACGCATTGCCATGATGGCAGCAATAAAAAATGTTTTATCTCCAAGCTCAGAAACAATAATAACTGAAATTGATGCAACAAATGCATGCACAAAACCAAGATTGACTTTATTCTCAACAGCCTTAAAAATAATAGAAATGAAATTATTAATGATGTTTGGAATACAACACAAGGCCAATGAACTTAGATCTATAGTTTTTCGTCAGCAGCACAGAGAACGTCACAAATCAAGGTCAGACATATGTGACAAAATATTTTTCAAAGTAATAATTGATTTTGATGTATATCAACTGAAACAATTGATAAGTAAAAAGTTTGAAGCCGATCAGATAAGAAATGACGGATATATATCGGTGCTTTAAGAGTGCATTTTCGTGATGAAAATATTCAATTTTGTCTCGAGCTAATTACAAATAGGATTGAATATTGAAAAGTGTGAATATTTACGTCACAGAAATACACGCGAGGCGGAAATGGACTCTTTAAAACATTGATATGTATCCGTCATTTCTTATCGGATCGGCTTTAATTTTTACCAATTAATTTTTTCAGTTATATACATCAGAATCAATCATTACTTTGGAAAACATTTTTCAGTGGTACATAACGTTCATGAAACATTCTAGAACATAGAGAACCTACAGAATCCCCAATTCACACAGGAAACATTACCAAATGACCCTAGGTCTTTCTGATTATCTATCTAATCATGCATACTATGGATTGCTACTACTGTCTTACTATAAACAGTACATTCTTATGTGGCGGACTATTCTTCTGCTATGCGATTGCATAAAAATGGAAAATCACGGGTTAGTCGAGCATGAGAAATCACGTTCTCGTTGATTTACTGTGACTTTGATCACAAGACGGATTTTCCTAAATCATAGAGCACAAACGTATTTGAATCGAGCTTGGAAGCCGAAAGACACTACACGGAATTTCGGTATAGCGTCTATATGGCTTTGATTAATTATTAAATTGATGTACATAGTTCGGTTTTAAACAAAACTGAAGCAGGCTAGAGCGTACCTCATCCTTGTCTTTGCTTGTTGAAAACGTCGAGGATAAAGTAGGATTTAAAATGTCTTTCTCTGCACGTAAGCCATCTTTTAATGGTAAACGAGTACCAGGGTACATTAGATTTTCACTACATTGAGCAATATTTAACAGGAGACAGATAGCAGAAATCCGTGTAAAGTAGCAAATCATTGCTGTCTTGAAATAATTCAACCAGCGATGTAATCACGTCAAAATGTACGCATTAAATCACGAACAGTTAAACGACCATATAACCAATTCAACGCATTTAAACTAGTTGGAAATAAATGCCATTAAAGATCAGACCGTTAAAACTGAATAAAAGTAAAGTCTCCAGCAAGTATATATCGACGTATCCAATGCAAAATCGGCATGAAATATTAAGGAGAAATGCTGCTGTAAATTCTTCTTTTCTGATTCTGAGACATTTCAATTTGAGTGACACATCGACGACAGCCTGCATTTCATGTTAAAATATCGAGGCATTTACAGTAGGATAGCACAACTCGGTAGAATCGGTATAAAATCGATAATATCGGATCTGTTTTCGCAATGAATGTGACTACGAAAGATGATTTCAAGGTATAATAACACTTGAAATGTATTTATACTACGTTTGATTCATGTCGATATTGATAATTATTATCAAATTCACTTAATAAAATAATATGGTGCAATCCACTTTAGTATTTAGTACATAGTTATGCTAGCCTACCTAAGCACTGTATTATATGCAGGACACTGCATATGGCTTATGATAGATTATGTGAAAGCAAAGATAACAAATTGATGAAACATGAAACATTAATTTACAACATTGACACTGCTATTTGTTTTCTAGTTCATGTCATCCATCGAATTTGAAAGCGAATTGAAACTGAATGCTGAAAAACAAATAATAATCGGATGTCCATGTGACACCACGTGCATCCCTGAAACATGCTACTGTTTACAACTCCACGGAAAAAATTATGATCAAGAAAATCGTTTATTAGATGTAAGCATAAACAGACACACTTCTTCTAATATCAACCAATCAGAATGCCGCCCAGTCTTCGAATGTAACGGTATATGCGCATGCGCTGATAATTGTGGTAACAGAGTGGTTCAATCTGGAATGGAACATCCAATCGATTTACAATTGATTAACACACAAGTAAAAGGTATTGGACTGGTTTCAAAACAAGATCTCAAACAAGGACAATTTGTGCTATGTTATATTGGTGAGATACTGAGTAGAAGTGAAGCACTTAAACGAACACAGTTGTATTCGAAGAACGACAGAAACTACGTCTGCAGTGTTGTTGAACGTGTTGGCGATAGCATAAACACGTGGACATGTATTGATGCCACAAATGTTGGTAATGAATCGAGATACATGAATCATTCATGCGAACCGAATGTAACCGTCGTGCCTGTTCGTATAGACTATACAACACCTTATATCGCACTATTTTGTCTTGAAGATATTCAAAAAGGGAAAGAACTAACATTTGATTACTCTGGTGGGAATGAAGCAATTCTTCACGGTCGTGATGGAATGCATACATTAGACCGTGTTCCTTGCTTATGTGGCTCTTCGAAGTGTACAGGTTTTCTTCCGTTTGACCCTTTAATATTTAATCAAATTATGTGAAATTAATATTTGATTGAACCGCAATTGTAAAGACGCGCGATGTATATATTCATTATTAATCATTTGTTTGTGTACACTGAATAAGTACACTGAACATTGATTCGTGATTTCTTCTCTAGTACAAGCGGGGCGGACGTACACCCGACGTCTATTATGTCAGATTGTGATACTAGCGAACGATGCTACGATTAGCAGATTGTAATGTCGTATTCATAACACATTCCCCTTCTCTCGTTGGACGTTGATCTATATTTGTCTGCAGCTGCACGAATCTAATGTGTTGTTTGAAAAACTTAACTTTAATGAGAGATAAGCTATCAATAATATTATCTTCGTTATACTAATGGTAGCGACAAATAAAACACACGTAATTAGTACCGCTTTAGACCATCTCTTCCGTCATGATGTTTCATGTATTATTTAGTGTGTTATAGTCGTATAGAGCCCCGAATTTCAATAAGATCAAGATAATTCAAAACGATGTAAAACTTGTTCTCTCTCTCTCGGAATTTTGGAATAAATCGAAACCGTTGCAAATTATGGTGTGTTTTATTTGTCGCTGCTCAGTATAATGAAGTCGAAATTAAGCACCTCTCAATTAATACAATAATATTATCCCAAATGCTAATAAGATGCGTCTATACATAATCTGAACCTCGCTTTAAGGGAAATAAAATGTATCCATGACTCCGAATGCTATTCAAAATGGCGGATAAGAAAGATGCAGCTCTCTTTTACTTGAAAAAACATAAAATATTGCAATTGCTGGACAATCTTACAACGTTTATTGTATACGCAAAACCAGGTATTTATTAGTCTTTTATTCCTCCTCATTCTGTTTAAAAGAAGATAACTTTATTTATGGATCTTTATAGTCTCGAAATTAATAATACCGCGTAACAAACTGTTAAATTCACTTTTCTCTTTGTATAGATGACCCAAAACGTTTCATGATTGATTATCTCCTCAAACTCAAAAATTCAAAATTAAGTGACAACGGTTATCCTTGTGTATTTGATGATGAAAATATATCCGCACTATTTGGAATACTGGATCCAGCTGGAAAAGGGCATATCTCTCATTCACAATACAAAGAAGGCAAGTTTGTTTTTATTATGGAGATAACTATCATATTACTATCATTGTGATGAGTTTAGTTATTATTGTTATTTATTATTAATATTATTACAATTTCTTTTCCAGCAATGAAAAGTTTTGGTATCCCAACATTCAACAGAAATCCTCCAGGATCGGAAATTGATAAAATCACCATCGATATTTTCATCCAACAGATGTAAGCTATTAAAACATATTCGAATTCGTAGATATATCTTCATTATCTTCTGTTCATCATTTATAAGAATTATTAAACGCATTCCGATTTTCTCTTTCTTTATTTTGAATTTAACAGGAGGAAGGGACTAAATGAATCTACAGCGACATTTTAACACGCTTTATTCAGAATAATAATTTTGAACATAAATTAATTTTCCAAATTCTGTAATTCGTATGATTGTATTTATTTTAATTAGAAAAGAGATTACTATGTTCAGAAAATGGCAATAAATTTGATCAATTGTGAATATAATATATTCTATGCGCGGTAAACTATATCGTATGCAAAACTCCAGATTAAACAGTTCAAAACATATGTTCTGTACTTTCCATTTTATTTGAATTTAGCTTATTGCATTTTTCTTTTTAATTTTGTAAATAGCTGTATGTAAGTGTAATTTTCTGTTGTCGTAATTCCCTGTCATATCATATGGCCATATTCATTAATATTTTACAACAAATAAATCATATCATTTCAACATTTTAAATTTCGGACTTCGAACTTTCCCGCCAAAATGATCAAATGGGCAAGCTCTGGATTTCAACAACGACAACCGATATCGGGTCTCGATTTCAAATCTATAATCATAACGAATATCAAAATGGCGACTCCAAGCAGGCTGCCAAAATTGAAGCGAAGAAAAGCAGATAAAGGTACATCAAGTACAGTTAAACGAAAATGGGAAGAAGTAAAAATAGAAGAAAAACATCTTTACTCAAATGATATGAGTGGCTTTGTGTGTCTGGAAGAGTTAAAAGATTATTCTGGGACAGACTTCATTAGCAAGAACAATCTCGCTGCCAATAATCTTGATGCAACACGTGAAGGACCCAAAAAGAAAAAGAGCAAACGGACCAACAAAGCAGCGAAGAAAGATACACCCAATCTCTTAAAATCAAAAGAAGAAAATGCCGATGAACCGAAGGCAGGTAAAAAAGAAAAGAAACACGTTGAAAATGAGTGGACCAATTTTGGTGTACCGTCTGAAATTAGCAAAGCATTGTTAGAGAAAGGCTTTACTAGTATGACACCTATCCAACAGCAAACGCTACCAGCAGCAATTCAGAACTGGCAAGATATAATCGGTGCAGCAGAAACAGGATCTGGAAAGACTCTAGCATTTGGCATACCAATATTAACACGTATTCTTGAATTGAAGGCATCAAACAGAGATAACATTGATAAATCTCTTCTTTGTCTCATCCTTGCACCAACAAGAGAGCTGGCTCTACAAGTGTGCCAGCATATAAAAGATGCAGCTAAATACTGTGATATCCAATGCATTTCAATTGTTGGTGGTTTGAGCTCACAGAAACAAGAACGCCTACTTGGCCGTTCACCAGAAATTGTAGTAGCAACTCCAGGCCGTCTAAATAGCCTTTTGAAAGAAGGTGACACGCATCTTGCTGGGTTATGCAACGTACCATTGTTTGTTATCGATGAAGCAGATCGAATGCTTGAACATGGGCATTTTAAAGATTTAAATGAGATCTTTGATGTGATGCAACTTGAAAAAATAAAGCGCCAAACTTTCATTTTCTCAGCTACGTTATCTCTTCCAAAATATCACAATTATTGGGCCAAATCATCTGTACAAAAAGGTGGAGAAATGCAAAAATTGATGGACAAGTTAAAAATCAACGCTAAAGCAAAGGTTGTTGATCTCACTAAAAAAAATGTGACTGCGTCTGGGTTGAATCAATGGCGAATACTTTGCTCGCTGGAAGAGAAAGATCTTTACCTTTATTACTTCTTAATCCTTCATCCTGGCAGAACCCTTGTTTTTGTTAATAGTATAAACTCTGCTAGGCGCCTTTGCTCAATCTTCTCCATTCTGGGTAGGAAACCACACCAATTACATGCTGGAAAACAACAAAAACAACGTTTGAAGGCATTAAGTAGATTTACTTCTGATGAACACGGTTTACTTGTTGCAACAGATGTCGCTGCACGCGGATTAGATATTAAAAATATAGATCATGTAGTGCATTACCAACTACCAAAAGATCCAAGTATTTACGTTCATCGCAGCGGCAGGACTGCACGAGCAAATACGAATGGACAAAGTTTAATTTTAGAGAGTTCTGGTGATTTCCAGTCGTACAAAAAGATTTGTGAAGTTTTGAAATTACCATCTGGAATCACAACGTTTCCAGTTGATCATTTATACTTACTGCAAATGAAGAAGCGTCTTGATTTAGCACGGACAATTGATAAAGAACAGCATAGTCACAACAAGGTAGTATCTACGGACGCATGGATGAAAACAACGGCACAATCATTAGACATTGAACTTGATAGTGATGATGAAATGGAAAACGAAAAAAAGGCACAGAAAAAGTCTGAAAAACGAAACCTACAAGGTTTAAAAGCTCAGCTAGATACGTTATTAAAACTTCCAATTCTACCACGTGGATTTTCAGGTTCCTTCCCTACTGTATCAGGTAGCTTACAGAAGCCTGGCCTCAAATCTATATAACATTCAGGCTTATCTGCAATTCAAGTCTACTGGGGATTATAATTGTTATATCATTGATCACACATAATGATACAAAGCAATATATACTTATTTGCTTTGCTTTACAAGTATTTTACATTATTTCAAAACCTATTTATGTATCACAGCATTGTAATCACAGTATAAATCAGTGCATAAATGTTAAATAGTTGAGTCCTAAATTAATTTGAAATGACATGTATTTACAAATTATAACCTCTGAATTTTCAAAAATCTATCTGACTAAAATTATATAGGTAGCGTTACAATAAGGGATTACATCACTCTCATAACGCGAAGAATTCAACATGTTTGCAATATTAAAAATATATAGTAAAAGTTACATCTGAATATAGCAAAACCCAAGTTCGTACTTTTTTTTTAATTTCTCAATTGAATTTTCAATTACAGAGTATACATTTAAGTTGATTTATAAAAAAATATTCAATCTGTCGCAGCTAGTAGCCATTTTCAAAACATGTGTTCTAGCTGTTTGGCTAAAACCGTGCAGGTATAGGTCTATAACCGCACACGTGCGGGTATAGACCTATACCTGCACGCTTTTTTGGGTTGCCATGGAATTTCGTGGGTTGTCTTGACATAACCTCTACACATGGTACAAATCCACCAATCATGATACAAGTTTTTTTCAAGTGATTATTAATACAAGTTACACTATTCCAATAATATTAATTTAACTACATGTTTGTTTGAAATACTCTTACTTTCCTCGAATGCGTTTGATGTTTTTAAGTGATTTTATCACAAGACGCATGAACTCATTGACGTTAAACGCATAATTTGTGAATTTTTGATGTGCTCCCAGTCTAGGGTGATGACCCTAAAGAGGAAAGTCAATCATTTTAAAAACAAATAATTGCTACCTGGATTTCAAAGTACTGAATTCAAACTATTCATGTGGTCATTCACATTCTCACCCACAATAAAATTGCTCAATAAAATACAGTAAAATGGGATAAAAAACAATTCCTCCCCTATGAAAACTTTGAAATCGTTCATTAGATGATCATGAACTGTTTATTAGACAATAATATTTTCAAAGGGGCAACTTGCATTGAAAACGTTAGGCCTACTGTGACTATTAGTGAAATCATTACCATCGAATGCCCACCTTATCTTGTTGAAACAGAACCTCTCTTCTTTCCCAAGTCGTATAGGAGACACCTCTATAACACATAATAGAAAGTTATAATTACATACAAGATATTTAACAGTTATTGATCCAAGGCGAGGTAAATATCCGCTGATGATGGCGAGGTCATTATGGGGATATCTATTGGGCCTGAGATCAATAACTGTTTTGGTCAGTGATTAACTGGTCAACTTTGTAATATACAAATTTAATGTATTGTATTTGTAATGCATCAAAAACACAATGTTTCCGATAATTGCGTGCTTACGCCTTCGGTAAGAAAATACTGAGCAGTCAATACAGCTTGAGAATTGACTGCTGTTCGATCAATTGAATTGCTTGATATTTGTATTAACCCGTTACTCGATGACTAAAGATGAATCTTCAATGTTGTAAACTTGATTCAAGATAGATTATGAAGTTTAAGTAGGATATTACTGATAAAGTACACAAGTATGTAGCATTAATAAACTCAATGTAAATAATAATAGATAAAATATTACCGATAAAGTACACAAGTATGTAGCATTAATAAACTCAATGTAAATAATAATAGATAAAATATTACCGATAAAGTACACAAGTATGTAGCATTAATAAACTCAATGTAAATAATAATTTAAAACAAAAGTCAATACCAACAATGTATTTTTATTACAACAACGTTTCGATTGATTCAAATCAATCATTTTCAAGTTACTATAGGTAAATAATTAAAATAAATACAAACTTCAAGATAAAATGTTTTAATTAATAGGATTGATAAAAATATGTTTATTCCCAAGGTGCTAAAATTGATTACGAAGTTTTTTTAACATTAGTTAGTTTCGTAATCAATTTTAGCACCTTGGGAATAAACATATTTTTATCAATCCTATAAATTAAAACATTTTATCTTGAAGATTGTATTTATTTTAATTATTTACCTATAGTAACTTGAAAATGATTGATTTGAATCAATCGAAACGTTGTTGTAATAAAAATACATTGTTGGTATTGACTTTTGTTTTAAATTGTACACCTTTGAGGACGCTTATCCGTAAATAATAATAGATAAAATATTACCGATAAAGTACACAAATATGTAGCATTAATAAACTCAATGTAAATAATAATAGATAAAATAATAAAAGCATTATACAGTTCTATATTAAAGATAGATAATTCAAATTAAACAATTCTAAACATATGTTCTGTAACAGGGTGGTTCCTTGGTTGAACTCTTTACCTGAGTATGTCGTCAATACAAAAACAGTCAATGGACTAGAAATATCACTAGATGAAATAGATTTATCTTTAAATTGTAAACTGTTTGCTTAGATATCATTATATTATACTATCTAATATTGTTATCAATTGAGTTTACGTTACTTTAATTTTGTAAATGGCTGTATGTAAGTCGAGTTCCTGTTATGGTGGTTCCCTGTATTTGCCTGTCGTATTCATTTTATGACAAATAAATCATAATTAAATCCTTCTACCTGAGACGGGCTAAATCTTTATAGCAGTTTGGATCTGCAGTATTGTATCTGAAAGGCAATAAATCCAAACAGATATGAAAATGTGTGGGAAGAATTCTAGAAATTCAGGCTGTTAAAGTAGTGGATCTGTGTGATACGCAAACTATTTCTATTGTAGCTTATTGGTAGATTAATTCCAGAATAACACCATCATTTGAAAACCTTGCCTATTAACCATCAATTTATAGATTTGACTTCTTTAGAGAAAGACTATTTGCTGAAGCTTAATTCCGACTGAAGAGCAAATAAATGCATAACTTGAAGTCACAGAAGAACTCGACTTTTTGTTTTATTTATACTCAGTTGATTGTCATTGTATCAAGCACTCTCTTATATGGTTTGCATATTATTATTATTATTAACATACAGTCAAATCTGTTATAACGGTCACCTCTATACAGCGGCCACCTGTCTATAGTGGTCACTCTTGCAATGTTTATCAAACCTGTATATAAAGGCCACCTGTCTATAATGGTCAATTTATCTACCTCTCGTAGCTGGCCGTTATATACACGTTTCACTGTAGTACAAATATTTTACATACGATATATTATATATCATATTAGTCTTCTTATAAATTGTATCTATTTAAATATTGCGAGATGAAGGCTAGCGTTTACAACTTACAATTCAAACAATGTTGCCCAATCAGGTAGAAAGAGAGCATGCGTCAATCCAGCACCATGCATTCCGATAAATAAGTCAGTGTTCTGAGTGATCTGTTGACAAAATCAAATACCAATTTGTTAATTTGTAAAAAGGGATATATTTAAAAGTGAGATGAGAATTTTAATTCTAACCTTCAGCTGATCTACAAATGACATCGAACTAATTTCAAAACAAAACAAAAAATACATTGATTTTATTCATGTATATATGATGGCACCTTAACATGGTATAGGCCTGGTGCAAAATATTATGTATATCTAATAACAACTCACAGCAAAATATCTTAGCTAGTATCAGTGCCATACAAAAATATAGCCACCTTTAGCTACAATGAGGACATGATACGTCAATTTAAGTAGGAATCCTCCAATCCTAGATCGCAGAAGGCTATTGCAAATCAAGATGAAAATTGATAGATTTTATGATTCATTTTGTCTAAACTTCAGGAAAAAAAATTCAAAATAAAATACAGAAATGTCCTAGGAATCCAGAAGGATAATATTTGCTAGAGCCTCAGGGCAAGGAGGTACAAAAGCATGAATCATCCTTCGAATGAATTCTGTTGCAGTCTCAGATCGAGCAATACTGTTTTGTTCTGACTTGCACAGTTGAACAATGATTAAGCTGTACTAGAGGGTACCACATCTCAATTTAAGAAAAGACAAGTTGAGGGCAAAGAAATTGCTTATCAAATAACCCCAGAAAACAAAAGGTCATTTAATAGAATGTGAAATTAGACACATTCTTTTATGCATTTCTTGTGAACAGTGTTCACGTTCATGAAGTATTTACCAACTGGTCAATGAAATTATTGAAATTTCTTTGCAGAGGAAATATTGGTTTTCATTCAACTGTAGCATGGTGAATAGTATCCAAATAAATTCTTCCCATTTGCTTCACATTCTCAAGGAGAAACATATTCTGTACTTAATTCTAATTTGCTTAGATATTCCATAAAAGTGCCAAAAATGTTTTAAAAATATATAACTTTGGTATTTATTCAACATTAGTCCACATAATAACTTACCGACTATAGTGAACAATCGATGCGTCTATTTCTGGTAATTGCTTCAAAGCACCAAGGAGCTAAACAAAGAATCAAGATACGACGAAATAACAGCCATTGATCATGTGATCACTCAATTACATACAATATAACTTCACCTACCTCTTTCTCGTTAAGAATATTCCTGTACTTTGTTTGACGCGATAAAATGACAACTTTGAACTTGTTTGACTGTGAAATTTCAAAACATAAAAATGGTGTTATCATAGATAGATAATGATGATAACCTCAAATTCAAAATATGGAACAAGTATAAATAGTTGAACATACGACAGGGCTATAACGTGATACATTCAAACGGTATAACACATGCTCTGAAAACGCACGAAAGAGACCACTCCCACTGCATCCAGATACCTGATGAATGGAAACAGAAGACATTAACATCCGACAGCACAATACAATCGAAATACGTAACTTTTCAACGAGTGCGCCATTTTTATATCAGTTCTAATAGTTCCCTGCTACAGTGTGACAAAATTAATATTATCCCTTTCCAGGAGTGCCTGTAAAACCTGATGAAAAGTGTTCATGAATTTCACCAACAGTTCATGAACCGGTGCATGAATGTGAAATTGCCCAAATCCCTACAAACACCACCCCACCTCATGAAAGTTTCATGAACATTTCATGAACTGTTCATGAAAAGTTCACAAGAACAAGAGCAGTTTAACTTCATGAGCACAAAGGGGAATCTAACATTTCTGATTCGTATTTACATCTGTAAGCATTTCCTTCAATTTTATAAATAAAAACAGGTACAAGAATCCATCTAATCTTAATTTGAAATTTAACATGTGAAAAGTTTACTTCTAATGCAGAATGAAAACCATTTAAAACAAAACGTCTTCAGCAACAGCAAGGCTTGATAAAGAGAAGAGAACAATGAAAATGTCTTGATAAATGAAATAAACTCCCTGGGTATGTGCACCTCTTTTAATTATACAATGAGGACAGATGGTCAGCTTTTACTGCGTGTAGTCTTCTATTGGTAGCTTAAACAGATGCACAGTTTGCTAAATTAAATGTAAGAATGCACTAACCAGAGGCATGTTGTAGTATAATCCACGGATAATTCTCGCTAACAACGGAAAGACAGCATCTTTGAAGCAAACCTGGACCAGATAAGAAGAAGATAAAACAATTTAACCATGTTTCAGTAGTTCATGAACAGTCAGTGTTTTATAGGTGTAGCAATCAAAGGCCAGAATCAATTTTATAAAGAGTGACCTTGTTTATTAATTGATTGCATCCCTATGAAAACAGTAATATAATGCTAAACGGCCCAACTTTCATGAACTTTTTATGAATGTTTGTAAAGTTCATGAACCATTCATAAACCATCTATGAACCAACAGTTCAGCAGGCTGATGTTACAAACCAAACAAATTAATTTTTGCATGGTTTGTAAGTGTCATGGCTTGGCTATAACGACATTGAGTCCCAGCGAATACAACGGCGGTCAAACTGGAACTGATTTATTATTCACATTGAAACACAGATATATTACATGATTCACATAGGGTGATGACGTTAATTACACATAGAATACAAGTTCACATATACAAGAGATAACAGCTTGACGATTACAAATTACATTACACAACATCCCCATTCCAACTTTAAGGAGTGGCAATTATACTTTTACAAATTTTACCAAACGATTTCTGGCAATGTTTTAACCAACTTACAACTTAAGTAAATATTTTTTTAATTAATAACTAGACAATAAATCATCATCATCATCATCATCATCATCATTTATTCAGAACCTATAAGTTGTACATAACTTTTTTTCAAAGGACTGATTAAAATGTGTTTGACGTGTCCAATTGAGGTGATTTAACTTGCTTGACTTATGTGCTTCTTTAGGCCCTATTAAGCAGATGTGGTTTAACTTGCTTTTCTTGTTTATCTTTGTGTTTCTTTTAAGCAGAGGTGGTTTAATGTGCTTACGCCTTCTTGTTGTTGTGTTTTTGATGGTGTCTGTTTGTGTTTCTTTTAAAATCAGAGGTGGTTTAACATGCTTCGTTGTTTCCAGATGATTACTTTAAACTTTAAGCATAGGTAATTTAACGTGCTGTATCGATGATGTTAAAGCCCAATAAGGGACACCAAATTGTTGTATAGCAGGATTTGCTATAACGACTCTGAGTCCGAGCGAACACAACGACGGTCAAACTGGAACTGATTTAGTATTCACATTGAAACACAGATATATTACATTGATTCACATAGGGTGATGACGTTAATTACACATAGAATACAAGTTCACATATACAAGAGATAACAGCTTGATGATTACAAATAATACATTACACAACAGTAAGGTTCATGAACTGTTCATGAGCTCTACAAATTTTTTACTTATGTGTATAGTATCATATGAAGTCTGAATAATTTTGAAAATATGCAAAATCACATGTCCTGAAGATCGTCATAAAATTACTCTCAGCTAATACAGATACACTGATGCGTATTATCTCTCTCACCTGTTTCCCTTGGAATTCATTCAATCTTCTGATTGGATAATCACTAAATGCCTTCCATGTTTCAGCAAAGAAATCACCATATCCATAATTGGACTGCAATTTGAAATATCACAGATAAAATCCACATCAGTCTGGGTACGGTCAAACCTGTTATAACATAACAATCCCCTCTATACAGCAACCACCTTTCTATGGTGGTCAATTATCTACCTCTCATAGCTGGTTGTTAATACAGTTTCGCAGGTTGAACACAGATAATTGTGATAGATTAAAAATGTTTATGTCTCCAATAGGATAACAACATTCCGTTGGTGATGAAAAATGACGTTGACTAGTACTGATCCTTTGCGATAAAGCGATGTTTATAGAGACGACGGAGCTGACATATCAATGGATCACTTGAAAAGGTTTCCACATACAGGATAATGTAGCAAAGGACTCTAAGCAGTATATTTAGTGTATTGGGCATGTATGTAAATCTAAACTTGAATCCAGCAAATGTGAATCATTGATTCTTCAGTTAACAATTATGATGTATACTCAGGATCGGCACGACATAAGTTAATGATGCAGATGAGAACCGTGTTATATGATACTATCATACTTTTCACCTTTGATGAACATTTTCTTTAACAATTCATGAATCAGTCATCAATCATTGAATACTTCATTGAATACTTCATTAATAGTTCATGAAAAAGTCATAAAAAGTGTGCCAATTTAATATTATAAATGATCAAATAATAGCTCCTGGGGTATTTATAATCATCATCATCATCGTTTCCGAAACCTGATGAGCTTTTTTCACAGGACTGATGATAATATCATATGGTGAAAGGATATAGTCTACATATATTAATGTGAGGTAAGAATTCAACAGTACCTGAGAAACTGGACACAAATGCATGGCCATATAGAAAGCATAAGAAATATATATATATATATATATATACCGTACATCAAAATGAGATTATGATAACATTGGGGGGCTATTAACATTCAGGTTTTACAGCGATATTTTCCAGCCTGATGAGCTCTTATGATGGGAGTTGAAACTCTTGAAGAATCTTTATTTCTGCAACTCACCGTGTCCCACATAATAATGATAACATCTCGCGAAAAACTGCCGTTGATATGTTGTGACGCATAAAGATTGACAAAATCACAGAAATGATGATACATGTTTATACCTTAAAAATATAACGTATAGCGTAATGTAAAGCAAATATAACATAAAGCAAAACTTCATAATTAATAAATAGATATAGTTTTAGATTTTAGATTTATCAAAGCAGTCAATATGATGTCTAACAAAATGCATACATCTGATTACCTGCATCTAGTTTAATTAGAAATGTTGGCTTATCAAAAGAGATATCACACCAGTCAGGTGACTTTGAAGGCAGCCATGGTAACGATGAGAATGATTCCAACTCAGCAAACCTAAGAACATTCAAATGAAATATATGTCAATGGGGTGATTGAAAATGAGTAACACACTTGTGTCTCCGCATCTATCGTATACAGTTAATATAGTGCATTCTAGTAGATTACAATAAAAAATTAGTCACAGCATTGATTAGGGTTGCCTCTAAAAAGTTGATATACTGCAAAATTAGCGCCTGGATTGTTGTAGGTTCCTCTGGTTGAGGATACCACAATGATGGGTGAGATGGCACAGCACATTAATGCTACATCATCTGTTTGTTTATGAAAATAAACATTATGAAATGACTGCATTTCTTAAACAGGGTGTATGATTTCTATTCAGCCTTTCGAGTGTCACATTGCATCTCAAGTGGATTAAACTCAAAGTAAGAATAGTGGATGACTTCATTATTGCTTTTGAATGTCAAAGAGCTACATTCAGATCAACATATACGCACATTCTCTTACTTTTATGACGCAATCTCCAATTTCATGAAATTTTTACATTAACAGTATTACAAATGTATATGAACATATTTCAAAATAATTTGATTGTTGATTCAAGCATTTAGGAAATTTGATTTGCATTAAAAGGAGATTTCATGTAACGTACGTTTTGACAAATTAGATTCGGGGGCAAATTATAATTTATCTATCTATTATTGTAGATAAAATATTGGGCAGACAACTATCTGTTTGTTTGTTTGTTTGTTTGTCTGTCTGTTTCACAACTATATGTACTAATTTTAGAGATGAGATGAACGTCATCATCATTATCATGCTTATTTATTTATAACCTCAAACTCAACTGCAGATCAAACTGGATAGATTGCCTCCTGATGATTGTCTTGGTGTGATTATCGGAGTAGCAAAGATGTCTGTATGATTCTCTGACTATTATTATTATTCATAGTAAGACAACTTACGTCACATGTAAAGAATAAAATAAGTATACAATTCAATGAAATTACACTGGATTGGAAAATAGATAAAATTTGTCTAAATATCTGATTGGCTTCGCTATTCTTAGATGCATTTGAATAAATATAGTAATATTAAATTTGGATGAGTTGAAAAAAGACAGGACCAAGACGTACCAAGATTGAAGGGGGCTTTTGTTCCCTCCTTGTTCAGCTAACAATTTGGTTTTAAGATTGCAATGTCCACCAATGCTTCCTGATTTGAAAATATTTTCTTCAAACCTATCCATCAATATAAAATAGCATTAAATGGTTTGGACAGCTTGATCCTTTGTTCAATTATACATATTTGGAGAAGGAAACTTGTGAATTTAAGACGCATCGTTACGTAGGTTTAACGCAATTTCCCTTGCGAAAATAAGTTTATGAGTTAATGAACGTGAAATTGCCCAAAAGTTCATGAACATTTCATGAATTGTTCACAAACTTTTGGGCAATTTCAAGTTCATGAACCAGTTCATGAAGTGTTCATGAACTCTTTGTGACTGTACATGAAGTTCATAAATTGTTCATGAACTGTGCATGAACTGTTCATGAACTCATGATTTTTTTTTCGCAGGTTGCGCACATATTACCGGTATTTGATATTTAATAAAACTGAATGTAATTAGTGTGTTCTTTGTCAGTAGTAGGGATGCACGAATCTTCTGTTGGCCGGAAAAAGTGCTGTGATTCCGGCCATGTTACCGAATCATCGAACCAGCCGGAACCATTTCCTTAGATTCGGCCAATTCTATGGTTCGGCCAATATACATTCTAGCATTACAATTTAAGAAAGATAATTGCAAAATAAACGTCTTGATCAACGAAGTACATATTCTATTATTAAATAACCAAAATCGTCGCATGTTTTTAGACCTCCGAGATTGATGTTTATGAAAGAAAACGTATCAAATCTCGAAACGATCCACTACCAAAAAGCGCCATTTTGGATTCTACGAAAAATATTTCAACCAGAAACTTTAGATTTAGCGTTTTAAACTTTGATTTAAAGTTTTGCTTTATTACTGTATTTGGGAGATAATATTTGTATATAATTATAATAATTTACAGAAGTATTGTAATTGGCATGAGAATTAAATATTGTAGAACTGTGAAGAGTTATACAACAAACAGAAATCCTTCTAAGCAATAAAAAACAATTGTTACTTTATGTCAACGCTATGTCGCTATTTTATTACACATCTATTTATGCTATGTACGGACAGTTCAAGACCTATTATAAAGTACTTGAAACTTGTACATGTTTATATGAAAATAGCCGGACAATACAAATGTTTAATTGTATTTAATATGAATATGAATATCATTTCCTACTTCGCAAGCAAGCAATGGTCAGTCAGAACGAAAAGTAAAACATGTTGTTGATAATGATGGCTTCATAAATGGAATAATGACATCCAGGCTATCCAATTTAACATGAAATTCCCCTACTGTAGAGTTCTAAATGGCGTGTTGTGGTTTGTGAAATTTTAAATAACCGTAAACAAGCTCATCTAGTCAACACAAAATTTCCTAAAATTGTTTGAAGTTTTGCAGAATATTCGGCCGGAATTCCGGCAAACTTGACCGAACCTTCTGAATCCGGCAAGTGGCCGGAACATGGGTTCGGTGCATCCCTAGTCAGTAGTGCTTGAAGATCAGACTGTTTCAGATAAAATTATAAATGTAGAGAATTAGAATTTGTATTTAGTCAAATAGTAGTAAAGAATTTAATATTTAAGAGTTATTATTAAAGTTATTTACGTCTCTTGTTTTGTATGCTGAACTGATGTTCTTTAAATCAAATATTCTGTCCGAAAGTTAAACTGAATCGGAGAGCCCGATAAAATAAGTTTAGTTTTCCAGTATACAAGACTGAAACATTAAAATAGTTTTACATTTTTAGTCTACATTACCAGTCACCTTTTTGAGTAATCAGCAAAACTGATATTTCTGAAATCCATATAAATATCTGTTGCATGACAGAAGCGCATATCTTTAACACATCGTAGTGAAGAATCACCCTGGAAACAAAACCGTAAAAGAGAGACAAAGTAATTGTCAATTAAGTGAGACGATAATAAGAAATTAGTCACACAGTGGATTAGATTTAATTGTACATTTATAAATGTTTTTCTGTTTCAAAATTTGAATCTAAGATTTGATTTGTACATGTGTGTACATGTAGAAGCATATTGAATCAAGACCTCGTAATTACATTTCTACAGAAATTTGAGAATGCATGGATTAGAAAGCTTGGTTGACAATTGCAAAGTTTCATTATCTTTGAAATCAATTAAAGTTATAACTGCAAAATGGTAGTTATGCTCTAATCAGACCCAGACCTCACCTTTTTCTTGGGTGAACATATCTCCATGATTGAGTTACGCATTGATTTGATGTATCCAAAGTCAGCCTGTTCCCAGAAGAGAGCAGAATGAGCTTCTTTCGTTCTGGCCCTTGATAAAAAAAAACATCCAAAAATGTTTCATCAAAACCTATACAGATACTACTGATCATATAACTTCAAGATGCAGTCAAACTGTCTGTAGAAGATACCTCTAGATATAGTCACCACATGCAGATAATGATCGTTATTGATAGGTTCAAATATGCTGGCATTACATACGGAGACCATCTATATATAGTGGTCAATTAATCTACAAATAGTCATTGATTACAAACAACCGTCACTGTTGTCTTGCCAGAAGGGTTTTCTTTATTACATACAAATAAATATTTGAAATGTGGTTCCTTGTTGCATTTAAAGATAACAAATCAATGTTGTAGATGAAATGATAAAAAGGTTTTACGAAAGCTTGGAAATTTCAGAATAAATGATGATGATGATGATGATGATAAATGAAGATGATACAGTTCCTGCCTGCCTATTATCAATGGATTCATGAATATGAACTTTAGCTAAGGGGTTAACAAGAGTGAATAACAGTCAATATTCTTCTACTTCTTATATAGTACTTAGACAAGAGATATTTTGATAGACTTAGTTTTGCAATTTAATAATAATAGAAAAAATCTATCAAGAAGAATCTCCAGAGAACACCATAATTTCTATCAAAGTGAACCTGTATATAACCCCTGCGAAAACAGTTCAGCAGTTCATGAACAGTTCATGAACAGTTCATGAACGTTAAATGGCCCCAAATTTTCATGAATTGTTCATGGACTGTCTGTGAGTGTTCATGAATTGTTCATGAACAGTTCATGAACAGTTCAGGAAAATTGGAGTCATTTAACGTTCATGAACTGTTCATGAACTCCTGAATTGTTTTTCACAGGGGAACAGCCACATATAAAGTATAAACAGGCTGACCCTTATAGGCAGGTGTCTTCTATAAAGGGGTGATTCTTATTGCATGTTTGATTAATATATACATACCATGCAGAATGTTCTATATGGCATTGGGGGTACGAGAAATAGTTTTGCTTTTTACATCCATCTTCGTATCCCCAACAATAATCAGAGGTGTCCTGTATAGCCAACATGAAGAAACAAAAATAAAAGCAACCATCTACGTCTCAGCAAATATGACGGTTAACAGTGATATCGTATATGTAGTCTAACCAAACACACCTTGCAATTAACATCATCATTGAGGTTGCAGAAGTCAGTTGAGGACAGGCCGTTCTTGATCTCATGTTTATTAAATCTGAAGTAGTTCACATGAGATAATGGTATGTCAACTTCACACACAAACCCATCCAAACTTTGATGTAGAATGATACACAAAGTTAACACTAACTGAAATATCAATACAACAATTACAAAACAGAGTAATAAGAGTATGATAGAGTTATTTCTAATCTTAAATACTGGCAGACCTTCCAAGTCTCACACTTTTACATAGCATCTCACAGTCTCACACATTTTCTTACTTCCTGTAAGGCAGATATCCACTCTTAAGTAAATGTATTGACTTTCTGAGTACGCTATATAAACTCTTTGGTATTAATGTTCAACAGCTTAATTTATACTCTGTTTGATTATTATGGGTGTTGTTTTTAAGTACAAGCACAAGCGTCGACATATGACTATCCAACATTTGTTGTTAATTTTTGCTTCTTTCCCTTTTGAATTGATCAATGACATCATACATAATTCTCACTATTTTAACAAGTTTCAGGTTAGATCTGATACCAGATTGAAAGCATTGCAATTTAGTAAAAATCCTACGTAGGAAAGTGAGTTAGATATCATGTAGGCCTAAATAATTATAAAGCCGTATTTAGGCAGTCTTGCTTGAGCTTTGAGCCTTGAGCCTTCTACTTTGCAAATCTTTGCTTCAAAATGCACAGAAGATCAATATGTCATACCATGTTGTACCACTAACATTTGAATAATATTTCTTGATCATCATCAATTGAATCTTGAGTAAAAGATGTCGTTATTATTGATAATTTTGGGGAGTGCCTAAAAGGGAGTGCCTAAAACCCAGACCCAGATCCAGACTCAGACCCAGACCAGAGGCCTAAAACCCAGACTCAGACTCAGACCGGATTGATTTTAAAGTCTACTTTTCGTAGTGTAAACAGGAGAATCGTTTCTTAAATTTGACTCAAATCGATAGAGAAACATTATATTATCATTTGTTGGTAAAATTTATGGTGATTAACGCAACAGGTTGATAGCAATGCAGTTCGGATTTCGGTCGATAAAAATGGATTAAACACAAACCAGCCTAACTTTCGCAACGTCTCATACGAACATTCGACTTTAGATGAAAAGACCAATTAGGAAGGAATCGGACTTTCTTTTGGACTTATAGCAAATTAACATCATTAATGGTGAAGAACTGAAGAAAATGAAAGCTTGGCTGTGATTATATACGAAGGACTTTTACAAGACAAACCTATCATAATCATCTACGATCGCCGCGATTTTGAATGTTTGTTTGGAACGCTGTGAATATGCGATAATGCGTATGGAAAAAAGGAACCTATATATTCGTTTAACTCAGGTATTATGAGTTTTAGCAGTTCGTCCAAGTGTGTTCTTGTTTATCATTTTCAAATTGATGTTGCCTAGTATTTTAAAGTAGTCAAAGATTGGGTTTACTCATAGCATTTCATGTTTTCGTTTGGTCGCCATTTTTGGAACTTTAACCCGACCCAGCGTCCGGTCTGAGATTTATTGATATAATGAACTACAGATCGAATAAAGGCAATTTAGCGTTTTGAAACTATTCATTTTGTTCTGTTCTCCTCATTCTTAATGTTGTGTTCTTGCCAATAATCCACTAAAGTCTGATATCTACCATTTTGTTTTGGTCTGGGTTTTCATCGACAATGACGTCAAAGCGTTTTGAATGTTCGTTTGAGTCGCTATGAATTTTAACGTCCTGTCTGAGAATTTCTTAGTAAAATATTTTAATGTAAAGGATAGCGACAAGAGAAAACTCTGAGAATTGCGACGTTTCGATATATCATATATCATTTTCAAGCGAAAGAGAATAAATTTAAAGTTTGACATGGTACATATAGTATAAAAAATAATCTAATTTACATAATCTATTGTATAATAATAACAATGCAATTTTACGTACGGATACAAGACAAACAATGACTATTGTAATTATACGGAAATACATTATGTGAATAATTTTGACTTCACTGAGTCAGTTTGCACGTTTAATGTGGGGTGCAACTCCCTGATGGCCAGCATCTCGTGTATTAGGCAATCAAATTTTGAGGCACACTTCCTGACAACAGTAAACAGGCTTTTCTCGTTTAAAACGCTACGTCCGTGACTTCTTAGATGTGCACCGACAGCCGAATTAGTGGAGAGAAGCATGAGATCTGAGAGACACCGATCACCGAGATAGACGATATCGTAATTGAAAATGGTAAAGAAGCTCGATTCTCTGAATCAAAACTCCCCATTGATTGATTGAGATTTGAGAACTCCAAATTGATGAGGCATAATGAACGAACTTGCCCTGAATTTTGGAATAAGTATGTATCCATTTCTATGAATTTATTGATACGTGATCTGGAGGGCAGGGCAGTGTCTGTCCGCCTCATCTCATTAATTTCCATTATGAAGAAAGAACTTTGAACAGCCTTAAAAAGTGAGCCCAAAACAAAACCGAACAATTTAAATCTAAGTTACATTTTTACATGTTACAAGTTGAATATTAGATTCATTCCTACGATTGTAAGTTTCCAATTGACAGAAAGTTAGCCTACAGAAAGTCCGGCAGCAGGCTATAGGAGTATAGGAGACGCAACTGTAAATTGTAAATAGCCTAAATGTCAGTGTATTGATTATTTGATTGATAAATACCATTGTATGCCTGCAAATATATATTTTGCAAATGAATAAATAAAATAAAACTCTTTCTGGTGCAACTCTCTCGACAGCCACAGGACCCTCTATTTCGAACTCCTACAACAGCATCTTTTGATCCGGGGTTTTGATATTCGGCATCATGTGGTAGTAACATGTCACGTGGTAACATGTACGCCAATCAATGCATTGCTATGAATGCTTCATATGATATACGTTCATCATCGACTTAAAATGTTCCAGTAGTTTTCATAATTATAAGAAGAGACATTTTCTAAAACAAGCAATATATTTATTCGTGGAAGATTCCCGGGACGTGAAGCGACGTACTACTCTAATCAGCGAGACAAACACCAGAAGACTATCATTGAAAATATGATTATTAATTCTTATATAAATTATACATCTGGGCGCGAATGAAGACCAAACATTTTGTAATCATAATTCAAGGTCTCCATAACAACTTTCTGTAAAGCTGGTGAAATATTATTCAGGCATTCCTGTCTTGTAATACTTTTATTCTGTTCTGTTTGATACCAATTTTGTTTAGTAGGGTATCTGTCGCCTGAGTGACCGATTCGGGATAAAATATATCCTGAATCCTCGTTTATATGTTCCAATTCACCAATAAAATCATAATTAATCCAACATGGTTGACATATTGATGAATACGAGGCCCAGTGATCGTCTGTTTTATCAATGTCTATTGATGAAATAAACATCAAAAATTGTTCAAACGAAACCATTCCATATGGTAGTTTAAATCTTTCATCTTTTATGCTCTTCTGGTGACGAAATTGAGCAATTTGATAACGAAAGGTTTTATAAAAGTACAAATCACGTTTTAAGTGATATGCATTCTCATCGCCAAACTTATCCCAATAGGAAGAAAGGAGTCTCTCAAAAGGATCTCGAACCATCATAAACTTATAATATGTTTTTAATAAATTAATTTGATCATTTTTATTATAACTTGATAAAAATGTATAATTTTTAAAATCTAACTTTTTAGATTGTATAATTTCTGGCCGCATTCCAGCCCACTTAGAAAATAAACGCTTCCAATTCGATATCCCAACTTTTGGAATGCCACAGTAAATTGCTTTCTCTTTATGGAGTACTACTAGATTGCCAAATAATTTCTTTTTATCGTTTGAAGATAGAACTTGAAAAACCTCTGCTGTAGAAGAATGTCGTCGACAGGTTTTTCTGACATGTTTCAACTTTCGCATCGAACGAAGAATGCTGCCATCACGTCCCTATATAGAATGATCAACAAAGGATATATGAAATTAGGATGAAATATGGAATTTTAACGAAAATGTTTAAATCATTAGAAATAGAATTTGTAACATCAGCTCTGATATAATCTAAATAGTATCAATATAAATCACGGTTATAATATATCTTACAAATCAAATAGGAACTAACTTCAAAAATAAACTTTTAAATAATATTTATCGAGTTATTTGAATAAGATATTGTTATGATTAATAACTATTTTGAAATATACATGCGGTCACTCACCGTTAGAGACACTGAATTAGGCTTTGTAGTTGACATACCTAGAACAACAAGTAATTCGGATAGACCTTTTAATGCTAACAAGATTTACGAATAAGTATAATTGAGCTCTGGATATTAATTTGCTGGATTGAATTATTGACAGCGGGTAGAAGTAAAGGCGGCTGTCTCCGGCGCTCTTAACGATTGGGAATGAAATTTAGAGTTGGTAAAGCCGCTAAAGGGTACTGCAAATATCGCATTATCGAACAACTCATTATTTAAACATTTTCAAGGGCACTCTATGAAATCATGAACGTAGGCATTCTTAAAGAGGGCCACCATCGCGATGATTCCTGATACGAAATTGACATCAGACACTATGAAATAGTGGTGAATCTATCTTACTTCTTATACTACTTAACGATGGCCATTGATTAAAATCCACAGCTGAAAAATTGAATAAACAAACCAAGATAGTTATACAACACAACCATATAAATATTTTTACATAGAATATCATCGCATCAAGGTAAATCTATAAAACAGCAACATCAGAATGAAAACAGAACTAATGGGTCAGTGATGACATGCCCTCTTGAGCAGGATATACAAATAAATTTGTATTCGGAATAAAATTCGATCTATCAGTACCACCTAACAATTGTTCTTTTCGCAAATAATACGAGTGAATTAGCAAGACAGGTGGCGCAATGAACGAATGAAAATAATATGTAAACGCAACTCTGTACGTCAATCAGTAGCCTAAACAGCCACGTGGCAATATATCTGATATGTCAATATCATATACCGTATATCAACAGAATTTACCGCACGTTGCAAATAAAATACATACCACCGAAAAAACTATCTTCATCTCATCTCAAATCAAATCCATAAGCCAATAACATCTGACGCAGGTGATTTTGAATGTTAACAGTTTGTAAATGAGTTAATGGTCCGTCGCACCGACTGTAAACCAGACGATAGCAATAACTGACTAGATTACTTTCCATGTGACGTAAAACACGTATCAAATAGAGGCCATATACCAGATCATCAAGGATATAATGAATTGCAGCGGTTAAATGTTCTACGCTAGATGATTCATTTAGCCAAAAGCATAGGTCATGTCTGTAAGCCAAAGGGTAGAGCAGTGAAGGTGTGGGATGCTGCATCTGTCTGTCAGCTGTGGTAGATAATTGATTCTAGTGGGAGAAACAATGAAAAGTATCATAACCAGACCTGTGATCTGTGCAACATTATTTGGCATGTCGCAGATTTGTTTCATTTTTACTGCCACCTGTGTGTAGCGAACAGTTATGAGATTAAATAATATTGGCCACTAAAGGGAGATGACCTTTATAAAAAGGTTTGATTAATTAAAAGAACACGCAACAGTTTTATTGCCACCTGTGTGTAGCGGACAGTTATGAGATTACATAATATTGGCCACTGAAGGGAGGTGACCTTTATAAAGAGGTTTGATTAATTAAAAGAGCACGCAACAGCTTTATTGCCACCTGTGTGTAGCGGACAGTTATGAGATTACATAATATTGGCCACTGAAGGGAGGTGACCTTTATAAAGAGGTTTGATTAATTAAAAGAACACGCAACATATTTATTGCCACCTGTGTGTAGCGGACAGTTATGAGATTAAATAGTATTGGCCACTAAAGGGAGGTGACCTTTATAAAGAGGTTTGATTAATTAAAAGAACACGCAACATATTTATTGCTACCAGTGTGTAGCGGACAGTTATGAGATTAAATAATATTGGCCACTAAAGGGAGGTGACCTTTATAAAGGGGTTAGACTAATTAAATAGAATTCAACATTTTTATTGCCACCTGTGTGTAGCGGACAGCTATGAGATTAAATAATGCTGGCCACTAAAGGGAGGTGACTTTTATAAAGAGGTTTGATTACTTAAAAGAACACAATATTTTTATTGCCACCAGTGTGTAGCGGACAGTTATGAGATTAAATAATATTGGCCACTAAAGGGAGGTGACCTTTATAAAGGGGTTAGACTAATTAAATAGAATTCAACATTTTTATTGCCACCTGTGTGTAGCGGACAGTTATGAGATTAAATAATATTGGCCACTGAAGGGAGGTGGCCTTTATAAAGAGGTTTGATTGATTAAAAGAACACACAACATATGTATTGTCACCTGTGTGTAGCGGACAGTTATGACATTAAATAACATTGGCCACTAAAGGGAGGTGACCTTTACAAAGAGGTTTGATTAATTAAAAGAACACAACATTTTTATTGCCACCAGTGTGTAGCGGACAGCTATGAGATTAAATAATATTGGCCACTAAAGGGAGGTGGCCTTATAAAGAGGTTTGATTAATTAAATAGAACTCAACATTTGTAACTTTATAAAGTGACCACTATAGACATATGCTCTATAAAGTGACCTTTGTTCACAGCTTTTACGATATATGCAATGCCCACATGCTTCATAACACAAGGTTGATACAATGATTTTAAAATTTGCAAATTTGCATGATGATGATGATGATGATGATGATGATGATGTTTGTTTGTTTGAATGTTTGTTTGTTTATTATGATACCTTAATAAGGACGTGTCTGGTAGATGCATAAATGCTTGAATAATTTATATAGATAGATAACTATAATGACTTTTATCATTTTAATGAAGTTTGTTTGTTTGTGTTTTGGTTTCAAATGATTACAAGATTATAACTCTTTTCTTAATGTTTGATTTTCAGTGGAAGGAGAGATATGCTGTTCTGAGACCGATTTCACCCAACTCAGGTCAGTAAAATATTATCTACATCTAACAGTGACATCACAATACAATGTTTGCTTTGTTTGTTTATTATGATACAAATGTACCTTAATATAGGACGTGTCTGGTTGATGCATAAATGCTTGAATAATTTATATAGCCTAGATAGTTAACTATAATGACTGTCATCATTGCGGATTATATACATTTATTAAGTTATTGGAGATTACAAGATGTATGAGAAATCATTATGAAATATGAAATTTTGCAATAGACTTAGTAAATTACATAACTAACATTGTCATACCTAATTGAAAACTATTGGTGCAAATTTCGTAGCAAAAAATATTTTTTGAGAAAGCAGTCAAGGTAGCCATACAACTCTACGACATTCATGATTGAAAAGGAGGTTTAATTTTTCAATTGATGCCATATAGGTACAGTTTAGAATGATCATTTCAGCCTGACTGTAAAATTGGGAATGTTGTTCTTTGTCGAAAGGACAAAAGAACAGGAAATGGGATTCATCATCAACCTCTTCTTTGCCACAAAACAAACATATCCTTGATTCAGGCAATTCGTTAATATAATGCCCAGTTTGAATTCTTAGGTTATGGGCACTGATTCTTAATTTTGTATAGCGTTTCGGGACGCAGAATCTTCTCCTAAATAGTTAGAATTACATTATTACTAGTGTTTTTAAGAGCATTCATATATTCTAGTTTATAATCTTCTGTTAGTCTATTTTTGATTGCATTAATTAGTTTATGTCTGATCCGTGGATTTGATGATGATGATGATGACGGTAGCATTTAAACGTTATCAATAAAATGGAGGACTTACAACGAAATTAGAAAGCTTCTTCAAATAAAATTCATCATTTGACCACAGTAGACGCAAATCCTCAACACCATAACATAATCGAAAGATTTGATTAACATCAAACACTACAATAGTCTTGCCATATAAATTCACATCTGCAGAATTGGTAACAGAGTCTTTGGGAGAGCCATAAGTCGCAATTGTTGTTCCATTAAGCTTCACATAATTCTCTTTGCCAAGCAGATCACAAAACGACTTTCCTTTTGTTTTGCTACAATACGAATGTTCTATTGCAGTTGCGTCTTCAGTAGAATAATCAACAAATGTGTACGAAATTGATTCTTTATTGTTACTATCTGTTTCCTTGGAGATGGTTGTTATGGGTAACTTATAGTTGTAAGTATAATTATCTATTTGATTGACAAATGAAGGGAAACCATCCAAATCAGATTTGGTGAATGTTTCTGGATTTAACTGGCTATTTAGATTATCATTTGATGAATGCATTGATGATAAATTATTGATAACATCATTGATAAAGTTGTCTGTATTGATATCATCTCCATTCAAAATCATTACAAACTCAGGACAGACCGTATGAGATAGCGGTGATGGGTTACACCAAATATCAAAGCAAACAGCATTTATAACGGTATAGTAATCATCGTGTCTCTCAATTTCTTTTTTCAGATCAAACACAGAATTTTCACGCATAGTTCCCTTTCCATGTGATATAAAATCATTAGTTAGTGACATAGATGATTTGTAGTTATTCGCAATTAACAGTGAGTTTGTGCAATCAGTCAATGTGTCATACTTGCGAATTGACAGACCATGGCTTGCTAATATTGTAGAGCATACACAATTCAATTTTTCAAGTAAAATATAAAGTGGATGGTCGTCATGACGTAGAGCTGATTTCACATTAGATGTAATATTTGAAAAGCTCAACTGTTCAACTTCTGGTGGAGTGAGTGATGTCCTAGAAGTAGAAGAAAAAAGCTATACATTCAAACATGTTACCTCTATATAGTGGCCATCTGTCAATACTAGTCACTCTGGCAATGTCTAAAATAACAACATCACTTTAATCAACCCTGTATATAGAGACCACCTGGCCATCTAGCAGTTAAATTATACACATTAAGCCCTGGCCAAATGACTTTTTTTATTTCGCCAACATTTATCGGATTTTGTTGAGTTCATTTTCGTCAACAGCGGATGGTATTTTGAGGCTTGGAAGCTAGTCAATCGAGCCCACCAATCCTGAGACAGGCTACGTCATTGTTGACCAATCAGAGCAAGGTTCATATTTTCAACAAAACTCAACAATGTAGAGGAAATAAAAAGTCATTTGGCCACTTCGCCAACATCGGTAGAGAACAATAGAACTCAACAAAATCCGATGAATGTTGAGGAAATTTTTGAATGTATTCAAAATTGAAATTCAACATCAGCCAACAAAATCCGAAAAAGTGAGGGTGGCCAAATGACTTTTTATTTTCTCAACATTCATCGGATTTTGTTGAATTCAACAATGTTGGCGAAATAAAAAGTCATTTGGCCGGGGCTTTACTCAATTGCAGTTGCAACATAGTAGTCACATCAAAGTCTTGAACATAACATTCATATCTGACGTAACTCTAATAATCGTATAATCCAGAATAGATAGTTGCTAATTTATAGTGCTGGTGTTGAATGCTTAATTGTTCTGTCATATTTCTGCTGCACAGCTGCTCAATACTGTTTCTTTGTTAAAGTGTATGTATCACCTTTTTGAACAATGGATTTGGATAAAACTTTCTTTCTATTCGTGCATGTTGTTTCGTTTTTACAACGCGTGACTCTGTCCCCGTCAAAATTGACCATAAACTTTGGCATTTTGGAGATTCTCGTGTCCCCCTGTTTTTATACAAAAAAAGGAACGATTTAATTTTCCACGAGAGAGTTTGACCGTGACCTTTTGCAAACATTAGATAGGATCGGGACGAACAGTTAAATTTAAAAAAAAAAAGTAAAACGATTTTGACATATTTTTTGGGTGTAGCAATTAAAACGTAGAATGTTGGCATAAAACCACGGTCAAACTCTCTTGGCAAAATAAAATCGTTCCTTTTTTGGTTTCAAAAAGTGGGACACAAGAATCTCCAAAATGTCATGTTTAAGGTCAATTTTGGTGAGCGAAAGAGTCATGCTGTGTAAAAACTCAACAACAACATGTTTGAATAGAAAAAAAAGTTCTACTCTATCCAAATCTGTTGTTTAAAAAAGGCAATATATACACTTTAAATTGTTAGCAATAAATGAGTCCTCTTTTGAACGCCAGCAATGTGGTTGATTGTCTGTTGGCTCCCACAACAGGATTTGCGTCAACTTATTTCCTACCATCCGTAACACAAGTTTAGTTTTTAAACGTCCATTAAACAGCTGTGAATAAGATTAGTAGGTTGGCAGTTGGCAAATTTCAATTGTTATCAGAAAGATTATAGAGATGAATATTAGTTTTGGATATCATCATTGAGCACTACTTAAAATTGCATTTCAATGTGGCTTTAAAGAAACTACCATTCCATTGTTTTTTAAGGTACCTTGGTCTATATTAATTAATCAACGATATTTATCAATTTTAATTATGTGCAATATAAATCTCATAAAAATATTATTTGCCATATGCAGTGAAACCTGTTATAGCAGCTAGCTATGATAGTTAGATAAATGAATCACTACAGACAGGTGGTCTTTATATACAGGGTTGATTCAATAGAAAATACTATTATAGTATAGACATACCAAAAGTGATCACTTCAGACAGATGGCTGTTGTATATAGAAGGGATCGTTATAACCGGTTGGACTGTAGGCTATTGGTTTCGTAGCATTACTGAAACATTGATTAATCCTAATTTACCTTTTTACATCGTCATTGATGTCTTGCGTTAGCGATTTACCAAATTTGAAATGGTACGTCAAAGCACCTTGATTTAAGAAGCCTCTATGTAGTCGCCCACGGTAACCAACACTCTGGTACTTTGGATATTGGTCTGCTCTGAATGGGGTTACTTTGACAAGGTAGAAACCTATCATTTTCAAAGAAAAAAGGAATACATTAGATCATATCTTTGGCCTACACTCAATATCGCACATATTAGTCATCCGCCAATAGGTCAATATGGAAGTCGAGGAATTCTATAGATCAAATATGGTCAAACTAAATTCATCATCATTATTCAGAAACCTGACTAGTTCGCATAGAACTGTTTTCATAGGACTGATTATAAAACTAAAATACACACAAATATAATCTTAAACAAAATTAAGAGCCAATGCCTATGTTGGCGTTTAAATGCTTCTTAAGGAGAATTTTGAAACTTGTCCGTCTGGAATCCTCCTTCCTTGTAGATGGTATATTATTCCACTTGTGCACACCAGCATATTGAAATGAATGGCGATGGCTTGACTTGATGTAAATGTCATTGTGGGTGTGAGATCGTGTTTTGGTGGTATGTGGCCGTTGAAAATTATAGGAGAGCAGAGGAGGAGCTAGGTTGAATTTAATTTTATGAGTGAACATTAGTTGATGGGAGGTTATATAATCTTTGACAGAAAGCCAACCAAGTTGACTATGCATATCAGAGCTACGAATGCGATGATTACAACGGAGTACTGTCCTCATTCCTCTGTTCTGTAATCTCTGGAGACAATCGAGATGTCCAGGTTTACAGTTCCTCCATAGGACAGCGCAGTAGTCAATGTGCGGGAAAACAATTGAGTTATAAATTAGTTTGGCAGATCCATATGAAATAAAACGCCTGATATACTTTAGCACCCCTAATCCCCTATTTATTTTCTTAGGTATACATTTCATACGATCGTCAAATGATATATTTTCATCAATGATAATCCCTAAATATTTTAACAAACATGATTGATAGGCTCTTCATTCAGATGGATATTAAAATTGTTAGCATCCTGCTTTTTCAGGTTTGGCTTAATTGGTACCAACGACCAGGCGATTTGTTTTTACAATGTTGAATGTTAATTTATTAGCGCATAGTCAGCAGTATATTTTACTGAAATCATTTATTAATAATTTTTCAATCGTTTTGATATCTTTAAAAAGTAATGGTCCAATCCTTGCGGAACGCCATATTTGATTATACCTTAATCAGAATTTACATTATTTATATTTACAATTTTTTTTCTATCTATTGAATACGATTTAAAAAAATTCAAACTATTTACATCACTACCATATAGTTTCAATTTGTCTAATAATATATACAAGTGTAGGCTACAGTATTGAATGCATTTTTAAGTCGATGCTAACTACACCTACAAATTTGTGGTTAAAACTGTATAGACCGCTCTGTGATGTCTAGCCGTTATGGCAAAATATGCAAAAATACCTTAAAATTCATGTTATGATTATCCGTTTAAGAATTGACTTGTCAATCATTGACTAAAACAATAAGTTGAATATCGGCTGATAATGGCCGAGGTCCTCCGATATCATTATGCCAAGATCAGCTGATCCATTTCAATTGTTAATGCTGAACTGTACGATAAGCAATGGGCACACAAGAGAGCACGTAAAAAGAAAATTACTTGTTGCGATGGCTTGTGATTTTCTGATGTCTTCTTGTTTCTCCTTACTTGCCTTCGCGTGTGCCAAATATCATCAGGGAGGCAGTAGGCTAACTGTGCGCCAATTGCTTTGTATATATATATATTAACTACTTAACTAGCACGCCTTATAATCTTTTACATGACTTTCTTAACTGGCGTTTCTCACCTGCATCAGCTGCCATGGTAACAACCTGCCAACTGTTTTTGTATGAGTTTCTATTTCGATCAATCGGGATTCCCCCTTGTCCTTGGCATAATGAAACACACACCAATCCACCATCTACATCCAAACGATTTGTGCAACTATGAAAGAAGTCTTTCAACAAGGCACGGCATTTTTTAATGTTTGACTTGCCTCCCACATGTGGGAAATTGAAAAAAATACGCTTGAATAAATGATCCCTCTTTGTAAAATGTTGATTTAACTTTGTGGCATCAATACGATGATAAACAATTGCATTCTCAAGTGATTTTAATCTATTGACATTTTGAAATGCAATTTTGTTATTCTCAATTTGTTCTTCACTTTCGAAGCAAGTTGCCGTGACGGAAATTGATTTGTATTTCTCTGCTACAGAAAGTGAGAATGAAAAATTTCCATCGCCCAAAAATAAAACAGGACCTTCAATTCCATCCATTGAAAATACCACTTGAATTTAGTTCGTTCTATGATTCTATAAGACCTTTGTTAGAATTCTTCAAAACCAAATTAGAAATACAGATAAACCAGTCAAAAGAACAACTTCGAAGGAGCTGGAAAAGCAAAGCTATGTTGATCACCATCTTCCATAAGAAAATTCTACCATTTTCCCATGGTCTCGTTGCAGGAAAAGCACGTGGCTAGGCAATCAAGTCAAAATCGGTATTTTCAGTACAAACAAATTTTATTTACAAATAAAATAGCATTCATTCAAGCATATAACTACACATGACGCGTATTTCAATGTTTATATAAATTATTTTAAAGTGAACATCAGTTGCGTTGTTGGTCAGTCTCCAATGATCCAGCTGAGATCAATAATTCTTGTAATTTTCCACAATTAAAGAGGGCGAGTGTATCGTCAGCCCCGCCAATACTTGAGCCATTTACAAATACATTTGGCACAGTTGCTCGCCCCGTCAAATTATACAGTGCATCCTAAACAATTGAAAATTGAAATCAAAACAAGACAGTATTACAACAATTAATAATTGTGCTAGCTGAACTAGTCAATGTAAGTTACCTGGACTTCATCCCCAACTTCACAGTGATCCAACTCTTTAATAGTAACATTTTTTGCTCCAATATCGTTCAACAATGTTTTCGTTCTAGCTGCAAATGGACAATAAGATTTGGAGAACACAACAACTTTGTTATTTTGAACAATTCTTCTCACTAAATCCACTATTTTGGTGGATGCCATTGAGTCAATAAAAAATGAAATGTTGTTTGAACAAAAGACAGTTATACTGTTTGCTAAGGTTTTAGCTTGATTCGCAATTCATTTCTCCCGCACTTTGGTTATGCAAAATGAAAAAGTCATAAAACTATCGAAATCAGCGAGAGAATGAAAAAAACAGATGGGCAATTTCAATAAGAGACTGTGTGATGATGGCGCCGCTCCCCCCAATTTTCCACATTCCATTTTCAAACTACAGTAATAAAAGTACGGAGTACCATTTGAACTTTCAAGAGAAAACCATCGTATTCAATTATTGAACTATGACAATCGTTATAGGATTTGAAGGTAGTGCCAATAAACTCGGAATAGGTATTCTGCGTGATGGAGATATACTTTCAAATGTTAGACATACATACATTACTCCGCCTGGAGAAGGATTTCAGCCAAACGACACAGCTAGACATCATCAAAAATGGATTTTGGATGTCCTAAAAAGATCTATTGAAGATTCAAATGTATCCGTAAAAGAGATTGATTGTGTTGCCTACACGAAAGGACCAGGGATGGGGGCACCTTTAGTTTCTGTTGCTGTTGTTGCAAGAACAGTGGCGCAATTATGGAACAAACCAATTATTGGGGTCAATCATTGTATTGGCCACATTGAGATGGGGAGACAAGTTACGGGGGCAATAAATCCCACAGTACTGTACGTGAGTGGTGGAAATACGCAAGTTATCTCTTATTCAGAAAGACGATATAGAATATTTGGTGAGACCATTGACATTGCCGTTGGAAATTGTTTAGATCGTTTTGCAAGAGTCTTGAAACTTTCAAATGATCCAAGTCCTGGTTATAATATTGAAAAACTTGCTAGGAGCGGTACTAAATTCGTTGAGCTACCTTACACTGTTAAAGGGATGGACGTCAGTTTCTCAGGCATATTATCGCACATCGAAAGTGCTGTAGATAAACTATTTGCAGAGGGATTCACACCTGCGGATCTATGTTTCTCATTACAAGAAACATTATTTGCAATGTTAGTAGAAATAACAGAGCGTGCTATGGCCCATTGTGACTCTTCAGAGGTTATGATTGTTGGGGGGGTTGGATGCAACATCCGTTTACAAGAAATGATGGGAATAATGGCAAAGGAAAGAGGCGCTAAGCTATATGCAACTGATGAGAGATATTGCATTGATAATGGTATTATGATTGCGCAAGCTGGATTAGAGATGTTCCGTTCAGGTCAGGTAACCCCTTTCGAAGAGACATGGTGTACCCAACGTTATAGAACAGATGAAGTGGAAGTCACTTGGAGAGATTAATGTTTCAACTGGGATGATAGTATTTATATGAAAACAGGATAGAAGGCTCAAAATTAATTTAGATTATAATGAAATAGTTTTGATAAGAATTTCAAATTTAAGCATTATAAATTTGTTTCATTTTTTATAAGATTATATTTGTAGCTTTACAGTAAACATCGGGAATGGCATACATACATTTGAAAGTTAAGGCAGTAATTTCTTTTCCACTTACAAGGTTATGAATAAATTTGTTTTCCAATAAATATTTTTCAAGTCCATGTTTGAGTAGCATGTTACAATGTTACTGCGACAATAACATAAAATGATACCATTCATCGGAACGAGGCCAAAGTTTTGGCTCATTTGCCCCCTCTATCTGGCGGGGCATCATCGTCCGCGTGAAATGAAGCTTGCAGACCGAAGTTAGCTGATGGATGGGTGATCTTTTGAGCGTTTTATCTTTTTGAAATTAAACAATAGACCTGTTATTCAATGGCCAATAAATCTGAGTTATCCGTTTGCTTTCATAAGTTTAATAGCATGTATTCTGATGAAGAACTGCTCATTGGAGACGATGATGACTTTATCGAAGATGAAGAAGAAATTAATATAGATCTTGAACTTGGAGGTCAAGAAAACGGACGAACCTCAACTGCTTCAATTCAAATGGATGGTGTTGACCATGAAATGTTTGCTGATACAACACTTAATTCATCTGAAGCTATGGAAAGTCGAATATGGGATCTTCAGACAAAAATGGGGTAAGAAATATAACCACTGTCAATATCATGTCTTCCTGCTACCAACCCTTTCGGCGTCAATGTAAAACTTTGCTGCATATCATTTCAATGTCAGAAATATGTGCGGACAATTAATTCTGAATGAATAATATGTGCCATATTGATTAACCGTCTGAACAATGTACGGTTTGGCTAGCACAGCTGTTGCAACATACAGGGGGCAGACAAATCTATTTGTTACTAAACATTTTGAAAACAAGGTAAATGAACTTCTTCAGAAGTGCCGCAACCAATTTCATTTCCTGTGTGTAAATATCAAGAGTACATCAATTGTATTCTACAGAATTAAAAAACATTACTTTGAATTTTGCTAACGTATTGCAGAAGGGTTTCAACTCAAAGTCAAAACCAAACTTGGGGCTGGCAACATCAGCCGCCCCTCCTGTGTCAACTGGATTAATAGGCCTACTAATTACTAGTTCATCATCAACAATAGACAGAAACATTAAAAGCGAAAATTCTAATTTTGGCAGGCTGGGGTTTTATGATGAACCAAACTGAATTGGGATTAGGTGCAACACCAAATAGCATAAAGTTCACATTTGGGTTTATGCCTATGAACCAAATGTAGTAAATGTTGCCGGATATTGTCGGACCCTGTTTATAGTCCAAACCCCATTAAAAACCCAGATGAAAAAGTTAAAAGATTTGTGGTGGCCGAACCAAAATATCAGACACTGGGAAGAGCAATTAAATTTAATGGGCTTTCCATGTCAATGTAATCATATCTAAATTTTATTGTGTATTTAATTTAGATCCTAATATGTAATTAAACTGTATTTGAGAAATCAGTTTCTCATGTTCTATCTGAGACCCCCATCATTCTATAAAATTAGTAATATTCAAGGGTGACATTGATATGCATATACCCCTACTCAAGACTGCAGAGTTTGCTGGTTGCGGCTAAGATCTTAGCTGTAGAAACAAGAATTTCAACTTTAATCTTGACCTTTTCTGACTGCACATAAATTGTAATTTTTTTTACAGTTTTCTATAAAATCCAACCGCAGAACAGGATAAAAATATCAAAAACTGTGCATCCAGCCTGACTAAATAAAATTTGAATTATAACTCAGCCGCATAAATTACAAACTCTGCAGTCCCCTACTGTTGCTGGTTTATTTGACTCAAATTAAAGAATATGAATAGTTGTGCAGCTCAAATAGATATAGGTAGATACTAAAAAGCCAATAAGTAAACTGACCAGGTTCGTGACCACCGTGCATGATATCTGGCAATCATTAAACAATGCGGTCACAGAACTGGCCCCATGTTCTCCTGCCCCTCTCAATATTTCAGTTGTCCCTTGTGTGTGTTTATTTTTAGGCGGGCCCGCTTTCGTGTTCATCGTGTAATGGATCACATAATAACAAGGTACAATTTTCCCTTTTATGATGTGTATCTAATATAAATGTAATTATTAAATAGTCAATTTGTGAGATTGCTACGCGCCTTGTTGGTACAATGCTCAATGGAAGTAATCAGAGCATTTATAGTTCATAAATTATGTGTTGTGTGTCCCGATTTGATGCTGGCCTCATTATTATCATTAGCCTTAATATAAAACTCATATCATGGAATAGATATTCAGTTTTCGTGAAGAAAGTGTTAGCATTTGCAACTTGTCTTTTATTTCGTATCTCATTCTATTGATAACATTCTTTGTCTTGATTATTTATTTATTACAATACTCATACATGTGTATCTTTAAATATTTTCAAAATTTGTCACCGGGAGACCCACGGTTTGATAAAATGGGAGATTCTTATACTGGGAGTCCCGGAAGACTAGCACAAATATTCAAATTATTTTAGAGAAAATTCAGAAGAAAAATCAGCTGCTTTCTTTTCTTGGTCAGAGGAGTGAATCTTTGCATTATTTGTCACATTCTTATGACAATAATGTCAGTAAAATAAAAAGATGTAGATCCACAATGTTTACATGATGAATTCACCTGAAAAATTTTCTAAGAAAAAAATATTTGATTGGACCCTGGTAAGACCATGAGTCTGAAGTGACGTGCCGTCCTGATTTGTACGTAATATTTCACCCTGTTGATTATTTGTTCAACATGTTCCAATGTGTTTTTACGTTATTGAATGCAACCAGCATCAAATTTACTTTAAATTATAGCAGAAGATCCATGTGGTCCCTATAAATTGCACAAGCCCCAGGGACAGTTCCCAACTACCTACCCCGTCTCTTGGCTAAACAATGTACAATGATAAGTTTATTGTAGCCCAACTATCCTGTACAGCAGAGTTGCATATTAGATATTTCAGAATGTTCTGAAACACAGCCTTCTAATTATATTTTGTGAATTATAATTACAGTACTGTTAATTTATGTTGATGATGTCACATTCCAGGTTGTTCAGTCTTATTCTGGTGATTACTGATATCATCCTTGTCATTGTTAGTTTGGCTTCTGGTATGGGAGAAGAAGTAGGTTTAAACACACACAACCACTGTTCATTGTTAACTCTTTTCATACCATATCCAATAGAATTTGAACAAAATTTCATTTGTCATTTTGAACCTTATTCTGATTATAGAAAACTAAACAGAGATAAATTATATTTTCTGTTTATTTTCTTAGCGCTGATCAATTATTAATTTTTAATTTCAGGTATTTGAACCAATAACATTGGCTATTGTATCATACTTTATGCTTGAACTTTTGTTACGGCTATTTGCATGGGGGTGAGTGAGGCAATCATATTCAGTTATGCTGTAGCCAATTGTTTCTAAAATACCGGCACAATCTTTTTAAGATTTGTCTGTTTGTAAGATCGATCCATTCGATATTTGAGATTTGTGTTAGCCTACACAGGCATGAGAAATTTCCTCCAATCAGTCTAATTTAATCAGTCCTCTTATCTAGGTATCGTTTTGATAGGTTTCAAAGGGTTTTCCTCCCTTTTGACTGAACTTTACGACTCTCAGTTTCATGGAGCAGAATGTGGTACAATCTATCAATCATTTTATTTCAATCATCAGCTATTCAGAAAACGTGACAAGCTACAAGCTTTTTTCATAGGACTGATACAAAATATAGGAATAAGGCAAAAATAGTTGCGGTTATATTCTGTTTAGAAGTTCTTAACACCCTCCTGTACGACACACATTGGAGCATCATTTTCTTTTTGTTTTCATAATATCATGTGTATTATTCATCTTTGCAGAAAAGACTTTTTCAAACATTGGCTGGAAATCCTTGACATGACCGTTGTCATCATCACTTTCTGCGTGACAGTCATCTACTCGTCAATTGCGTTGGGGCATCAAGGATTTGCAAAGTAAGAATTTGGATTGTTTTCTTCGCTATCAGATGTATCTTTTTCTTTTGCAGAGTTTTAATTTGCATTTCTACTTTCTAGATTGGTCGTAGTTGGTCGCTTTATACGTTTCTTGTTACTGTTGCGTTTGTTCACTGGGAAACGTTTCATGACGAAAGCAACTAGGCAATTGGTAAGCAATAGAGCTACAGTAGTGGAACCTCCATTGGCTTATGAGAAAGCACGCAAACGTTTTGAATGATTTACTTGAATGCAGCTATAGGCTATGATTTAACTACCACAACGAAAATTAAATAGTGAAACCTGTGTATAACAGCCAGCTATGAGATATGAATTGACCACTATTTGCAGGTGACCTTTATAGACAGGGTCGGTTCAATAGAAAATACTATTTTAAGCATTGTGACAGATGACCACTAAATAGAGATGACCTTTATCACAGGTGTAACTTTAATTAACTTTGCTTAATTTTCTTTTGGACATTTCTGTTTGTTTTCTGGTAACGTTACTCTGTCTATTACTTGTATCCTCATACAGATATCACAAAATAAACGGCGATATCAGAAAGATGGTTTTGATCTTGATTTGACATACATTACAGGTACGCCCACTGTCAAGTTTATATCTATCTAAAGTTTGGAAATGTTTCATTTGTTGTTCAATCATCAGCCTTTACCAGCAAACAAATTGAAATCAAAACAATAATTGATGTACTGCGAATTCAGTAGTCATTAGTGAATTTAATAGGATTTCAAGCAGTATTATTAAGACAGTCACAATAGGTATACACATTGAAAAGTTGCTATGATTTAGAACTACAATGATCACCATTATCCATATGTAAGACTATGGTCGACGTGAGGGAGACATGAACGACACAGTAATAGTTTCAAGTAGTTCTCATATCACTGGTCCCTCAACGAACTCTAAACGCGAGTCCCTACACATGACTTCAAACCCTGTTTTATATAATAACAATCACCGCTGACCTGCAATCCCGCAGTCAGCTTGCAGACTTTACAAATTTAAGTTACATAAGTTACATCATAAATTACATCACGGCTATGATCACAGGAAGGGACAACACGCAATACATCTAAACATAAATCACACATCCCTACCTGATTTCAAGATCACATAGCACATAATTTACAAACTTAAATAATAAACTAAACAGTAGACATACACCATACTTACATTTATTACATCGTCCATAGTAGAGTTCCTACTTACTGCATCCCAGAATGTATAAAAACGACCCTGTTTGGAAATTTAAAAATTAAATATTGTTCTCAATTTCAGAACGTGTGATTGCTATGTCCTTTCCGTCATCTGGTAAAACGTCATTATACAGAAACCCAATCGAAGTATGTCACAACATTGTCACATTCATCATCATCAACATTATCCTCAAGCAACTGCGAGAATTATGAATTGTTTTGTTGTTATAGGAAGTGTCACGATTTATGAATACGAAGCATCCAAATCAATATAAAATATACAATCTGTGCAGTATGTATCCATGTTGTAATGTGTATGCCTTTTGAAATGTTGAGCGTGATTATGTTACATTATGTTGTTAACTTGCTTGTAGGTGAACGTGCATATGAATCAACCTGGTTTAACAATAGCGTTGAACGTTTTCTAATTGATGATCATAATGTACCACGTTTGAGGTATGATACTTATTTCCTACTCTGTAGAATATATGGTTTACTTGAATGTGTTTGTTTGATCAGCACAATATCAACCATTAAGTTAGTTTATTTTTGTTGTGTAATGTGTGTAACTGTGCATGAATGATATGTATTTATCAAGCTGTTATGTCTTGTATATGTAATCTTGTATTCTATGTGTAATTAACCTCATCACCCTATGTAGCTCTTGTAATCTATTTATGTGTAATTTGAATAATAAATTAGTTCCAGTTTGGCCGTTGTTGTGTTTACTGGTAAACAACATCGTTCATAGCAAAGCCTGCTGTACAACAGTTTTTACGTACAGTCACACGCTGTCAGCTAAAAGTTACTTGCTGCTGGAGCTTGTGATTTTGTAATGCTTTTCTTGCAACTCACTATACTACTTGTGTTAATAGAATGATATACAACCACACCTTACGTGTTTCATATCGCATAAATGTTATGTAAAAAGTGCCTGATTTTCACTATGAAAGTCACAGAAAAATAGATAATATGTTCTTCATTTACTATTTGTACTTTGTTTTTATCAGAAACGCTTGTCGCACCATGAAATTTGAACAATGTCATAATTTGATACAGTTAGGCTGGACAAGATAATACTTGTCAAATATTTTGTATTTATTTGTTTCATAAATTCAATGTCATATAATCATGATCAAGTCATGCAAACCATGTGAGATGTTCTGAAAGCTACAAATATGGATATTTTCTAATAAATTTTTTTAGTCAATTGCTCCAATTTTGCCATGATGTTAAAGATTGGATGCAGCAAGATGATGCAAATATTGTTGTAGTTCATTGCAAAGGTGGTAAAGGTATGTTCAATTTTATTCGATTAGAGTGACTTTTGTTGGCAATGTTGACATTTGCAAGAACCTCAACTACAAGTCAAAGATTATTCGTTAAAAATTATTGTTTATGTTGATGCAGGTAGAACTGGCACTTGTATTGCGGCATGGTTACTCTTTGCTGGACAATTCAAAGATGCGCATGTATGCCTAATTGACAATGATTTTACTTTGAATACATTCCTTTGTGTTAACTTAGCAGGTTAATTGTCGATTTGTTTACATCTATTGTGCAGAAAAGTTTGGCGTATTTTGGATTCCGTAGAACTGATAAAGCAAAGGGAAGTCAATTCCAAGGGGTTGAAACCCCCAGCCAGGTAATTAGTGGGTCTATTGATAATGCAATCTTGTTACCCTATGTAGCAGCTTCTTTGAGAAAATTTCTGCACATGCAATTCAATGTGCCATTTTGTATGCAGCAACTCCTGTAGATTTAAGGATATAACTTATGCATCAATACTTCACAATCATTTCACTATGATGGCAGTTGCTAACTTGACGTGTTTGACAAATAATTTTATTCAGGCTTCTGGCTGGCATACATTAATTAAAGGTGTGGGAATCCAATTTGATCTTGAAATTCAGATCAGATCAGATTCCAGATAGTTCATACCCGTAGTCAATTTTCTGGAAATCCGATCCGATGCACACCTCTAGTATGCATGCTTATCATCCTTCAATGTGTTTGTTTATTTGCAGAGTCGCTACGTTGCTTATTTAGAACGTGTCATCAAAGATATGGATGGACGGTTGCCTACGCAAAGGCCACTCATCCTTACAGAAATAAAAATTCATGGCGCTAACAGTAAGACTATATTACCTATCATTTTTGTAAATTCTAGATTAGAAATAATATTTGAAACTATCAACTATTTTATAGGTATCGGCAATGGAGATGGAAAAGATTTAAAAATGGAAATTATTATGGAGAATAAAGTAGCTTTTGAATTGAACTTTGCTGCCCCAGTCGGAGCACAGGTAACTTGATTGGATCAATTTCCATTCAGCTTTCTGTGATGTGCTGCGGCTTTTGAAATTTGATATATTATTTGGCTTATAGTTATTGGTTAATAAAGACAGGCATCATGGAACAGTGAAAGCATTCTTTGATGATTCCTTTTGTCCTACGTTGATCGGCGATGTCAAAATTAAATTCTATTCTTCTTCGCCTGTAAGTTTACTTTACCAGCAATTATGATTTATTATAGCAATTTGATTATTAGATCTGTTTGAGTGTTTGTTAGTTGCAATTCCAGTAATTTGAATTCAATTGAGTTTACTCTATACAAAATATCTATTTTGATAAATGTTAGATTGATTGTAACTTTTGTTTTCATCTTCCTAAATTTTGTTGAGGTTTGACCTACAGATCTGAAAATTATCAAATTCCCTCTGGATTTGCTCTAGCTAGCCCTAGGATTTGATCTAGGACCTCAGCATAGTCAGACCCTGTCTACATGTAAACTTGTATATATAATAACAACAACCTATAAGATCTTGATAAATTGACCACTATAGGCAGGTGGACTTTATGTACAGGGTATGTGGATTATAACAATGGTGTTGATATTATTAATATTGTTGATTAGAAATTTGTTATTGTATTTGATTTTGAATTAAAGGATGTACCAAAAGCATACGATGACTGTGCTTTCTTCTTCTGGTTTCATACTAGTTTTATTCAAAATCACAAGTAAGTTTATTTATTAGTCATACATTACACTTATAAATGCATTTTCGTATCGTATAAATAGGCACTAAATTACATCAATTTCAAATCTACAACCTGATCTTCTATTTCCTGGTCCCTTGATTAAGTCCTTCAGTAGTTAAATTTAAATAAACTTGGGCAACAAAACTAGGCTCATCTACCATGAAGCATGTGCAATGTCACACATAAATAAATAAATACACATTGTCAACCCCGTTAAAATTACTCGTATCAAAGTGGGACTTTGGAATTGATTGTTTCTATTCAGGCTAATTCTTCCCAGAAAGGAATTGGATAATCCCCACAAAGCGAAAGATTTTAAAGTGTATGGTGAAAAGTTTGATGTAACATTACGCTTCAAAGACCCAGCAGTAGGACAGTAGATTTGTATATAATGTAGTTAAACTAGGGAATGATTATTACTGATTCAATGAATTAATAAGACAATGAAATTACAAAATATGTTTATATAAATATAATAATAATAATAATAATAATAGTTCATTCTATTTTACTAGCTGATGATTATGTACATTGTGAGCAGAATTCTGCCTAGATATTTTTTAATTAGATATTTTCAAAGATTTTTACAGCGTTCTCCATGTTGTTGTTAGCTCATCCATATGTCATGTTGACTTGTGAGGGATGCATGCTTGTATTTTACACCATTAAGAGCTTAATACGGATATCATTTCAACATCTTATCCACTACACATGAGACAAGCATCTTTGTTTTCAATCGAGCATGCCAACTGTTGGGCTGCTAATTGCTCATCAATATTTTGTTGTTTGCCTTCTTTCAATTGTGTTTTATCGACTGTAAATTGGATGGCATCAGCTGCAGGTCGTGTACGAAGGTAGTACATACCAGTCTTCAATCCCTGCAAGAAAATCAATTAATTACAAGGTAAATACATTTAACATCAAATGATCTGAATAGCAATTATAAACTGTACATTCAAAATGACAATCTCAGTTAGCACAGTTTGAAGGGACTGTGCAGACCAGCGGTCTTCTTCTCTCTGGTGTTCAATGTTTATGAAAAATGAAAAGCTGCATGACACCATCTTGCCTTGTGTATTTTTCCACGACGCTGACTTGTTTTCTTGAATTAGTATAGTTGCGATCTAATCTTATTATTTCATGGTATGTCCACATATTGTAAACATTAGTTATTGACACAATCAAATGGAAAGACCAGAAATATCTGAAGCTGAAACAGGACCTCAGCTCAAAGCTACGGAAATCTGTCCGTGCAAATGCAATGACAGTTGACAGTATGCCACCAGTCTGCAGAGTATGGCAATGGCGCACCCAAGATTCAACGATATTCAGATATTTTACGGTCAAATGTCAACAAAGTATTTGCTGTTGCGCACCCGAGATATGCAGACTAGAGACCCGAGATATGCAGACTAGAGTATGTGTGTGTTTGAAATTTTGCAAAAGGAAACTACAAATTTCTGCGAGTCTTTCAGACTATCGATTTGCTCTGGTCTTTCTAAAAAATTATTTATTATCTGGATAATGTAATCAAGGTATGATGTTGCTATCCATGCTTCGTAGATTAATCGGCTACAGTAGGCTATTCTGTTTGGAATTGTAATCATATTTCCAAAAGTTGTTACCTACATAACGTATATGTATATTGATCAACATTTGTGAATAGTGTCAAATAGTCAATCGTTAGCATATAGTACAATTTACTGGACTTGTTGAACTTGCTGTTGACTTAGTCTCTTTTGAAATTGTTGAATAATAAAAACATGTTTACGTTTTTGTGCTGACTCGTTTTATTGTCGTATATTTTCTGACTTCAAAGTTATAGTTTAGCCTGCACAACCATAAAATGCGATAGGCCCTTATTCAGGCATGAGAGTCAAGCTCAGTCGAAAAAGAGGAAAAAACCTTGAAAAATACCAAAACAATAAAAAAATAATGCTTCAAGTGAATTTCCTTTGTTTGAGAGCTGATAGAAAACGAGGAAATTAGCTTTTCCGAGGAACTCTCTCATTATTGATTCCTGTCCTTCAGAGTTTTCTAGCAAAATCGAAATTAATTATGAAATAGGAATAAATGTTTAGGCCATTTCTGTTTGTTTTGCTATCCTCGACCTTGCAGCTTTCAATCCAGCGAACCAAAATGCGAAGTCGATGTAGTGACGTACATTTGTAGTAAATTTGCACCCAAAAATAATACATAAGGGCTGCCGGTCTGCATAGTCCCTTTAACATTATCAAGTAGTTGGAATGCGATTTTATTTAACCATTTCTGATATGCATTAAAAAGCTGAAACAGAAGTTCATCATCATATTACAATTATTTACCTTTTTCCATCCATAGAAATGCATTTTTGTTAGACTGCCAGTATCTGGTTTGGCAAAGAAGACATTGAAGGACTGACTCTGATCAATGAATGCACCGCGATCTGCTGCCATGTCGATGAGTGTCTTTTGTTTCAGCTCCCAGACAGTCTTGTATAAATCTTTGATGTGCTGTGGTATCTCATCAATGTTCTAGAATAAAGAAGACGCAATGATTTATCATTTTATGCTGGTGAGTTTCAAAAACTTTCTATTGTGATGTTGAGAGGTGATGGATTCCTTTGCATCAGTTTGTTGCTAAACTGTTCTGATATGGGATAATTCTAATAATTTTTCTCTTTCCAGCACAGTCAGTAACATACACATTGAAAATTATTATTATATCAACTATTAAAAATTGTTATACATACTTGAATCGATCCATTGTAGGCAATCAATTGATTTTTCATTCCATCGTCCCATAACCCAAGCTCAGTTAAATCACGCAAAAGATGCTTGTTGACAATCTACACGATAAACAAACAAATAAATAATCATATTCAATTTCATGCTTATACTATGATTGAGGGATTAGAAAATTCTATGACAGTGTTTGGAAGCTGTATCTATATGAGAAAAAACTTTTGCTTGGTTCTGTGGTTAAATAAGAAGAGAATCTAACAAAAACAAATGACAGTAAATATTACCTGGAATTCACCAGATAGAACTCTTCTTGAGTAGATGTTACTTGTGTAAGGCTCGATTGATTCGTTGTTACCGAGGATTTGTGCTGTGGAAGCTGTTGGCATTGGTGCTAACAATAAGCTGTTACGTATACCATGCCTACAAAGATTGAGATTATTATTAAATATCAAATTATTCAGATGAACCAATAAGCTTCAACTGGAATATGCTACCCACATTCACCTAGATCCTCCACAAATCGTGTGAGCTATAATAGTTTTTGTGGGGGTGGTTGATCAATATTTAAAGTGGGTGTGTAGTAATGGCTGGAAGTAATTCCTGATGCTAGCCGATTGTTCTCCTGCCAGGGAATGAAAAAGACCATGTGGGTTAAAGCATTATAATGCTACACAAAACCGTTTCTTGCCACGCCTATTGACAATGCCTGTGTCTATTGAATTTGTCCATGACAAGTGATCATTCAGTGTTTGATGTTGAGAAAGATCAGATCATTCAAATTCGAAGCATACTTTGCAATCTTTTCTTTCAATGCTGCCCAGTCCCAGAGTGAAGATGGAGTGACATCCCACAAGTCAAACTGAAGAATGCCTTGACTGGCAGGTGATCCTGGGTAGCTCTGGTAGCAACCATCTTTCTCTGCAAGCTCACACGATGCCTAAAAGATATCACCAAGTACGGTACAAATACGATTGATTAATTAAAACATAAACGAATACATAAACAACTGGCAAAATATTGATTGTATTTATGTTTACCTCAAGGGAAGCATAGTAAAGTGTTTCAAATATTTGCTTGTTTAATAGTTTGGCTTCGTCACTTTCAAATGGAAATCTCATCAAGATGAACAAATCTGCCAATCCCTGTGAGAATTAAATATCAATTAGTATCAGCCATTTAATAATTACTAAGTTTAGTTAACAAATAGATGATATAAAATTGTCTTACTTGAACTCCGATACCAATTGGTCTGTGCCTAAGATTTGAGTTCTCTGCCTGGAAATACAAAATAACACAAGTGTTTGAGATAATTGATCCTGTTTCCTCTTTGCCATGATTGTTCAATAGGGGAAGACAGTACATCTCATTCATCCATACCTCTTTAATTGGATAGAAATTGACATCAATAACCTTGTTCAAATTCCTTGTTACAACCTGTTATCACAACAATCAAATTAGAATGAGTATCAATGTAATTTCACGTAAGTCAATATTGTGATGTGTTTGTGAATCGTTTCCATACTTTTGTCACACTTCTTAGCCTTTCAAAATCAAATGAACGTTTGACAACTAGTCTAGGACTTTCTCCATTCTTTCCGTCAACCCTTGTTGTTTCTGATTTCATGAACATGTTGACAGCAATTGATGCCAAATTGCAAACCGCAACCTACGTCAACAAAATGTAAGATCAATCTCTCATCCACAAAAAAATATATTGACAATTTTCTTGTTTTTTTCATTTACCTCATCTGGTGCTGTGTATTCAACAATTTCTGTACATAAATTACTGCATTTGATTGTTCCAAGGTTCTGTGAACAAAAACAGTCAAAGGAATCAATCAAGAAGTTATTAAGCCTCAAGCATTAGACCCTGACAGAATAGACTTGTGACACATGCCCCTGTACGAACACCATTTCGTATATGGGACATACAACTGTGTTACATGACCAATCACAGCTTAGCATGTAAATCTGCAGATAGTATAATTTTATTTGTAATTTTAAAAGTAGTACCTTCTGGTTGCTTTTGCGATTGCATGCATCCTTGTAAAGAATATACGGTGTTCCAGTTTCAATTTGAGAATCACAGATAGCAAACCAAACGCTTTGAGCTGAAACTTGCTTCTTGAATTTACCTTGACTTTCATACCTAAAATACAAAATTGAAAATATAATATATATATTTATATCAAAAGAGCTCCAAAATCTCTGGACAACACACAAAGATTAAATTAAGATTTTGATTAGATAATATAGATAATCAGGTACTTCATGAAATAATGATACTTGATGAAATGAATTAGCCTTTGTATATCATCTGGTAATCATCTGGCACAGATCAGCTTACCATGAAAGCATTGAAATTATTTGGCATACTTACTTGGTATAAAGTGCTTCAAACTCGTCACCATAGCAATCTGATAATCCAGGACACTCGTGTGGGCACATCAATGACCATACACCATCTTTTTCTACCCTCTTCATGAACAGATCAGGAATCCAGAGTGCGTAAAATAAATCACGAGCCCTCTGTGGGTGTAGAAACGATCAACTGTGTCCATGAAATAGTTTCACTAGAAATAAATAAACAATTAGAAATAGTACTCACCAGTTCCTCTTTGCCTGTATTCTTTTTCAAATCCAAGAAATCATACAAATCAGCATGCCAAGGTTCCAAATAGATAGCAAAGGATCCTGGTCGTTTGTTTCCACCTTGGTCAACATATCTTGCGCAATTGTTAAACACTCTCAACATAGGAACGAGTCCATTTGAAACACCATTTGTCTAAATATACAAAAATACATCAATTGTTAAGAAGGTTTGGAAAAGAAATATGAAATATTATAGGGAATGTGATTATTAATTAATAATTATTATTAATGATTATTAATACATATGAGAGTAGAAAAGAAATTAAGATCTACCTATATCACATGTTGGTATGGCAACACTTTCAAATTTCCATGGAAAAAACTAACAGTTAGTTATAAAAATTACAGGGAAATTTTTGCCCTCACTTTATTGAAATGTACCATTATTGGCGTAAAACATAGGGTGACTTTAAATCCCCAGAATTAATCTGGACATCCCCTTTTTTATTTGAAAAATATAAAGTTTTGAACCTCCTTCAATCAAAGTTCTTGATAGCAGATCTAAAACTAGTTCACTTACGCCAGAAATGTAACTTCCAGTTGCTCTAATACAATGCACATGGAGACCAATTCCACCGGCCCATTTTGAAATAGTTGCACAATCTTTCAGTGTGTCAAAGATACCTTCGATGCTATCTCCTTTCATTGCCAACAAGAAACAACTTGATAATTGTGGACGAGGTGTACCAGAATTGAACAGTGTAGGAGATGCATGTGTAAACCATCGCTCAGACATGAGATTATACGTTTCAATTGCGGAATCAATGTCCTCACCATGGATACCAACAGATACCCTCATTAACATTTGTTGTGGGCGCTCGGCTACATTACCATTGATTTTTAATAGATATGATCTTTCTAATGTCTGCAATCAAAAATGATGTCTTGTAAAATGTATGCTTGTATGCAGTTATAATTGTATTTTACAATAAAGAAATGCAGTTGAAATCCAGTTGGGTCCTATTTAATATAATTACAAATGAGCTACAAACCTTGAATCCAAAGTAATGATATTCAAAATCGCGGTTGTAAATGATGGCAGAGTTGAGGCGCTGAAGGAAGAACGCAATTAAACAGCATTAATCAAAACTATAACTTAAAATGAATGTTTCATTTGTGAATTACTTACATCTGCATGTTTCTTTACAATTTCATAAGTTTTATCGGCAATCATTGGGGCTTTTTTACCGGTTGCAGGGTTCACATAACGGTATAAGTCTTCAATTGTTTCTGAATAAAAAATATTGTAGAAAAATAAAATATTTAATTCAGAAAGCGCAGTCTCACTGATTGATGATTTGAAAAATAACTTGGCCATATAAATTTCGATATCTGCAGTCTGACCGAAAGACACTACTCGGTAGATGTACAGAGTCACGTTGACTTATAATTGTAAGATATTGTTGCAAAACGGTTGGATATATTGGAAGCTACAGTATTATCGAGAGTGATATTAAGCGGGTAAAATTAGTTGAATTTCATAGAGAGCGGTCACTGGTTTCTGAAAAATCGTGATAATAGGCGGGTCGTGATATTAAACGAGATGATATTAACGGGGTTTCACTGTATTCCAAGGATTCAATCATTGGAGGAAATATTTTTGATGGTGTAAAATATATCAATCAGACCCAGTCTGCAGATTATGGCAATGGCGCACCCGAGATTCAACGATATTTGCATATTTTACGGTCAAACGTCAACAAAGTATTTGCTGTTGCGCACCCGAGATCTCAGTGAAAACTGCCCTTTCTGCAGACTGGCTCGTTTATAAAAATGTAAATATCTTTTGATTTTCAAACACCAGAATACATACATACCACTGAAGGCTTTCTTAGTTTCCTTGTGCAGATTTGAGACAGCAATGCGGGCAGCAAGAATAGCATAATCAGGATGTTTGGTTGTCATGGCAGCAGCAGTTTCAGCAGCTAAAGTGTCTAGTTCTACTGTTTTAACCCCAGGGTAAATCCCGCTGATTACTTTCAATGTAATAGCAACCTACAGCAGAAATTAAAAGAATGAGATTAAAGGATTAGATTGAATAGAACAACAAGTTTACTGTTTTCAGTTGAGAAGTAGATGTTTAAACTTCCTAGCATTACCAAACTATTGCAAAATGCTCTCCTAATAGATTTGGCGCCAAATCAAATTAGTCAACAAAGGAAATGTACTTACTGGGTCAACGTAAGTCGTATCTAAACCATAACACAATTTACTGACTCTTGAAGTCACTTTATCAAACATAATCGTTTCTGATCTGCCATCTGTGTTGCAAAGAAAAGAAAAGGCAAATTAACAAAATGTTTTTTCCTTCGACAACACATTACTCTAAACTCATATTTTGAATTAAATATGCTAATAAACAAACCTCTTTTGACAACGAATAAGCTGCTAGACATCTTGAGAAGAGAAATTGAAGAAATATACAGTGAAACAGCGCCCAAAAATTGAAAACTTTGATGAAATTTGGATACGGACCAGTTCGATTGACGAACGAATGAAAGTGACGATATCTTAGTTCTAGAAAGCACACTTATCAATAGATTTACGCGCGTAATTTCTTCTCGCGCCAAAATTGACAAACCAATCAAAACACAGTAAACAGACACATGACCATTATTGTTGTCATCGCTTCCTCTTTTTCCGATGACTTTTCACGGCATTGCTATCCCCTACCTGGCATGCGGGGATTCGGGGCAAGATGAAATCGTCACAACAATGCTAGGAATACGTATTGATCAGAATTACACATCGAAACACGCTTGACGAAATGTGTCATATCATCAAATTGAAATCCATGTCGTCGTATTCAAGCATTCCTACCAAATCTTCCCTATGGTAGGCAGATGGAACGCTAATATAGACATATTTTAGGCATATACCTGCAACTGCGGTCGGACCTCAGAGAAACGCTGAGCTGTTAGGCCAGTTAGCTCATCTTAGCCCCATGTTTGTTATTTATAAGCAGCTTAATATAACTTTTCATTTATCTCTCTTAATCATAACTTCATTTAAATTGCTTTTCAAGTTTATTACAAACAAATTGAACTAATAAAATTCTAAATGTGAGCGTGACACTGGATATTTGATACGTAACTTGTTTCAGTGTTATCTGCGTGAACGTTCATAATGGTAGACATCGAACCAATCATCATCGCATGATTTATCCAATCTCTCCTATTTTCATGTTATTTTTGTTATGAAACTTAAAACATCGATTTTTGTAGTGATAAATTTATAGGCCTACCATAGAATTATTATTTACTTTAGTATATTGCTGCATTGTTGGGTCGTTGAAAGTCGTCAGCAGATACCTTCGAATATGTATGAAACAGCAGCCAAACACATAAAGACAAACCAACTGGCCTTTTTATACTCGAAGATAAATTTAGCTCAAGCTCAACAAAAGTGTGTTTGACCAAAGTCGCAAGGAAAGTATTTTTGGATAATCCTACACACTAATAGTTGATTTGATAAATCACATGGCAGCGTAATTGAAGATGGAAGCTCTATGCGACGGAAATTATTCAGAAAGTAGCGGGTCTGGTTCTTTTGAACCAAGAAATTTGGATATGCCCGGATCAGGGGAAGGGATTCGGTAGGGTATGCAAATAATTAAAAGTTCTACCGAGTACTGACCAGATGGATTTATTAGCTTTGATTATCCAAGTTTTATATTATCGATTTCCTTAGGATCGGTATCAGCGAATTGTTTAATTCAAAATGGCCGTGAGACTGTGACACAATATGTTTATGTTCTTTGAACCAAGCTAATTGCCCTCTATCAAAAATATGAGCTCCATTTTGAAACTGCGTTTGGCTTGTAGGCAACTCATTATTTGTCGTATAGTGAGCAGAAAAACAGCATATGGTTTTGTTTAAGGAATTTGCGTATGTTCATATTGCTTTATTTGCGATTTTGCGTCAGTCAGTCATAGACAATTTATTTATTCAAAAATATTCAGGAATCATGTAGGCTACATAATTACAATCGATATATATATATATATGTCAATTTTGAATCAGTCAATGCTGTATCTGCTCCAACACAAACTTTGTCTATTTTGCCAGACAATACAATTTTTAATAATGACATGCCATTGTAAACAATTGCTGTTTGTACGGTGTACCCACCCCCTGTCAGCTTCTTTGGCACTAGCCTCATTCCATCGCGGCCCTCATTTCGGCGCGGCGCTCCAGTGAGGGCCTAATAAAACCATAGACTTATTAGAACATCTAGACCGCTAACGTCTGACGTCACAGTGTCCGCTCGAAAACCATCGAATAAACGAAATCCGCCATGTTGGCCTCACCACATTTTTAAAACGCCATTTGAAATATTAGGAAATTGACAAATGGAGTGAGGGTAATAAGCTATTGTGAGCGCAATTGAATACCGATCGTCATCAAATTTCAATAATTTGAAGATCATAGATTTTGATAGGCAATGGACGTGTTCAATCCGATTCGTAACTGAGAGATCAGCGAAAAAGTAGAACGAACTACTTTCAGAGATATTGTTGTAAATATATTTAAAATTCTATTAATGATGTATAAACATATTTCAAAGTATCTGAATCAATAGATAATCATGATCGCATAATTATTCATAAAAATTAAAGAGGAATAATCCATTTAAATGTTACAAAAATTGTATGTTCAGCTAAAAAATACGCGTTAATTCATTTATGTAGCTGCTAATCATGTCACCAATCGGATTGATCACGTCCATTGTCTAGAAAAATCTATGATCTTGAAATGGTTGGAATTCGATGACGATCAATTTTTTAATGCGCTCGCAATAGCTTTTTTCCTTCACTCCATTTGCCAGTTTCCTAATATTTTAAATGGACTTTTGAAAACCTGGTGAGGCCAACATGGCGGATATTCTTGCGCTTTTCGACATTTCGAGAAATTTTGGCGGACATTCGATTTTAGGGCTTGTTAATGGATGACGTCAGAAGTTAGCGGTCTAGATGTTAACTAATAAGTCTATGAATAAAACTGAAGGTTAAAAAGTGTGCCAGAAACCAAAATATGGTGTGCCCAATCACAGCGCACTTAGTATCACGTGAAGTTTTATTGAGCGCTGGTTGGTGAATAAAACACTAAAAGTGTAAACAAACTTGCTTGAATCAATTTCAAAGTTTACATTTCGATCGTTTATTCTGTCATATTGTCAATTTGTAATTATATATTTACGGAGAAATGGAATTTTGAATCAGTGTAGTGCTGTATATTGGAGAATTGATCTTTAATTTTAAATATTTTTTTGATTTTGATCATTTAAACTAGAGCTTCCAACCCGCCAGACGGGAACCCTCCCGATCCCACCAGGAGTCTCTCGCTTTCGAAAGCAAACTCCCGCTCTCCTGATTGCTCCCAAATTCTCCCGATAATTCACATGTTTGTTATTTACAAAATAAATTGTATAGTTGCTTTTTTGTCTATCATATTTCAAGATTATTATGTCCTAAATAATAAAAATTTATGTAACAAAATATTTTGTACGCTTTTTCTATTCAGTTTTGACATTGAAATTCTGAAACAAAGACTGGGAATGCCTTACGATAATTCATCACGTTCTTCTCCGTTTTTAGTTGTTATCAGAAATTAGACAATATGACATCACTTAGCTTTGAATCTCTGTTTTTATTTCTTATGAATCAACCGTATTGTTATCTTCATACCACAGCTGCGAGTGTTGGTATAAACACTTACATGTTGGCTACCTTATTTTGATAACTACTGCACATTCTAATCCTGTTTTAGAATTTTCTGAAAATCATTCAGACTGTGTTTTGAGAATATAATCCTAACATATCTGAATTTAGACAATGCGTCAAGATTTCTGATTGTCTTTCCTAATTTTCTATGCCCATTTTAATTATATGGCCTTTGAATTAACAAGGGTTCTGACTTCTGATCATCTTGAAATTATTGTCCTTACTTTTTTTGTCTACCTGTGTTAACTGCATTGCTATGAACGGATTAAGTATTTTTCTTATCAATTGAATGTTTTGAAATCCTCATGTTTGAACTGTTCCTGACAAAAAATTGTGAGAAAGTCAATATGTAATTCTCGTATCCACTTCATTTGCAGACACATCTAGTTTCAAGGTCATCAAACTTTCTCACCTTTTAGTCTTACTCTAAATGCTGATATTTTCATATTTTAATAAGTGCTTAAATCCTTGTGACCTACTGTAATTTGAAATTAAGGTCAAATAATACAATAGGCTATCTCTTATCATTTCATCATGTAAATTTGTGTGTAGGTTATGCTATCCTACTGGTCCGCTTGTAGGAAATCACACTTTTCAGAAAACTTCTAAAATAAGCTACTCTCATGCACACTAATCTTTGTTGCGATCTCCGCAAATCTTAATTTTTACATAACATTTTGAGTAGATTTAACGCTATTCAACATCTTTTAACATGGTAAAGTACCATATTGTTTGATTGCATAATTTGTATTTATTGTAAGCCGTCAGTACGGTACATTGTACCCTATACTATCTTGAGTTTATTTATTTAGCTCATATGTAATTTTCTTGTTTATTTTTATTTTATTTCAGTGAAAATCGTCCACGTCGTGGTAGGAATGTTACTGAAAAAAATCGCCGCGACAAACAAAAACTTTTGATCAAGGAAATTTCTCAGTTAATTCCTAACATTAATAAAGACATGGACAAAGCTGGCATATTACGCAGCGCAGTTTCATATTTGAAAGCAAAGAACGGTCAGTTGCCTGTGGCGCTACCCTATTTACCATACAAATAAAAATTGAAGTAGAAAAGTATAGTAAGCCTATAGTTAGATCTGATAAATTCCTAGTCACGTAACAATCCAAAGCATGACATATAATTCCATCTTCTAAAAATCATTTTTTATAATATGATCAAAATTGAACTCTTTGCGTTGTGCATTCACGATGGAAGCCGATCTACCATGATGTTTTTTAATTTTAATCTGCATTGTCGCGGCTGATCTCAGGTATGTCCCTAGTATGGGGGTATTGGGGGCGTGACACCCCTCTCCCTGGCGACTTGGTCAGTCGGCAAATTTGCCTTGGAAATGTCTCCAGTCTGCAGAAGAGAGAAGGTGTATATCGTGTTGTTCGCTTTCTTACAGTAGAAATAAGAAAACTCTTTTAATTCTTGTCCATTTATTCATGTCCAAACAAATCACGAATACCGTGGAGACATTATCTTCAACTTTTGGTGTTTAATCAGGACAGAGGAGAGAAATTTTGGGACCGATGCGATGGGATCTCTGAAAAACATGCCTGAAAAGTTTTCCTCGCTACGCTCGCCAAGTATTGCGATGATGACTTTGGGTCAATGTACAATTTAAAAACGCATGGAAAACCTTGGTGCGGCGGATTCAACTCCGGATACCGCACCTTAAACTTGCTTCCAATTTGCGGATACATATCCGGATCAGACTCTGGTGAACTCAGCAAATTTATTGCTATACCCCACCCTCAAAATTTTTTTCGGGAAGGCCCTGTTTGAGCTCAATAAGAACATGTGCCTTTGGTTGCCGATACCATCTCATAACTGATGCTGTATAATTGTTTCCCCTTTCATTTAGATTTTGATTCAACTTCAGCCCCATGTAGTGGTCAGAATCAAGAATCAATGTTAAGTTTTCAAGACATTGGTAATGTTATGATTGAGGTATGCTGACTATTGATGATGCGTTTCAATTAATTATTTGGGAAATAAATTATTAACAGTAGGTTAGATAGAGAATGTAGAGGTATACATATTTAACTATAATGTATTTCATTTCATCTGAGCTAACAAATGTCCTCTAAACCACAATTCAGTTCTCCGTGTTGCATATATCCAGGCATCTATATTAAAAGCACTTTTATAGGAGCCAAGTATATTACCAACCAGTAATATACATGAGTTTACAAAACGTCACTTTATACTCCCGCAATCTGGTTGGTTGATTCATAGCCTCTGTATAGATGAAACAGCTATATTAGGATGTTTTAATGTCTATTAATTATCAGGTCTCTGATTTTTAATGCTTATTCAGGTATTTAATGGATTTGCTTTGGTAGTCGATCAATTGACAAATGTCACATATGTTTCAAAGGAAATAGAACTGATGTTGCCAATCCTTGAGGTAGGCATCTTGCTTTATTGTCTATTGCCATCACATTAAATTTACTATTAACAGAAGCTTCTGTAAACACAATTGGTAACAACATAACTAATTTATTAATTGGTGTTTCGATCACGACCAGGGATCATTTGCAAGATAAGTAAAAACAAGAATGCAAGTACTTACTTATACTCATAACAATATGAATTCAGTTACATTAGAAATTTTAATAATAGAAATGGATAATATCCAATATCCAATGTTTTAAATCTTTAGGAAAAATGTTTAAGAAGTATTTTTTTAAACTTTTGATTTAGTCGAGTCCTTGATTTTGTCGAAAAACACTTCTTAACTATTTCAAACAGTCACAAGTTTTGAAGTTGAGCTGGTTTTAGAAGGTGTTGTTCAACTATTGTGAATTACCCTGTATGTATCATATGAGGTAATCTCCATAGTGATGTAAATAGTCATCATTTGTTCACAACACTGGTATATCATTACTGACACCAAAACCATAAAAAACATCAAAAATCACAGCGTTTTCATGGCATTTTTAGCCTACATATTAATATTGTGAATATGGATGTTTTCATGATTACTGTATCAAACTTGTTCATGACTTAAAAAGGATTTGTGGTTTTCATATTTTTAAATTTTCATGATGTTTTCACAAAACTTTCATGGCATTTTCAGGGTTTTTATGGTGTTTGTAGTGTATTTAGCTATAAAAAGACAAATTATGACATTAGAAATTCAAAGCATGTATTGTTTTCTATCATAAATAACAAACATCAGCAAAAGCATCAGACACAACAATGACTGGAAATAAAATCAATGTTTGTTGGAGTCAAATTTTCAAAGGTTTGATTGTGCGACTTCCAAATTTAATAACTATTAGAGAAAGTCTCATTCCGATGTTTGATTGAATAATTTATCCCCTCAAATAGTTGTTTTAATTGTGTCTTGTGATGGTGTTGTTTTAGAGGGAGATACTTGGTCATTCCATCCTTGAGTTTATACATCGTTCTGACGTGAGACATGTGGGAGAAGAACTTGATGAATTATTTGCTTGTGAGTAGCCTCCATTATGCGTAGCCTTTGACTAAACATACACTAAGAAAACTAACAGGAGGTTACACTTGGTATTAATCAAATAATCGTTCAACATGATATGTCTTGTTTTCTTTTGCAAAATTATTTAATTTTCATTCTTTATTTTGTTCTAAAAGTGTGATTGATATAATAATGTTTAAAATCCCAATAAATAACCTAGAAATGATGTTTTAATCAGTTGCTCATTTGAGTTATTTACTGGAAAAGTATTTCTAATATATAGATTCAGAGCTATCGATATAGATTGGGCTGTAGGAATGTTCCTGTTGTTCATTGCCCTATTATTCCTATTGTTCATATGCCTTGAAAAATAAAAAGATGCTTTCAGTTAGGCCTTAGTGTAGTTGATAGGGTGTTGGACCTCAGCCCCAGGGTTCTTGGGTTCAATCCCTGGCAAGAGCACTATTAGAAGCTTAGAGCTTAACCTGGTGTGTGAAAAATGAAAAAACAAACTGATTTTGCACTCTCATATGACAGAGTCAATAGCTCAAATCATACCCTAATTAAGATAGACAGCCAAACCCAAACATATAATTATCATGATATTTCTTTAATTTTCAGTTGAGCAGTTGGATGTTGACAATTTGAAACAAATCACTTTCAGATTTGTTATCAATCCTTCAAAGCCTTCCATAGTTCGAAAAATGACGTGTGCTGTTTACAAACGCTTTGTACTACCGCCAGGTGTGTGTAAATAAGGATAAAATATTTTATTTACTGCATATCTGCCACATGAACAACACTCTCTGTTTCACACATTGAAGTGTTACTATGGAAATCAATCCCTGGTTGATTTCCATTAAGGACAGATCGTCTTCTCACTTTTTTTAATAATTCAGAAACCTGATAAGTTAACATATATTTCTTCACAGGACTGATTATAAAACTAAAATACAATAATATAATAATATAGAAATATATGATATATACAGTAACAAAAATAATAGAATATATACAGCAATGTCAATACAAAGTATGAGCCAATGTTTATATTGGAAATTAAATATTCCTGGAAATTCTTAACCAGCCAGGAGGTATATCTTGAACCCTTCGTGCAGTCACCCCCTTCAGAAGGGCCAACCAAATTAAAACCGTTTTCATTTTCTATTTAGGAATGAATTCTAAGGCACCATTCAACAAACAGGGACCCAAATCATTGGTGTTTCTTGCTTGTGTCGAACGTGACGAAGGTAGCAGTTACCCTGCACGTGGTCCAAGTATTAAATTTCAAAGCCGTCATAGCATGGACGGGAAATTTATAGCCGCTCACCCCAAGTAAGTTGTTCATGACACTGAGACAGAGAATGAGCAAAAATAATGTTGTTTCATTGATCACTACATGCAGGTGACCTTTATAAACAGGATTGATTAAATAGAAAGTATTATTTTAGACATACAAAGAGTGCCGCCTTTAAGAGTGCATTGTGGTAAACAAGTGGCCACGGTGTAGAGGTGACCGACCGTTATAACAGGTTTGACTGTACCAGACCTGTCTACCATATATGCCTTTAATCCACTTTTGCACTTTGCATTTCCACTGCCCCCTATGCCAGCAGTTAAATAAAATAAAGATAAATTTAATCATCAAAGACAGTACAATAATTTATGTATTCTTATTCTTTGATCCTTTTTCCTATGATATTTAAGCATTATATTTTAATTTATAGATTGTCATTAATTAATCATTATAAAATCCGATTTATCAGTCTTTTTTTGCTATATACCGTATGGCTGTTTCATTAAATTCTCAATTTCGAGACTGAACAGAAAGGCTTAACTTTGACCCTTTTTCTTTATAGTGTCACGGCCGTGATTGGTTTCCAGCCTGCTGATTTGATTGGTAGCTCTTGGTATAATCGTATTCACAGCGACGATCTGCAGAAACTAAGACTTGCTCATGAACGATGTAAATATATTTCAAAATTTGGTATATATAATATTTGTACAAACTTACTGTTTGATGTTCTGTACCAGAGGAGTCATCATCATCATCATCATCTATTCAGAAACCTTTAAGTTATACATAACTTTTTTTCAAAGGACTGATTAGGCTATACATTACAACATACATATATATAAGTAGGAAATAAAACATTAACAAAGATAAGGGGTAAATTTTAGTATTTACAAAAATAAAAAATAGAGAGTTAAATAAAGTTTTATCATTTCATCATATTTTTCTTGAGGAGACATTTAAAACCGGTCCTTTTTGAGACTTCCTTCATTGCAGACGGCAGATCATTCCATTTGTCAGAATTTCTAGACTCTGGATCCGAAAAAGAAGAATTAGAAGCATTTGACTCCGAGTCTGGTTCCGAAAATGTAATAAAAAAGATTCCCAACTCCGACTCCTGCTACTGTATATCTAGACAAACTCCTGTAAAAAGTCAGAAATTAATCTATTAGTTAATTATCCCAAAATTCGGCAGACACGGAAATATGTAAAATAAATTAATAAAATAATGAAAGGTGAACATAGTCTGAAATACAAAGCAAATCAAACTTCTATGTTGGAATTTCTAGGTAATTTCTAACTTGTCAGTTTTATTAAGGAGCTACAGTAGAGTACAATAATTGCATCTGAAACTCAAATTCACTCCAGTCCATCTGCTGCTGTTGAAATATTGATACTACTGACTGCGGCTCCTGTACACATCTGTTCTGCACTCTGAATTTTTGCTTAACCATGCCTTTTATGTTCTCATAGAAGATGGCAAACAAAATTTTATTGACACTTCGCAACTGAGTTCTTAATCAAGAAACGAGCGTTTTGAATCATTTACATAAATGAAGCTTTTAAAAATGCTCGTGGAATATTTAACTACAGGATATTTATACGTTTTGAATGCGGATAAATCAACTAAGACAAGCGATAACTGCAATTCTTGAATTTCAACCTGTAGTTGCGCTATGCGAAGATGAACCTTCTCATAAGATCCTCCCACACACACACACACACACACACACACACACACACACACAAAGAACCAACCACTGTGTGGCTATCTTAAAGCAATCTTCGCTATATTGGAATTCATCAGTCATCATTGTATTTTCTTTTATGCAGTGGCAAAAGTCCGTAATGGCAACAGCGTCGAAGCGACCGTGCGTTTTTTAACGCGTGGCGATGAATGGTTGACATTAGATGGGAGATTTACAACAATTGATGATGCAGTCATGGCAACAAAATGTATTGATGCTGAATTCATTTTGACGCCTGCGTAAGTATAATATGCCAGAATGAGGCTACATGCTAGAAGGAGGTTACGGAAATTGTAGGAGGACTACACAGGGGGTTCATTCAAGTATTCAGCTCGAAAACATGATTCATTATATGTTAACCAAGGGTTACTTATACTGTCCATGATGAATGTCCAGTATTAATTAACTTGAGAGGGACAAAAAGGCTAGATAAATGGTTTTTATAGAGGCTGCGCCATAAAGAGGCCACTGTAGACACTGCCGAATCCGCTATGGTATTATATAATTATGTTAATGTATGTATAGTGATTGATACAAACTAAAAATACGTATGATCAGTCCCACCCACCGTGTCACTTTATTTTGCTGTTAAAATAGGTCTCAAATGAAAGCATTGATTTCACAGAAAAGCTCACCAGCCGAATTGCTATCCAAACCAGCACATCACAATGTCATCGATGCATCTCAGGTAAGATCAAATAACATGAATTTATGCTGAGCCTCATATTTAAGAAATATTCTCGTTCGTATATGATATTAGAAGTGTTGTTGAACTATTTTCTTACATTAGTTAAAATTATTAGTTTTTAATGTTGTACCCCGCAAATGTTTAATCATATGGAAATAAATGACCAAATATCAACGTAGAAATATGTACATGGTTGTAGCATGGTTGTAGCATGGTTGTAGCATGGTTGTAGCATGGTTGTAGTCACCCGTAAGCACAGGTGCTTGCTTATTTGGATGACATATCTAAGTTTTCAATTTAGTAAACATTTTGTTATCTAGTAACTATGTTTTAAATGTTTTATATTAAGATAATATGAAACTTGAATAATCCTGAGTGCACGAATGAGTGACTGTGAAATTGTTAAAGGGAATAACTTAGACTTTAGAAGGGAAAACGACAAAGGTAAAATAATAATAATTACAATTGTAATGTTATAAATATTGATTATGACTAAGAAAAATATGTCTCGTCTATGTGTATATTCTCGTAACTATTTATCTGATATCCTATTCCATCATCGTTACAATTCTCTTTAATCCTGCTCGAAAATAGTGATTTGAGGATGTTATTGATTAGCCTGCGCGCAGACGCAATATTTTATGGTTAGTAGGGTCTGCGTAGCCTCATTCCATCACACGCCTCAGCGCCGCGCGGAAATGAGGGCCGTGATGGAGTGAGGCTAGGTTCTGCGTAATATCGTAAGAAAGTTGCACTGGACTGAATCAGGGGGAGTGACTAAACGTGAGAAATCTATTATTTGTCTATTGTTCATCAGCCAATCGCTAGCGAGTTCTGTAAAACTAGAACCAGGTCGTGATTGGCTGGTGAACAATAGACAAATAATAGATTTCTCACGTTTAGTCACTCCCCCTGATTCAGTCCAGCGCAAGCTTTCTTACGATATTACGCAGACCCTACTAATCATAAAAAAGGATTTGGGTCTGCGCGCAGGCTAGTTATTGATCGGCCGAACTAGTTCAGAATTATTGCTTGAAAGACTTTCGAACATATTATACATTATGTTATACTATACAATATATATTAACTCTTCATTATAACGATAATAATAATAATAATAATAATAATAATAATAATAATAATAATAACAATAATAATAATAATAATAATAATAATAATAATAATAATAATTAATAATAATAATAATAATAATAATAATAATAATAATAATAATATATAATAATAATAATAATAATAATAATAATAATAATAATAATAATAATAATAATAATAATAATAATAATAATAATAATAATAATAATAATAATAATAATAATAATAATAATAATAATAATAATAATAATAATAATAATAATAATAATAATAATAATAATAATAATAATAATAATAATAATAATAATAATAATAATAATAATAATAATAATAATAATAATAATAATAATAATAATAATAATAATAATAATAATAATAATAATAATAATAATAATAATAATAATAATATTAATAATAATAAATATTATCCAATAGCAGTAAAACAGTGCTCAATGTCTGTTGACAGAGCTGTAAATATAAATAGAGGAGTCAAAGACTACACATTTTGTTACTGTAGCTTGAAGTTTCACGCTTTATTGCGATCATCAGACAGTTAAAACTAGATAATAAAAAACATACATGGTACCTCTGATATAAACTTACATAAATCGCAGCTATCGAAAGCTTTTACCCCACGATATCGGAGCAACTATTAGAAAAAGCTATATCATTTGCAAAAAACTTTACAACAATATCGGAAAGTGATACAAAAATTATCATGCACGCAAGGCAATCAGTTCTATTTAATAAAGGAGCCGCATGGTCAAAGAAAAGCCATACAAACCTGGTCGACGTCACAAATGGGCAGTTATGACGGAGCAGAGATTTGCGAATTGGTAAGTTTATTTATACTAGATAAACTTACGAAAGTTCTGGGTGACAACTCTATTGGACTTTACCGAGATGACGGTCTGGCAGTAATGCGAAAGA
>OU744448.1:917500-950672 GCA_916610825.1 Haliclystus octoradiatus
AGATACCATCATGTCATGATCCGTTGCGACCATCTGTAGCGGCCATATCATCGTCATGCAACTATAATGAGTTTAGCTGTACACAATCAATATCAGTTGAGCAATCGAACAACATCCATCACATCAATCCACAGCCTCTTTCACTAACGCAGATAACACAACAACAACAACAACAGATTGAAAAGATGCAGCAACAACAACGAGAACAACAACAACAACAACATGATCTCGAACAGAGACAACTCCAACTGCACCAGCAGAATCAGTTCCAAAATCAACTTTCCCCTCCTGTGCAGCCACTGCAAATACCGACACAAACGCCTGGAAACAACGTGCAAACTGGGTCATCTCAGCTGTTGGCACTCGTGTCCTCCGTGCAACAACAGTTACTGCAACAGCTACAAAGCAATTCTTCAAATCAAGATCAAAACACGATGTCACAGTTATTACCTGCTCTTCAGCAAATGCAGAGCCTCGTTATGCAGCAAAACGCTTCCATTCCCCAACAGAAAGCCCCCATGCTGTCTGATGTCCTCTCGTCACAACAACCTCAGTCTAATCATTCTACAACCATGCAACAGTATACGAACTTTTCCCAAGTAATGCCTAATCCTGCCAGTAGAACGCCTATTATGTCTCCTTCTTCTATTGTCGTCGGTGAACAGAATAATGATGGATCACGTCCACAGCCTCGTTTGCCAATAGACCCTAACGGCTCGAGTGAGGCATCTCGCCGTGAAGGTAAAATGCGGTCAGTAAATGGGGGCTCTGTACTACCAAAGCATGAACAGAAAGCAAAGGCAATCGAAGAAGACCAAGAAGAATTCGAGAGTGGAGATTATATGACCAACTTCCATCAACAACTTATTCTTTTACAAAGGGTAATACATTTTATTCATTTCATCTCCCTGCCCTGGGGACTTTCTTGCAATTTGTGATCTTTTTAACACCTTAGTCTCTGTGACCCACTTGGTATGATGTTCCTTCTGTCCTCATACCGTCTGATTTCTTCTTTTCTCGGTAATATAATTATGCAGGATCGAAATATCTCCTTGTCAGAGACGGACTTATTATTATTATTATTTATGTGATTCCAGATTTCTGCTGCAAGATAAGAATTCTGGAAGCTCTGTTACTCTTTAGGATTGGTCCTCCTGTTTGTGATATTGGCACCAATCTCCAGGGCAAGCCAAGGGGTAATGCCACGTAATGTAGATGGGCTCCTTTACCGCACATTCGTCCAGGGTGTGATTGGAACTACTACACAGAAAGTCAAATGAATCAACATTTTTGTTGTTAACAGGAGCAAAGATTGACTTTCATCCGTCAACAACAATCACAACTGAATTACTTCACTTCCAATGGACCAAATGATGTCACGGCCTCATCTGCATCACAATTATCATACCAATCAGAGGCTGGTCAACCGTCAACATCATCTTTCGACCCAACTTCAAATGGTCTTGAAAATTCTGTAGACTCGGATGGTTTTCAAAACAGTAAGTAACTAATGTGGATATGAGCCAGCGTAACAGTCATTGGTCATCATATCATGTCAGGCTTCCCTTATTGGGTCCCGGAAACATGGGAGGCAGGCCAGCACAAATTCAGAACGTTTACGATTATCATCATATTTTCATGTAATCATGACGAAACGAAATAAGTCACATTTAAAATAGTTTTAATACATTTATTCAGAGTGTTTCAACTATTCTGAATTCAATCCCAAAAGTATGGCAACATGATTTGCAGAAGGCTAAAACCTTCATGACACCCTGACTGTCCCATGGAATGATGCAGCCAATCGCAGGGACATTCTTGCAATACTCTGAATTGATTGGATTAAACCAATATTTAAAGTATGCAATGGAGCCGGCCTATATTCGTCACAATAAGTTGAGCAATAAATAGATCTAAAAGTTATGTATATATTTCATATGGTTCACTTTGTAGAGAATATATCTCTTTGGTTAATATCTAGCAGCTGAGTGTGGAAATTTATGTTTTCATTCCAGGCCTAGGATTCAGTTTTACCGATTTGCTAGGTGGGGATATTCCTGGTCTAAACGAAGAGGATGAAGCGGTCGTTGATTTACTATTAGCAAATGATTTTTAATATTTTAGACGCATATACATACATAAATACAATTAATATAAATAATGAAAACGTAACAAGCGTTAATGTTTATATGTTTAACTTTGAATGCCAGATGTATATAATTAAACATGAGAATAATTATTATTATAATATTAATAATAAAACATAACGACGATATGTCAGGGGATGAAGCAGACAATGCATTCGCTATAATAATTATTATTATTTGACTTGTACGTCTTCCAATTATTCTAATTTGATGGATTATAATGTAGATATACGGCATATATATCACATTAATTAGATGCAACTAACCCCATTTTTGAATTTTGCTTTTTCGTAATTCATTTAGTAGCAGACAGCTGACCCTCGTTGCAAGCCTACAATATGTGTAATAGACAGTGTAGTCCCATTGAAAAAATCAAACAATCAAATGGACACTTTGACTATCAGATAATTATTGAAAATTGTCTAGAATTATTCACCATGATATTCTGAACTAATTAGAATCTTCAAATACTTTGTGCATCGCAACTAGTTCCAAAATCTTATCCTTGAAACTCATATGGAATTGAAAAGAGCCTGGAATCAGTTCCAGTGCACATCTTAAATTTTTTGATCCTTCTTATTTGTAATAACTATCTTCTAGTCGAAGTGTCCATATGATTGTTTGATTTTTTCTATAGGGCTATACTACTTCTCAGATTGTAGATTTGTCTTCTTATAAGAAAGTTGTTTATAAAGAATTTATAAAACTTGTTAAGAAAGTTCAATAGTAGGAAAAGTCCATAATCTTTGTTTGCCAACCTTTTTCAATTTTCGTCTCTTGTGTTTCTTTTATTTCTTGGATCCCAAGATCATGTGCTCCTTGTTTCTATTTTGATATTTGTAAGAGGGATCATTTTCATGTAATAATCATCGTTATTTAAACAGATATAAAGTATTGAAAATTGAATTTCTATTTGGTATTGGAGTAAATGAGAAAGTTTAGATACTGAAATTACGATTTTCGTAAGAAAGTTTCACTGCTGGCGAATTCCTAAACTTCTTATAAAAATGCGAATTAGGATGTATTGTAGTGCTCAATGTCATGTGACCGAGACATGCAAATTCTTGGCCTATCCATCTAATTTGTGCAAATTCAATGTGCTACATATATCTTACCCAAACAGGACGGGTACATTTATTGGTCACAGTCATCTGCAAACAGTCATCTGCAAATATGTGTGCTTCCAGGCTGCAATTAACAATATCCTTTTGAATAGAATAAATAGCAGTGTGTCAAGGACAGATCCTAATTGTGTGACCATAGTTTATATAGTGAATATTATCTTACTATATAAACTATGGTGTGACACAACTGGTAAGTGGTAACGACCCCAATGACGGTACTAGAAAAACGGTCTGCAACAGCTTGATTTCGATTTTTCAACAATGTTGAGAACCAATTATATAAAGTTCAAACTTGATTCCCTATGCGATGATGCATCTATAGATTCGAAAACAACTTCGATGAGATACGCAAGCATTGTGATGTCGGAAAACCATGATGCTCAGGCCTCAGCAAATGATTTGATATGGGTAAAAATATCCATCTTTCCAGGGGACGCCGGGAGCAGTTAATTAGGGCAGGGGTTCCAAGGCTAAAAATATCGAGTATCATATGTGTTTTGTTACCGAGCTTTAAGATCACAATAACCATTAAATTTGATAGAATAAAAGAAATGAAAATGGATGATAGTTACTACAAGGAATAAGGATATAGTTTAGTATGAAAGATGGCGACCAAAATCACAATTAAATTCGGCTACCTATAGATACCTTGTGATTTTATAAAATATTTATTTTTAACCTTGAAGTAATAATAACAGCAATCTCGAAACATCACAGAACAAATTTAATTGTGATTTTTTGTCTCTATATCTTCCATACTAACAGGGGTGGCTCCAGGATTTCCTGCCCCGACGAGGGGGCTATACCAAATTTCCACGGTACATAGAAACAATTTGGCAATAGTCTCTAATACTGGAATGGAGCTAATTCCTATTGTTTTTACGAAATATGTTGAAAAATTCGTCGACAGAAAATTTGGTCTCCCTTCCCCTCTGGTGCCACCCCTGCATACTAAAATTCTTTCGAAGAAAGTTATAGTTACTAACATGGATCATGGTACAATTTTTTATCCTTAAGGGTAGAGAGGGGCAATCGTCCCCGTTATTCTGACGAAATTTTTCATCTTTATGTTCCAGCTTATCAATATTTTTAACATGGAAATTCGATTACAACACTCAGGGTGTGGCTTTGCAAATAGATGTGTCATTAGACACGCCCTGTTGTTTGTTTTCATGGCAACGTTAGCTAGCTTGAATGAAATTTCCAGGGGAATAAAGCCACACATACAAGTTACATTTTAAGCTATTGTTTTGTATCAAGTCAACAATTATTGCAATTAAATATTACCTAGCATTGACATTTAGTGTTGTTCTTTATTAAATGCTTTCAACTTTCAAGTCAATTTTAATTTATTTCTTAGTATAATAATGTAATTCTAGTTACTACCCCCAGTTTCACAGCTTTCAATGATGCGTGCTACACCGTGAAACCAATCGATAATCACGAGACAAAAACTTTTGGATTTCAAATTGCTGCGACTTCTGAATACCAAGACTTGGTCTAGAAAAGAAAATATACCGCAAAGTAAACAGATAAAATATACCTTGGATTGAATTAAAGCAGTTTTATATATCAAGAAGATTATGGGGAACTCCATGCGTTCATTTTTTGGGAACATGTGCGGGGCAGAGGTGAGACATGTTGTTCATTTTGCAGGCTGGCTTCAGCTACATATTTGAGTTGATTAAGCTACAAAGTATCATCTGTTCAAGTAAAGGACTAGCTTTAACTGAATCGATAATTTCTTAAACATAGTAAACATTCTCTTCGACATTTTTAAAAGTATGTTAAGTTATGGTTACAGTATTGACATGTCTAACATTGATTTATAAGGGTTTTTCAACTAATTTTCGTTGACCCACCCACTGTCGAATTGCACAACATACCGAAGCCATGTGGACAAATTATAATATATTCAGAAAATCTAATAGGGCCCTGCTATATCGTTTATTGTTTATTAGACATTGATATGTCATTTGAGGAAATGGAACATCTCATAAACATTATTTACAGTTATTAGCAAGGATTTCTTGCAATTTTACTTTCTGTATTTTTCTGGCTTTCGTTTATCTTTAGTTAGCCTTTGGGGTTGACTTCGTGGACATTGCGCTCTCTCTGTGCGCGATATTCACGCCTTCACGGTCCTGCTATGCAGTTCTGAACCCCAATTGAGCAACACGGAGCCTTGTGATGGTGCTTTTATACTGATTTATGCCTACATATGGATGGCAATGATAATATTAAACTTTTGTCTTTTGTTTCATTTCACAATTTTGAATCTTAAATAAATGCTGACAATGCTACACATTACATAGCCTTACAATCAAATTGAACATGTCTTTGTTCAATCTCATTCAAAATTCAACTTTATTCGAAAAATATTCAAAATTCGAAAAAAAAAATTCAACTTTATTTTACAATTTACAATATTTTTATAATGCCAATAGCTTTGTATGCGTCTGAAATTTGGGGAGAACTAATAACAAATGAAAACAACAATCCTCTTGAGAAGCTCCAATTACGAATAATGAAAAACATTTTAATGATAAGGAGAAAGTCTAGCAACTATGCCACAAGAATGGAGCTAGGTATATATCCTTTATCTATCCAAATTAAAATCAACATGATAAAATTTATGCTTCGGCTCTTTTATACAAACCCTGAATCAATAGCGTCTAAGACGCTCGGCGAAATGATTTTACATTCCAACAAACGTTCATGGCTAAATAGAATAAATGACTATTTATCAAAATTAGGACTAGCAATTAAGCAATTAGCATCAAAAGATATTTCACATAAGAGCACTCAAAAGCATCTGATGAATTTGATAAAAATTGCGCTAGAAAATAGATATGTCCAGAGATTTTCAAACCACCAGATTGTTGAAGTAGAAAAAAATAATTTTGCTGACAGAATCGGTAGGAAATTTGAATTTCAATCTTACCTCTTTTTAACAAATACTGGGCGAAGAAATGCCATTACAAAATTAAGAACTAGCTCACACACACTAAGAATACAAACTGGACGATACAACCAGGAGCCTAGACATATTAGAACATGCAGATTCTGCAACAACGGCAATATAGAGGACGAAGCTCATCTTCTCTTTTTCTGTGCGATCAACGCTACCCTCCGTAAGGACTTTTATTGTAAAATGGGGAAGATATGTTCAGGTTTTGCCTTGAAACCAATGAAAGAAAAATTGGTCACTCTTTTCTCAAATCCTCTTCTATGTATTAGCTATCTCCTTGGTAGCTTTCTTCTTTCTTCCTTCAAGACACGTAAAACATTATACGACAGTCTTATCTCCATTAGTAAAACGTAATTCTGTAATAGCTTCGATAAGTAATCAAGTCACAATTTTATAGACATGTGACATTATATGATACAGTATGTAAATAATCATAATGACAATGATATAATTATAGAAAATGATGACTATGATACAATGTATAATAATTGCTATACACCTTGTACTTTTGGTATACTGGCAAATAAATGTAACAACAACAACATTCATATGAGCCATTATACTCACGCAGTTCAAGTTCAAATTCAGATGACACAATTCAGATTGGAATCTTCTTCATCCAAATTGTGTGGTTTTAAAGTACTCTGAAAACTGGTTTGGGCGCATCGATGTATGGTATTATAAATGGGTCTACAAACTATATTTTTGATTACAACACATTACAACATTAACACAGACTTACCCAATGCAATGATGTTTTGGTGTGGAAACACACAGTGACAGATTGACGGCATCCCCCTACTTTCTGTGATGGGACACTCTTCATTATTTTCATTTGATTTAAAGTTGTATGTGTAGGCCTTTGTTTTTCTGTTCCGAGTAATAATGAAGTAATATCAGATCTTTATGACTGAAAATGCTGAAATGTGACATTAAATCTGTTCTGATCCCAATTATCCCATAAAGCATTGCATGATAGATGTTCCATTCCAATTTAATGTTCCCATATTATTTGGATACAAAGACAAGAAATTATAAATGATAACCTCAATGATGATGTTGACATGATGATTAATGCTGTTTGATTTCAAAATGATGCACTACTTTTTTTTCAAATATAAGCCATGAAAAAAGATATATTTCCTGTAGGTAGGCCTGCAGCTCCTGCACTAGCACTGTATTTTACGTAATACATTTATACCTTCTACAGGAGAGCAAACGCCTTGCAAACGAAGCTGATCCTGACAACCGTCCGCTTCCAGTTGAAGCAAAACCAAAGGAAGAGATCAACGAAGAAGAAACTGAGATAAACGACGAAAAGGAGAAAAGTTTTCAATCATGCTCAGTGGAAGCAACAGAATGTCACACATCAATGAAGAAGAAGCACCGTTCTGGCAGCCAACGACGCTTCAGTGGCCTTTACGATGTTGACACATTCAAACCAGAAGCAACCAACCTGCCTGATGCTGATCAAATATACGCAAAATCAGCTGAGAATTACCAGCCGTTCGCTGATGAATGCTCAGTTCTTCGAAAAGCAATGGATTCGCTAGAGGCAGTATTCACAAATGATAAGAAAAGAATTGATTTTGAAAATGCAATGGCACAATCAAATGAACTAATTCAGAAATCAAATAACGAGAATGAAACTGTCAATGTCGATAGTAAGTTTTTAAATTATTTTATATTAGGCCCTTATAGAACCATCTGATAAACAATGCTCCACGTATGTAATCCTTCATCTGTCCAAAGTTTAACAAAGACTTTTCTTTTTAACACCTGGTACTGTATCTAAATTCTTTTAGGAAATTTTGCCTGCAATTGCTTTGACACATTTGAACATGACAAACATGTTCAAAAGTACTTTGATAAAAATGGTAGCGACGCCCCCGATAAATATATTAAGGAAAATTTTTTATTCAATTTTGAGAATTTTAATTGCAAAATCGTGCAATTTTGAAGGTATTTGAATACAAAAGACAGAAAAATTTGATTAACCCTAGTGTGTCCTTTAATTAATTAAGCGTTTGCTGTAACGTGTTCACGGCGTGTCTTTGGTTCAGTCCATGACAGAAGCACTATTACTCAAGAAATGCATCTGACCATCCATAAACGCTCGGCAAAGTACTTGCCTAAAACACCAACCAACTATTGAACTAGTTTGGATAAAGGATTAATCCAAAAAACATGTCATTATATTTAGAAGAGTACTGATGATGATCTCAGACACAATTCTGCATCTGCATGACAATTGACAGTGTCACACATCCATGACACAACAAAATGTTTTACCCTGCACATGGATGCAAATCCAAAAATATTTGCATAATTCTCATGATATAAACCTGTAAAATCAACATTTTAATTTTTACATTTTTCTAATGATTTTTAGTATATTCAGCATTTTGCCCTTTCCTTGCCGTCCAGGCTTTATATTGTAGCCTAGTGTCGTCACCATCAGTTTGTTCTGTGTGTATCCTGAAAGAGGAAATTAGTGTCCCTGGACAAGTTCAAATGCAGATTTATAGGGCTCGTTCACAGCATCTGAAAATAGACAGCATAACTTCTGAAATAGATTTCCACATGATCGATGACAGTTAGAGAAATATGATATTGAGTATCATGGATTCTAAATCAACACAAAATGGTCATATGATTGAAAAATACGACTGTTTCAATTTGAGTGTACTTAAGTTGCAGACTTGATCCTCTGAGGACCAGATTCTTGACCTCCGAGGACCAGGCTTTTGATCTGGTTTCTGTCACCTTATGACATGTCCGATTGCCCTTATAGCTTCTAGATCAAGATAGATGCTCATGCGATGTATCTTGTTGTGTTTAACAGAATTAAGCGCTGGCCGACAGCACCATTCTACAATTGTTACATCTGGCAAGCGAGTTCTTGATCTTATCGTTGAAATTCGACCAAGTATCGAGGAAGAGATTGAACAAGCGTCCAATTTAGACATCAAGGAATCAGCCAAGACACCGCAACCGGATGGAGCACCGCAACTTGGTTTAGTTTCAAAATTATCTGTACCTGGAAAACATAAGCGAAATCTTAAAAATCTCCGACAGTGTCAGACACATCTTACGACAGTCACCGTTGAGACCAAGGAAATCCTTACAATTGCTGACAAGATTCCAATTGTAGCAACACCAGAGACCGATATCGAAACACAGGTATTTTGAAACAAGCAATACCTTAATCTAGTTACCGTATCGACATAAACATATAAAACAAAAGATCAGGCAAGTCATGAGTTCCGAATTTGTCCGCTCTTCAAACGGGATGTATTCCCCCAATGGATAACAATTCACATTTATTTATTTATTTTATGTGGTCCAGTGTCTACCTACAACTGTTTCATAATTTAATTTATATGTAACTCTACTTTAGAGGATGGGGCATTTTTTGGCTCAAGGAAATGAGAACCGCTAGGACTGTTGCATTTGGAATAATTCTTCTAGATTTTTCTGATTTGATTACTTTTCTCTACTCCAAGCAAAGTTCCAACTAAAGGTTGATCTCATCATAATAGAGTACCGGCTGCAGTGGGGTGAAGAGAAACGGAATTTCCAATCTGTATATTTGATTGTTGACGCTTACATTTTGAATGTGAATCATGGGTGTACTGTATCTCAATACCATTGCTTTTTGGCTGATTCAAGTAAATGTTAATATTTTGCAACTTATTTGTTTCAAAATCCCATCAGAGCCATCTATTTCCCATGCCCTCAATATTGTTGATGTGTCCTCCCCACATAATTGTGAAAAAGTTGCTTGTTCCTGTGTTTGACTATTTCATACTATCGATCTGTTAATATTGATTTATTTTTCTACGCACAGAAAACAAAAGAGGCATCTGAAACAGCTCAAGATAAAAATGCTACTTTACTGGCAATTGCAGCTAGCGAACCAATCGAAATCAATCCATCGCAGACTGAATCCGATCAAAAAGAGGCTACTAAAACACCAACTGAAGATGATACTCATCTCCAAGAAGAGGCACGCGATATCCCATCTACTCTTTCGACATCACCGTTACCAGAAAGCCTTCCAAAGGCCCGTGGATCATCCGTGTCATCTGAAATTATCAACGAAGAAGGTCGCCTTGTTGATTACGGTAGCTTTTGGATGTTGAACCCATCAAATGATGAAATGACTCTTATCAAACGGTCACGGAGTCTTGACAGTCTCGTTAGCCGTGGTTCGAGATCATCTATGTCTCGTTGCGGTAGCTATGAACTCGTTACGAATTTGGAGATCCAAATTGCTGAGAAAGGCGAATCCTTGAGGGCTACGAACCTCTGAAGAACGCACTACTAACTCCATTCCATTGATTCCATTCGCATCTAGTGCTCGCTCAAGTAGCAATGAACGAAATTAATATTTGACGTCGACGAAGAAATTTTATTATATAACATATACATACAATCTATCAAGTATCAATCTCTTCCTTTTTAAGGAGTCTTATTTTACGACATCCTATATTTTCATTCAAAGCATGGATTATTATTATTATTATTATTTAGATGACTAAAATTTATATTAAGACTGTATTGCTGTATTTTGAATTTTATTTTAATTAATTAAATTTATTAACAATATTATTAATTCTTAGTAAATGGTTTTATACCGAGAAACAGACACAGTACATTATTACCGCGCTTTAATGACGTTGTCATCTGTTTTCATTTCAAAATAAACTTCTAATTCGAATTTTGATTATAAAGATCGATCAATTACAGCTACATTAATTACGCATTAACGAATGGAACTTTTTCCCATAGTCCATCTTAGTGTTAATGCCGCATTGAAATATAAATTGGGGGTACTACCAGGGTCACAAATAATTGTTGGCGTTTTTTGTAACCGGTTACCTGACCGGCATGCGTTATTTACCAAATCATAAAACATAAGGGCCATCAAAGGATATAACCTGTTGCAACTTGACACAACGCAATCGAAGAGCATAATTATATTCAAAAGAGCAATCGAAAATGAATCGCTAGATAAATGTTTGTACTTTAACATGTCATCTACGTAATATATTTACTATATTCCTTTTTAACTTGTAAAACGCATTCCCATGTTTGTTTAGTTGCTATATATACCACATTTATACATTACAACAGAATTATTAAATAGAACTCATTCCTCTAGTATGTTTGATCACCAGTTCCCCAGAATAAACAATGGATGTGCTAATAATGTATTGTGCTATGACGAATTGAATCTGAACATGATTATCTCATCAAGAAAGAGAAGAGATGCTGTTATCGCTACGTTATGCGCTATAGGTACGGGGATGTGCCATTTTTATTGCTATCGTTTTGAACATGGTATCACACATATATATCGCGCCCACGTTTGTCCTATAAATCATTAAGCACTTATTAATTCCACATTTGAGATGATTGATCTAATCAGACCACTGATTTCCAATCCGAAATGGAACGATACTAGGGGCACAAAGCCACATTTTATTTGCTCAGCCGACCAAAATGTATTTCATAAAAAGCCACAATAACAAAGATGCTTGTAGGCGATAGTAAGAAGGAATGAATTTAATACTCTATTGGATTCTTTACCGATTTATTTGTATCGTTTAGTTAAGACAGTTAACGTGATACAGAGTGAATTTAAATTGAGTTAAAAATGCTTTTGTTATCATTGAGAAGAGTAGGATCAAGCGTGACGTCATATAAATAACTTGGCTATATTTAGACCTCTGAGGCGATGTGAATTTAGCATTTTCTAATACTATACTACAGTGTATAAAATACTGCTAGTATCTTCTACAGGGTAGTAAATAGGGTACATATAGCGTCCAAGCTGACATGACCATTAAATAAACACCAGTTGTACATCTACATTTGTCATTTGACTCAGCCAGCTGGTACTGCAATTGCAGAAAAGAATGTTTGCGATTTTAGTTTACTATAATTATTCCACCCAGTATTTTTGCTCTTGTGGTGCGGGCAGGGCCCATATCTGATTTCTGGATTATTTATAAAACTACACGATAACCAATTGCAATGCTGTAATGGAGTCTCATCTCATTCATGTGCCATTTGGGTGCCATTTTTATGTAAAAGTTATAATAAATATTATGTGCTTATCACAAAGTAGATTTCAATGGATGTGTTCGATGTAAGAACCTTTGACCGCGAAATCCTACTCAAGAACAATCCAAAACATAACCGCATATTTGTTGACATCTAAGCCATGAATAAATTTCAAGCCTGAGACACACACATGTATTTGTTTAGCAATTGTTCAAGCTGATCTGTTAGACACTGTATCCATGTAAGGAATGGCTATTTTATTTATCGTTTCTATCAAATCAAGATGTCTTCGGCAATAAAATACTCTAAATTACGTAGACGTCGCTAACTTGCGGAAGAGGCTAGCAGTCGCAAGGTCTAACGGCATTGAAAAGCAATCAATCTAAACGACCGGCCCCCGTACATATTCCATTGTCAACAGTTATATTACGTTTTGAAAGGGAGAATGCCTCATTGCTTCTATGGGTACCTTGGGGTCGTATGTTAGAACATAAAACTACAAAAGCAGTTGGTTTGTTGACACTCGTATGGAGGACATCCTTAACGTAGAAGAAAAGAATAGAATCTCCTGAAAAGACCGCTAGAAATGGTAGTAAACCTGTTTCCTATGACGTAAGCGACGTAGGGTATCTGTCTTTAGTTTATCAGTAGATTTTAATATAACGAGGAGACTTTGGGAAAGCCAGCGATTCGTAACGGCTGATGGTTTTCAATAGTGGAATAGGTTTTGTCACTCACATCTGTTTGTTGATAAAGCTATTTATTGATCGTCTATGCTTATTTCCTATGATTGAAATGGTTTCACTTCTAATTGCCTGCATACTGACCCATGATCGATGCCTAATTGGTACCGGGAACAACTATAATGATTTTGCAGGTAATAATAACTGGATTTACGTCTGAGTTGTTAACGTCTCTGTGATAAAAATATCTCTACTGTAATAAAAGCAGCAAGGCATATGTATACATGACTACCGATTGATATTCACATATTAATGGCTGATCTAAGAGAATGGAGTCGCCTCTCAGCACACCTATCGAGAAGAGGGGTGCACGACACCGGAGCGAGTATTACTGCAGCAGAAGGTAATGATTTTAATAAAGAAAGCAGGCAAAACAGAAGGGCCCGTCTTAGCAGAAACAAGCAAGTACAAGACGATTCTATAAAATCAAACCATTCTGCTGCAACTGTTCAAACTACTTCAAATAATAACGAACGAGGAAGAATATCGGTGCAGATCAAATCGAAGACTGGTGTTACGACAGACAGAGCTTATTCTGGTAGTAAGAACGATGACAACACGAGGAAGGTAAATACCTTACCTAGAACGCATAATAGATCTAAAGCCATGAGATTAATTCAATATGATAATCGATCGGCATCTGCAGCTGGAGCTGAGATATTAATTTCGGATGGAAACCAATTGTATGTGTCTGATAATGAAGGGAATGACGATCACCAGCCTTTATCCTTTTCTGATGCCTTGTCAAAGTGGAGAAGCAAAGAAACAACAACCATTGTTAGTACTACATCAAATGAAAATGTATCACGAAAAAGAATTCCATCTACTGCCGACGGAAATAATCAAAATGTACTAACATCAGATGGAAACAATCATGTAAACGTTGATCGGTCTGGTAATGATGTTATGACAGAACGTGACTTAACTGACGACAATGACAAAAAATGTGACAATAGACGAGAAACTAATAACAAACAAAATATAAATGACTACTATAATAATAACCGTAACAACAAAATACATAACGTTGATCATCACGAAAGCCAAGTTGATAGAAGATCAACAAGAGACCGGCATTACAAGACAAACAACAACAACAACAACAACAACAGCATTAATCAGCAAAGCGTCGGCCATTACAAATCAGAGCAACAAAACGAAGAGCATCAAATGAAGTCAACGTTTAATATTGGCTGCAAAGTAGGAAACATTCACAACGATAATAAGAAGCAAGGCCAAATTTTATTGAGTCCCGATACCGCAGTTGATATTCAATCAGATCACCCAACACACAGTGGTTCTGACAATGCACAGGAAGTGGAACAATCCAAACATCGACGAGGCAGAAATTTTCAAAGTCACTCACAGGACAACGATAAAATAATTGGTGTTGTTAATAATCGCAAATCAACTGATTGTTTACATAATTTACAAACGAATGAAAGATATACATCACAGAAAACATATGAAAGTAAATCACAGCTTGTACAAAATGACACAAATTCAAAATTTGACTCTTTGGAATTGAAGGAGATTAACGACCGTGTCGAACTATCAAAAGGTTTGCAAAGAGAAAGAATTACATTAGTAAGTGAAAAAAGTATTTTGAACGACGCTGAGGAGATCACTGTCGCTTGCCTAAATAAAAAGCATTCTAACAGTGCCACATATGCCCCTACTGGTTTATTTGAACGTTACTCTGGCGAGGAAGTCGAAAATGAGTCGGTTTGTGTTACGAATGACCGTGATTTGAATCAAGTTGGCTTTGTTGTTGATCGCCAAAGGAATTGGTCAACTAGCGAAGACTCTGTAGAAAGTATTAGTACTGGCCGTGAAGATATTCAAGAAACTGATAGTAGTTGTGCAGAAGAAAAAGACAAACCTAAAAAACGTAAATTAAAACGACAAAAAAGAGATTTATCTTCTAAGAAAGGCAGTGTTATCCAACGTCGAACCCGCCAGCAATCGCAACGGGTCGATATTCGCACTGTTGATAGTACTTCAGATGATCATGGCTCAAGAAGTAGAACATCGTCAATGGAATTATCTAGTTATGAAGACAATCAAAATATTATTGTAACTGAATCACAATTAGAAAGTATGTCTGGTTCGGCGGTTTACAACTTTAAAAGACCAAACACTTTAGCATATGATGGTAATAATATACCGAGCCGACGTGCTTCTCTCGCTGATGGCAGGCACACGAAGCATATACGATCCGACAAGCTTAGCCCTGGTTCTCCACAATTGTTACAAAGTAGCTCTTTAACATCTATGTCTGCTAGTTCAAATCAAATTCGTCCGTTCTCTGGTGTATCGAGAGTCGCAAAGATTACTATTCCTGCCTTACAAAAAAGTACGTTGAGTCCACAGATAGCAAGAAGACATTTTAGCGGTGGTGAATCTATCGCTTCTTCTTCTACTGGCGATCTATCAAGTTCACGAAAAATTGCAATTCCGACAGTGTTTAGTAAATCTATCAGAAATAACGATAACACGAAAAAGACAACTAATTATAATTTAATTGATAGTGATCAACCGCTATCAGACGGTGAACAAGAAAGGCAAAATAGAATTAAAAAGATCGAAGATCAGGATTTAAGTTTTACATTTCGTAGAAGTAACACATTACCTAAAAAGTTTGCATCAAAACAACAGCACGATGAATCGCGAGTGAAAGTCAATCCTTTTCAATTAAAAGTTACATCGCGTCATAAACAAACTGATTCCGGTTCAGATACAAGTCGAAATGATTTTAGTAAAAGTGACAGTAGTAGTTCATCAGACAGCGTTCGTAAACATCATCAAATAAAACCATTACCATCTAAACAAATGGAAATCACTGCTTTGGAATGCATTCAAAACAACAATAATAATAATAATAATGGCTACGCCGAACAGTTATTATCTCAAAGTCAACAAGATGATTCGAGTTGTAGCAGTAATACATCTATAAAAACAGTAAAAGATGCTGTTATGAATTATGAAAATGTACAACAATCAATAAAATCATCTAATGATATGAAAAAGGTGGATGAAAGTACTAGTAAGTCATTTTATGCAAATCAAACTACACAACTTATGAATGATTTAGAGAGAGAACTGGAAGGGTTAGAAGCTGTTAATAGAAGTAAACAGCCGCAACAAAAACATTTAGAACCGGTAACATGTCCTGTTCTTGACCCACCAGATAACTTTCGAGACCAACCTGAGTCTAATTTAACAGATACAAATAATGTAAGTCTACTGTCACCAACGACGAATGTTGTGACTAGAAGAAAGAGTAGACCTTTAAACCTTCCAGCCGGTCTTTGTCGTAAACACGATTCGCTAACGGACGTTTCTGAAAGTCCCACGCGACGTGCCTCTTATATAAAAGCTCAGAGGTCTATGGTATCAAGTATGTTCCAGAGTGATTTACCATCTTTATCTCCTCCTCTAAGCATTTCAGATATCGAAACAGATATATTAAGTGATAATGAAGTTGATACTATCAAATTGTTAAATGTCCAGACTGCTGTACAAAGGAAAACTAGTCTTAGATCTCGTCCTAAATTGCCTGTGTTACTTGTGGATAATAAACACGATGATGATTTACAATCTACTGCTGAGACAACGTTTGAATCTATGGAGCAACTATCATCTGGTGAGTTTTGATTTATTGTTATTGAACTTTAATATTTACCATTTGTATCATGTTTTGGAAATCTGTTTTATTGATTCTAGGTTTTATGTATATTTTAAACCTATTTCTGTTCATCAACTGCATAATTTTCTGTTCCAGCATATGTTATACTCAGACAATATGTATTATATTGTATGTTTGACTTTTTTATTCAAATTCTTGCGAACTGTTTGTACCACAGGATGGGGGCACAGATACCTCTTCATCAGGGGGCAGATGGGAAAAATCACAACCCCCTAATATTCTTTTATTACACACATCCATTATATCACTGACAGACTTTAAGCTTTTTCATGTAATTGACGACAATAACAAGAACAGCTGCCGGAGCAGCTTGATTTATGTCAGATATACTGGTTGCAGTCAAACTCGGTTAATATTCCCTTTTCAATGTCCCACTTTGCTTAATATCTCCGAATGTAACATACTTATATTTTCCATTCTCCGTACAAACTTTTATATTCATACATTGCTTAGTGTCCCACTTTTCTTCCGTACCAGAGGGGGATATTAAGCAAGTTCGACTGTATCATGTTTCATGTGTTTTTATTTTGAAAATTGTGTTATTGTTTTACATGCCCTATCAAACTTTATTTAATCATAAATTTAGATTATGCAGTTCAAATATTTTTTTCAGTCATTTTTTGTAGAAAGCTTGTTTTATGGGGCTAATCCCCTAACCATATAGCTGGTAGGCTGCGCTAACAGTTGTCAATTGTCTGTTTTTGTCATCAACACATTTCAATTTTATGATGACACTTTATTTGATTACTTGTGTCAAACAAGACGTTCATAGATTGACAGTTACTGCAATGTGAGCTGCTGCTACACAATCATGCTATTTATTGTTGAGATGTTGAATAATAATATTTTGAATAACAGAGCAAGTGCCATGCTATGCATAGATGGGAAACTTAATAGGGGATAATAAAATGGATATAACCCCTCTCAAAATGATGTAAATCGTTACATAATTATCATTATTACCCTTCTTGGCAGCTATCATCACACTGATCAATATTATTCATGATTGATTGTAGTTATAAACATAGCTATAGTTTGAGACATACATCAAGAGTATCAATATGAGATATATTAGGACGCTACTCTTGCGTTTCACACCATAAGGTGATCATCAGGATTCTTATCCCAACTCATTGAAATAAAATATATTTAGAAAATTGTCTGATGATCACTTTACAAGGTGAAATGCTTGTATCATCTGAGACTCTTTTTCATTGAGCACTATGCAAAGATCTACTTACTATTTTGAAAGATTGACAAATACGCCTTCCACAAATGTTACTAAATTCAGGACCGCCAAGAGGGTGTGGGTAAGCGAATTTCCCCGATGCCCCACCAATTTATAGTTCCTTCTGTAAGGTTCTCCTGCTATATTTTGATTGTAAATATAAATTACATTTTTTTCTGGACTAAATTTACAACCCTATGCCGCCCTGACTCAAATTAAAAGTAAATTACGATTGTTCTAAATAACTGTGATCTTTGCTTTGCTACCCTAACTGTTTACATCTATATGATTAGCAAACAATCTTTTTGCAGCTAGCAATTCATTCTGATTTGAACTTTGATAATATATAAGGTAACAAATAGGGGACACTTGCCCCCATAACAGACTCTGTCTTCTAATCCAAATCTCTGAGGGAGGAGGCTAATCAAACATTTTCTAACTAGTAACAACCCCTATAAATGTAGCTTGTCATTATTTTTTATTCTCATGGTCTAAAAAAAGGTCCATCCGCCTTTCTGCAATTCTAGAACATCTCTACATTTTGTTTGAATTTTTTATTGTTGAAGTTTGACCAATAAATCATAAAAATCTCAATTTTCTTCTGAATTTGCTCTATCCTTCTGGAATCTAAGATTACAGAGTATTCTATTAAAAATTATCTTGGGTGTGGCTCTACCATATTCTGCAAACTGACAAGTACGACATGTGCTGAAAAATACAAGTTTATGCATTGATATTGGCAATTAAGTGATGGGTTGATAATTTCTACAAATCCATGCAGTTGCTTGAATCATCTCGAAATGTCTTCTGATTGTTTGTGTATGTAATACTCTGTTCTGTATAGGCTATTTGGAGATTTTTCATCTGTTATTAATTTAAATCTACCATCTTGAATAGCCCGGATCAGTCAGTAATTATCTCTGTTTGCAGGCTACGTGATCGTTAGACTGTCATTGTGTTCGAATTAGTTAAATATCCTATTCACCGCCCCCAGATAAAACTAAGATTAACGGGACTATGTCACTGTTTATCCCCTGGGCTGCAGCAGTGTATATCAGGTCTGCATAGCGAAGATGCCTGTAAGCTGTTAGATTAAACAGGTTGTTTTTAGTTGAAAATTGTAGCTACAAAGATTTTGTTATTGCCTTCAAAAAATGAATCATCTCCTGAAATGTTTTCGTGGGGAGTGTTTGTTCCGCTTCGTGGGTGGGGTTCACTGTTCTAATAATTGTTTCAGGTTCCCTCTCCACAATGACAGTGTGGTGAAGCGTAATTTGTTTTTATAAACATAGTATTTTGATAACCTTTTTCTATTCTTTCTCTGAATTGTTTTGACCATGAGGCTCTGCTGGAGTTTAACATTCTTCTATATTCTATTATCATTCACTTAATATTTGTTTTTATTTACACAAAAATAATCCGCTTCAAACATTTATTATAATACATCAATCGCTGTATCATCGCTAATAGATTGGCGCTGTTCTTGTGTTTCTGCTGTTTAGAAGAGAGTGTTCAGGAAAAACAAAATAGACTTACGCCATTATGGATGTAGCCTATGCATCGTATAAAATTGCAGCCATTAATTAACAACAAAATCATTTTCATTATAGAAACAATCAACGTTGTTACTGTTTCTACGCCTGTTATTAATTTTTAATTAAATCTTCTGCTTCCACTTGTAGCTCGAGATAGTATTTCACCATCGTCTCCATGTCCTGACCAATCCAACCCCCTTGATACAGATGAGGACAATAAGCAGACCCATGGCAACAAGTCTGACAGTGCTAATAAAAGACGTGCCCGTCCTGCTTTGGCTGTTCTGACTGTGCTAGAAGATATCCCTGAAGAGAAAGGCCAAATAAGAACAGGGCCAAAGGAAAGAACGGGACCAAAGGACACTGCTGAAGTAGCCAATAGAATCAAAAAGAGGAAAGCTAAAACCCAGGTGCCCCCTACACCGGGCGTGGTGCCCCCTACCGATCATAATCTATTGGAGCGCCCCGACAGTTGTGAGAGTAACCGAATGGACATGAAAGACGATCGCAGTGAAACTGGCTACTTCAGTCAATCGAGTGATCTTCTATCTGCTTCTAGTCAGCTAAGTTGTGATTATATGTCGCAGGACAGCATCGATACGGACTACTCACGAAGTGACTTATTGAAATCATTCAGTGAACAGCAAATCGGAGATTCAGCAATGATTGGTGATCCAGCTGCTCGATCTCGTAGTGATCCAATGCCTGGCAATTTATCAGAAGGGGATGCACGATTAATCGCTGATACAATTAAAGATCCCGATTTATCAGTCAGCTGGGCGAGTAACAGCGAACCGAATTTGTCAACCGATAAACTGAACAAATCTCAAAATGGCACCTCTCGTGATAATAAAAAATCAAGCAGTGGTCGATCGACATCATCTCGAAAATCGAGCAGCGCAACCGACGCATCTGAACCGAGTACACCCGGATTATTAGACAGCGGGTTTGATGGTACCTTTGAATCGCCGACGCTCGTCATCCAACCGTCGAGTCCTGTGTCTCATAAATCGCCTTCTATTAAATCGCTGTCCTCGCCTACTTCACCTGATAGTCCGTTTCCACCAATCAGACAAATCAAAGGAAAACACGTGAGTTGTTGAGATTAATTTATTAATTTATTATTGATACATCAAGTTTCAAAGAATTAAAAAATCAAAATCTTTTATATATTTGTAAAGGTGGCGGCACTGACGAAATTTCCTGGTAATTCTAAGAAAAGTATAGTCATTAATAAATTTGCTTTAACCGTCATACTATTCTAAACGACACCCAAATATGACGTAATTTCCTTTTAGCTGACTCGATGGCCCATTCAACCCGTTCCTTACATTCAATATCATTTTTTATTTTATTCCAAATACAGTATATATATCGTTGATGGGTTGTAAGAATTGTAAATGCTATGCTCTACTCGTTTGTTGTTGATATTAGTTTGTATTTTTGAGTTTGAGCCACACTCTGGAGCATATAATACGAGCCCGGATATATGAGGACAAACTAGGTAGACCAAGCGATGCCCCCCAACGTGCTTGTAAATTCGATAATTGGATTAATAGCCCGCCTACTTTTTGAACCGTAAGCCATTCAGTCGCAACTATATTTATATCATCTATTAATGTATTGTATCTGATTGTGTTGTATACCACTCGTAAACATATTGGTTTAATTCTAATGTTTTTATTGTTTTTAATTATTTTCATGCAGGATATGCGAAGACACGTCTTACAGAATCTTCTAGAAACAGAGAAATCTTATGTTCAAAATCTTAGTTCCTTAGTCACGGTAAGGGATATTGCGTAATTAATATTTTTATTATTATTATTTACGATGGATATTCATACACCCCTGGGGGGGGGGGTATGTTAAAATGAATCTATAAGTCTCGCTTTGATACTCCTCAATTTGACGAATGGTAAGCGTACAAACTTACTCTCAAACATATCAAAATCGTCATAGTAAGAAGTGAGACTTAGAGGCATATTCTATTTGTATTGAATTTGACCGAGCAATGTGCGTGCGCATTTTATTTCATTAACTTATAATTATGTGAAATGACAAACGCTGTAGTAACAAAGAAATTAGTTTGGCGCACGCTTATTCTCACTTCACTTTTATGCGTGACCTTTATGAAGGATTTTACTTAATCAATTTCACTTTTATTATTCAGATGTATTATAAGCCACTCAAAAGACCTGAGAATGGCCCCGTTATTGAACCATCCCTAGTTGACGAAATATTTTTTCAAATTCCTGAAATACTTGTCAATCATGAATTCTTTCTTGAACAATTAACTGATCGTGTTGGAGACTGGCACGAACTTCAAGTGATAGGAGATATATTTGTGTCATCGGTAAGGCTTCCATCGTATTTCAAATATGGAACAAATAAACTATTTATGTAATTCTAAATTTAAAATTAAATCTTTTCTTCATTTTTTCTCAGTTTACGAAATGTCTTCTAATGGATGCGTATAGTACGTTCATAAACCATTACCTTCAAGCGCGTGCTGCAATTCGACAAGGAACTCTTCTGAGACCGACGTTCGGAAAATTTCTAGAGGTACGAATTACGTTAGTAATCAATTAAAAAAGATATACTGTAACCCAATGTGTAACCTATATGATAATATAATGAAATTATCAAGCAGTGCACGCTTCGACAAAAATGTGACAATAGGTCTTCATATTTACCTAGAATGTAAAGTAGAATATGTTATCACGAAATTATCAATTTTATTTATTATTGTTTTTCAGCAATGCTGCAAAGATCATCGCGAAAAGCTCACCCTTCAAGACTTAATGATCATGCCTGTACAGAGAATACCGCGTTATGCATTAATCCTCAAGGTGAGGCACCTCAGCCTCGTTGTCAGCTAACAATGATTGAAATTGTCATGGTGATAACCCATTACTATTTTGTAATTGGTTGATTTTAGGACATGCTCAAACACACTCCGGTTGACCATCCTGATCATGGGAATCTTCAACTTGCTTTGGGCGAAATCAAAACTCTGGCCGATAGAATGAACAAGGGTGAAATAGAGGCTGATCAAGCTGAAAGAGAGGCTGAAAAACTACGTGACATCGAGGCAACCATTGAGAACATGACTGACGTGAGTTACTGCATTAATCTATGTCAGTTGTTTCTTATTTATTTTTTTAAATGTTTTTAATAAAATATTCCTGCGGTTGTTTATTGCAGTTGGTTTCTACACATCGAAAGTTCATCAGACAAGATCTCGTTGCTGAAGTGGTAATTTACGATTTCATCCAGTCGTATCTTCCTACCTGCTGTTCAAATTCAAACATTTTTTGTCTATTTTGTTTTACAGAAAGGAATGATTACAAAGAAAGACCGCTGTATATTCCTATTCTCTGATCTTCTTGTTTGCGCAACTGTCAGAAGAAAGAACCACGCCCTACGAAGAGGGTCACTTGGACTGTAAGAATGCTACCATGATTGGTCTAGATTTACAAATAATATTTAAGATGATTATTGTAATTAATTAGACGTAGCGCAAGTCCCGCATATGTTTTATTTTATTTTCCCTTTTTACATTGTGAGTAGGTAATAATTAGAATTTTAAATGCGTTAATAATTCAATAGAGTTTGAGATTACTTGAGACACCGTTAAGAGGGTGACCATTCGAAACAGGGGGCTTTAATGCAGAGGTGAAAATTATTATAATTATGCTACATAATCCCACATTTTCAATTATCCACTATTTTGAATCGATCTTTAGTTAATCGCCAGCTTACAATTTTGTTCATCATAATACGAGACAATAATGTGTTATTATAAATCATCAATTTTTGTAACTTTATTCTTCAGGTTTTCTGGTCAATCTGCAACAGAATTTAATAAATACAAACTATTGTGGCGCATGCGTCTTGAAGATGTTGAAATTGTTAAAAGTAAGCAGATTCTAAACCTAATTTATTCAGAAAACTATTATTATGCCAAAATGATTTAACCTCGTCTCTTTGCTCTTGCAGACGCTTCTGCTCATTCTGTCCCTTCAAAACGAGGTGGTAATGAAAAACTAGTGGAAAAACTCGAAGAAGACATGTCGACGTTACGAAATATTTCCTCGTTAACCGATTCGATTGCAACACCACATCCAAGCCTTGACAACAGCGTTCGTGAACTTATGGCTGATATAACGAAACAAATTTCTGAACGAAGTCAAGTAGTTCAGCCGTTACCATCCGTTCTGACAAGAGTTGAGCTGCAAGCACAAACGAGGTAAACTGTCCGTTATCATTAAAAGGGATTAAGGGGGTGGGACGGATTATCAACATCACAGTCTGCGGATTAATTTTGAAATGATTGATTGGAATTAAGATGTGTCCGACATTAGTATAGACAAGAGGGAAATTAATATAGTGTAAATTATAGGCTGGGTGATGTCGATTCCGTTTTTCAATTAAAGACGATTTCAAATAAAGGTTGGGTTACTTAGATGATGTCTAACTGTCACAATGCTGTACGCTTGTTATCATGTAATGTGGATGCTTTATGGGATATAATGCCTTATAATACCAATAATATACCTACCAGTTTTATTAATTGATAAGACTGATCTGACACGTGGCTCACCATAGAGGCCTTTCTGATGTCGCGCCTGACGTCTCGCTAACGAACTGTATAGATGGTGGCAACCTCGGTGCATATCACACGCGATGATGATCGATTTACGAGTTTTGTTAATAAGACAACAATTAATCAAACAGTTTTCGCAGACCTGTATTATGCAGAGTAAAGACTAAAATTCACCCTCGACATCAGAATCATTCCATATATATTATCATTTTAATTTGATATTAAAACAGTCAATATTATAATTATGGTTATAGATTTTGCATATGTTTTTTTATCCTTCAATGAAAAGCTTCAATGAAAAGGATGCTAATGATACATCTAATATCAATTCATTTCACTTTATTGTTTTTAAATGAAGGTCATTCTTAGATTGAGGTCACACTTTCCAAATCTAAACTCAATTATTTTTGGGTGTTTATTTATTTAGAGATGGAATCGAATACTTCTTGTTTGTGTTCCTCTCTGCTGAGATCAAATCTTCGTGGGAGGCTTATTTTGACGATGCAAAGCAAAAGCTAGGTAAGACCATACATTCCATTGATTGGTTGTTGTGTATCACGTGATCATGTATACCATCATGCATCATTCATTATGTTTCATTTTTCTTACTTTAGCGTATTCTAAAGATTCTTTTCCGCCTGAGTTCCAATTTCCCATGCCGATCACCAAAACAAGAAGCGGAATGCAAGTGAGTTTCAATTGAGCACAATATCAATTTAGTAATTACTATTCAGAGGAGAATGCTGCAAATAACATCATTGCATATTGTGATTTTGTTATTTATTATATTACAGTTTACTTGTGCTGCTCCTTGCCATGTCTCGGCGCATGGAGATGTCGCGTGTGATGCAATACGTGGAGAGGTCTGGGTCTGTAACAGTGATGGTTATGTTGGACAAGTGTGCCTCCTTTCAATGATACCTGACGCACAGGTGAGACTATGACGGTATCATTATGCAACAACACCGTCATTTGTGATAACGTAAATTGAATCTGACATTTGTACTTCATGTGTTTGTTTCAGCCAAAGACATGTCTTTCGGTCTGTTCTGCCCGCATTCAATGCATATCGCCTGTTCCTGGAGCAAGGATAGTGCCTGGTCCGCAATCACGCAAGCCGAGCGTATCAGAATCACGCAGGTTACCAGGAATACCGGAGGTCAGTCCTCATCAATACGCATTCATTTGTTGTCCTATTAGTTACAGTTACTTTTCAATGTTACGTGTTATTGCTTTTCAGGCTCGGTCAAGTAGGAAATCAAAGATAAGGGATACGTCTCCATTGCCCCCTTTGAAGGCAAAGAAATCGATGTCGTGTGAATCAGATGAAGATGACGCATCTCACGGAGCAGAGAGTATCATTGCATTCGATAGTAGTGATGATGACGATGGCGATATGAACAACGGATACATAGGTACGTGATGCACTGATCACTGCATTATCAAAAAAGTAAAGTTAGATAATTAATGATTGCAGTTTATATATTCAGATAACATTCTGTGTTCAGAATTGGTAGATCTTTCTCGTTTTGTTTTCACGAGGAAACACCGGACAGAAGATGTTTCTGTCACTCTTTCCTTACTGTCAATATGGTTTAATTTTATTTTCCTGCAGGTGGCCCTGCTGTTTACGGTGGGCGAATGAGTCCAGATGGATCTAGTCTCGGAACAGTGGAAAGCGTGGAAGGTGATCTTGAAACCATTAGCAACAACGACCCTTCTGAATACCATGGTAACGATAGCAGTGATGACGATGACCATTCGCCTTCTGAACCAACACGACGCATTAGTATGCCAATGGGGTCAGCTCTATCTCGTGGTAGTCATGGCTACACGCTTAAAGGAAGTCTCGATGATCTACTCACGAATGAGGCCGATGATCAATCTACTATGTGGCTTGGTACAGAAGATGGAAGGTGCGTGGCTTTTCATGCGAGACCCAATCCCTCTCTTACTTTCTTTTCTTGTGATTTCCTTTCTCTATCGAACTTTTATACTATTTTCACAGTATTTATGTTTATCAATCTCATGATGCTGTGTCCATGCGAAAGAGCAAAATGAAGATGCAGTTGGGTGCTGCTGTGAATGCAATCATGTAAGTATCATTGATTTGACGATACTGCTGGTGACTTGTAATAATGTTTTTCTATTGATGTATTCTGCATTGCTTTTCTTTTCGTTAAGGTATTTTGATAACACCGTATTCGTTGCTTTGGCCAGCGGAGAATTGTGCGTCTACAAACGAGATCCTGGTAAGATTATTACAAAACTGATTTAACGGCCATCTATGTGTACGAACGCCTGTCTTTAACGGTCATCAAGAAACTTTAACTTAATGGAGATTCTGCAAAGCTACTTATACATGAAGGCATCCACGCAAGAATCTATTTTACCAAATTTCTTAAGTTATCAAGTATTTTTATGCGTTCGCAGATCTATTTTGAGTTTAAAATTCCCGATATTAAATGACAAATGAAATTGCCATTTGATTATTTTAAGTCTCATACTCATATTGGTCGTCAGCTAACTCTTCTTTGATCCCTGTGAGTAGGGGTCAATTTATCTGTTCTCGTAGCTGGTCGTTATACACAGGTTGTTATTGTTTAGGTTCTGGTTGGGAAGTGGCTGCTCCCCAAATCATTCAAGTTGCACCAAGTGGCTGTGCTATCTCTTGTATAACAATTGTCGCTGGTAGAATCTGGTGCGGATGTCAAAACAGTTTAGTTCTCGTCAACGCCGTCACGCTAAAAGTGGAGGTTTGTTTATACCACACGCATGTTCTTTACACACATCCATCCATGTAGGTATTAATTCATAACGTTGATTGGATTTTATTTTCATTTTAGACGACAATTAGCGTTAGTCAAGATCATCATCGATCTGTTTATCGTATCGCTAGCTCTGGTCTAGGCGTATGGGTTTCTCTTCAAAGCAGTGCCGTTGTTAAACTATATCATGCAACAACACATGAATGTTTGACTGATATTGATGTTGCTCCTGCCGTTCACAAGATGTTAGCAGGTAACAACACGGATTTATTGACAGTTTTATCTTCGGGAGATTCTAACAGATCATTCATTGCACTGTTTTAGTGTATTTAAAAGTTGAGATGGATTGAAAGTACTTAGACTAAGATTGTCATTATTACTATCAAAGGGGTACCAAAAATAATGTTATTAATTAACGTAGTCACGATTTAAGGATACGGTTATAGCTAGAAAAGAAACTTGTAAGGATAGCCTTGGTGGTTCCAATTAGGGTATTGGAACCTGGAATATCTAAATCGTCGTCTCCTTTCAGTCCAGTACGTTGTCTAGTCAATCAGCTGACGTCATAGCCTCGCAATAACTGACTAAGTTATGTGGTAATAATCTCATCCAGGAAATTAATGTTGTTGTTGTTGTTGTTTTCTATAGGTGCTGATGCTATTATCCGTCAGCATAAAGCAGCATGTTTACGCGTTACAGCCTTATTGACATGCAAAGATCTCCTGTGGATTGGCACTAGTGCTGGGGTTATTCTTACGAATCCTCTACCAACGATCACGGTCAGTACGCAATCACTGAGGAATGCACCAGGACCATCGGGTTCACCCCACGGTCATACCGGTCACGTTCGTTTTTTAACGGTAGTGGATGTGCCTAGAAATATGTATGAACAAAACTTCAATAATAATAACAATGAAAGTCCGTTGAAGAACGTGACGAATCAAGATTCTACTGCGAAAGTTAAACGAAAGTCACTGGATTCAAGTGCTGATAATGTTACGCTCGTGATTGGTGGAGGCGATGGCTACGAAGATTTCCGAACAAGTGCAACTTCAGAATCAGTTGGTCGTGACGATAGTACGAATCATTTGCTAGTGTGGCGTGTTTGAAATCACATCTCCACAAAGCGTCTTTTACATAAATATATACATGGAAATAAAGTTTTTCTATGAAATCAAATAGTTTCAGAATTCAAATTTATTATTTTTTTAGGAATGTTTTTGAGGTAGTTTTATATATTTTCTAACTTATTATTGTAATAATTGTATGTGTTGTTCAAGTGTACATATATGTGTCATCCAAATATATATTATTAGTTATTAACAATTATTATATTAATGATATTTCTAAAATAGATAGTTTTTTGTAAGACTATGAATTAAATGCCCCACATGAGGGTATTTTGCGATGTTGTATATACGAACGGACGATGACGAATTATTATTGATAACATAAAATCTCAAATGAGTTTATCTTTCTCGTTAATTATTTCTATCTTTACTAAAGTACTCATGTTTATAATGTATATAGCCGTCATTTTATACCATATGCCGTTACAAAGTAGCATGTTGGGGATGTATTTTCTATAAATAAAGTACTAATTACGAGAAAGTTTCACCAAAAATTATCAATTGGGTTTTCCTTCTTCAATTTTCAGAAGCAGATTTAAATAGTTTGATTGTGTATGCTGCAAACGCTTTTACAAAGAATATTTCATGTGTTTTATTTTCAATGCACCAACAGTTTCGTCACCCTTACCTAATAAATGTTTGCAACAGACGCTAATGGAAAGGTGCACCTTTACACCAGACGTGCAACTACGTCCTCTGGTGTGGATCGATGAAACATCAATCGGGATATCGGCTTTATCAGCCTCGCTTCTTCTGTCGGAAGAACTCAATTACGTCATCCATATTTTGTCATGGCGGACGGAGGGCGATTTGCGAAGCAACTTGAGCAATGTCAAAGTATGGGGTTCTCAAATGAGATTTCTCAACCTGTTCTTGATAGATTCAATGGAGATATGAATCAAACTCTAGAGTTTCTTTTGAGAGGAGATGCGCCGCCCCCTTACACTGATTCTTTTGGAAATGCCCCAAGCAGCAGCAGCGCCCTTGGAAGCGACTCAAATTCTGCATCAGCACCTCCACCTTACAGCAGCCCATCCAAGACAACGTTTGAGCCACCTCCTTACAGCAAATATTTGATTAATGATACAATCAATACGTGGGAAAAAGACTCACCTGCAGGTTTCTTTATTGATGTTAAAGATCTATCCTTACGAATGCCATTGAATTCTGCTGATGTAAGATGTTCGACATGTTTCGATCCGATTGGAGAGAAAGAAAGACTCGTAGAAGAATCGTATAAGGTAAGACGAAGATTTGTGTTGTTATAAATATGCATGTTCAACAATTTATTGCAATTTTTCAAGCGCGAAAGTGCAAATAAATAAAGCTGTGAGAGGAAAGCTGTTGTTGAATTATTTTGTCATATGATTTCAGAAGATTTGAGTATTAATAATAAATTAAATTTAATGCTAACTTGAATATCTTCCTTGAAAACCGACTTCTACACAGGAGCACCAAGGCAGCAGAGGGCAGTGCATCTATGAAGCAGAATCGGGGTCATAATTCCGAACGTTCGTGCCGTTGTTGGATTTCCGTGTCGTCGTTGAATTTCATTCCGTGTTTCCATTTCGTCGTCATCTGCGCTGCCATCTGCGCAATTAATTTCGCGCGGAATCGGGGTCAATATTCTGAGCTGCGGAGTCGTCGTTGGATCTTGCTTCGTTGTTGAACTTCATTCCGTCGTCTGCGCTTCCGTCTGCTTTGCCATCTGCGCAACTATCAAATTGTCTCTTACTTTTGACCAAGGTGTTTTATTACCAAGAGGAAGATTTTTGATTAATGTTTGATATTACCTCCACTGGATTTTAATTACTGTCAGATTCAGGCTTAGCATTCATTGCTTACTTTATTGTTCGTTTTCAAATAGTTGTTATAAATTCTATCAGAGGTCTGGATTATGGAATACTCACGCTTATATGACGGAAAAACAATGGAAATGTTTGCAATTTATTAATTTATTAATATCATTTTTGTCATTAATTGAGAAAGATTTATAGCTATTATTATTACAGCTATTATATAGGAAAGTGTAACTGGAGGCAGACTCCGAAAATGCAATATCAAAATCCATGAAATACTGATAACACCGATGCACCCTAACACCATGTGAAGTACTTGTATGTTGTTTTTAAACGTTATCTCGAATACTTTTCTTCGGAAAATCTAAGAATGACAATATGATTGATGTCATTGATCAGAATGAAAAAGTCCCACTACTGCAAGACTACAAAATGTCCAATATTTTGAATATGCGTCTGCTGCTTCTATATTTCATGGATTTTGATTTTGCTTTTTCTGAGTCTGTCTGTCAACCTTCAATCATATGTTCCGATAATAATTATATGTTTCTCAATAATAAACTGCAAACATTAATGCCATCGTTTTCCATATCCATATAAGTTTGAATATTTTACAATCCAGACCTCTTATAAGTCTTATAAAACTATATAATCATTGTATTTTCCAGAAATTATCCCGTTAAACTAAAGCCATTTAAAATTTGACCTGAAGGGCCCTGAAATTTATTCTTTGTGATGTTTTCAAATTGATGCGCAGATGGCAGCGCAGATGACGACGAAATGGAAACACAGAATGAAATTCAACAATGGCACGGACCTTCGGAATTATGACCCCGATTCCGCTTCATATGCATCTCCTGCACTTGAGGTGACGGCCAGATTAGAATCCTTGTACTGCGCAGCGGACATATCCCGCAGCAGACATATCCCCTGCGCAAGATAGCCTCTCAGCTCTGATTTTTACTTATATGATCGTAGCCTCGTTTTCACAATGACATCATCTGCAGAAAATTTCCTTAAATTGACAATTTACGCTAAAATTTTTTGTTAGTTTTTTATCCACCGGTCAAAAATACAAGAATTCCAGTCTTGGGTGACAGGCAAGTGGGGGCTAAAAATGCCTTCCAGAAAAATAGTTATAATATATATGTCGAGCTATAATGATTGAAATTGACCCTTATTTCTCTTGTAATGTCAAATTGAAAGTTTATTGTGGTTATGATTTGGTTGACGCTTGTGGAGTAACGTCTTTTCTGGGTGCAGCAAGGCAAATTTTTTGTTTCCGTTGAATTCAAAAGTGAAACTGTACTACAGAACAATAATCTTTACTAAAAACTGTCGAGATCAATTGAATCTTCAAAAATCATAAGAAATGCATTTGCGGCCCCTGAATTCTTAAATTGTAGAGAAAGCTTCATATGGCTTCTTGAAAGTGAAATATTGTGAATGATCAGAGTTGCTTGAGGGTTGAGGTGCTACTTGCCGATGTCTGAATCGGATAGAAATTGATGACAATGATGAGCTAATAATAATATTAACGAGACGTTTTCTCCTTTACTCAGAGTTTCGTTACTTAGTGATAAGATTCTATTGTTTTTATATCTGTAGATTTTCGTAATTCTCTCTTTGTAAAAAACAGCCATAGAATGTTAAATTTATATCTTAGCACATTTTACCTGTATATATCTTGTAATTTCATATAGTATTTCTTTACCTTAGCAATGTCGAAACGTTGGAAGAAATTTAATCGTGATTTTTTGTCGCTATCTTTCACTTTCATACTAAAATGTTTTTCGAAGAAATTTTAATAATAATAATAATAATAATAATAATAATAATAATAATAATAATAATAATAATAATAATAATAATAATAATAATAATAATAATAATAATAATAATAATAATAATAATAATAATAATAATAATAATAATAATAATAATAATAATAATAATAATAATAATAATAATAATAATAATAATAATAATAATAATAATAATAATAATAATAATAATAATAATAATAATAATAATAATAATAATAATAATAATAATAATAATAATAATAATAATAATAATAATAATAATAATAATAATAATAATAATAATAATAATAAGTATAGGTTTATTTAATAGCAGACAAAATAGTGCTCAATGTCAACATTTGGCAGAGCGGTAAATAATAATAATGGTGATAGATCAAAGAAAACACATTCTTTACTGTAACTCCAAGTTTCACGCTACTGCGATCATCAGACAGTCTTTTATTCTATGATAATAATAATAATAATAATAATAATAATATAATGTAATAATAATAATGATGATATGGTATCTAACAGCAGTTGATATAGTGCTCGATGTCATTTGACAGAGCGTGAATAATAATAATAATAATAATAATAATAATAATAATAATAATAATAATAATAATAACAATAACAATAACAATAACAATAACATTAACAATAACAATAACAATAACTAACAATAAAAATAACAATAATAATAATAATAATAATAATAATAATAATAATAATAATAATAATAATAATAATAATAATAATAATAATAATAATAATAATAATAATAATAATAATAATAATAATAATAATAATAATAATAATAATAATAATAATAATAATAATAATAATAATAATAATAATAATAATAATAATAATAATAATATAATAATAAAGATAGATTTATCTATCGTCAGATGTGATAGTGCTCAATACCGATTAAACATTGGCAGAGCTGTAATACATAAGGATGGTGACTGAGTCAAAGAAAACACATTCTTAATTTCTGTTACTATAGTTTCACGCAGTGTGCGATCATCAGACAGTTGATACTCAATCTTGATCATCATCATCATCATCATCATCTGCGATCATCATCTCAATCATCAGACAGTTGATATTGAGTATCAACTGTCTGATGATCGCACACTGCGTGAAACTATAGTAACAGAAATTAAGAATGTGTTTTCTTTGACTCAGTCACCATCCTTATGTAATAATAATAATAATAATAATAATAATAATAATAATAATAATAATAATAATAATAATAATAATAATAATAATAATAATAATAATAATAATAATAATAATAATAATAATAATAATAATAATAATAATAATAATAATAATAATAATAATAATAATAATAATAATAATAATAATAATAATAATAATAATAATAATAATAATTTCATGATGGTATTTGCGATAAAAAACACACAATAATTGGCGCAACAGTTTCGATTTAATCTAAAATCATCTTCAGGCAATGTGAAAAGAGAGAGTTAAAAAGTTACATGAATATTTATATAAAA